>BSBN01000662.1:11200000-11800000 GCA_027924645.1 Cunninghamia lanceolata
GCCATTGTGAGTGCTGAGAGCTTGCAGTCTGAGGAAAGTTATAATAAGCATGAAGAAGAAACGTTGCAGCTGTTGAGGCCCAGCATGGGACATGATAAGCTTGAATTGAATGAAATTGCACTTGAAAGACTTGCCAGTATAGAAAACCCTATTGTGTTTGTGGCTGTTGTAGGACCATATCATGGTGGGAAATCATTTCTACTGAATGATCTGCTCAATTCTACTCACGGGTTCCCAGTGGGTTCAAGGGCTGAGCCTGAAACAAGAGGCATTTGGATCAGAATTGTGCCCAAGAGCAAGCTTAAAGGGGTGGATGAATCTCAGGGAGCCAGCTGTCGTGTCATACTGTTTTAAGATCACGGACTCATTGAAAGCCAACTTCCTAGCAATCTGGACATTCTGCCTTCTATCCAGGAATTATTGAAAGCCAAAACCAACTCCTCTCACATCCGCCGAGTGAAATCAACATAGGCACCTCTCAACACGGGGCATACCTGCTGGTTTTTGAACCCAATCATGTTGCAATAGCCATCCCATCTTACTTTTAGTATTATGCATAGGTGATTCTAGTGGACACCGAAGGATTTTATGGAGTGATATTCGGACTTCCAGATCATTCACTTCATCCTCAGGAGCTGTAGTTGTACTTAGTCCTGGGTCTCTATTTTGCAACGACCTTTGTATCGATCTATGTTAAGAGCTATCCTTTATTGGCCGAGAATAAAATGTTAAGAGATCCAGTCAGAGGTTTGTCTCCTTTATCAGAGTAGGGCAGACGGAAATCAAAACAATCGCCTTCTGAGGATTCGATCCATAGCCATGGAGGAAATCATCCTTGAATAGAGCAGGTACGTGTATTACTTCTTTGTCTTTCTAGCACAAAAACTAAAATCTGTTTGCTAAAATCTGTTTGCTACCATTTCGTTATGTCTGCAAAAGAAAATTGAACCCCATTGCACTCGTCTGCTTCCCACTGGCACCTTGTATGATGCTTCCTGCTCTTTGCTGTCCCATGCGGATTTGCGTTATCATCTGGTTCTGTGCTAATTGACAGAGATAGGAGCATAGCCACAGAGTGACAAAGCCCTGACCACAGAACCTTATGAATCTCACAGAAACCTTAATGCTCAGCAAAAAAAATGTCATTGGCTTCGAAGCTTTTTATTGCAGATTGCAATCGCTGCCCCCTCTCATCACGTTTTCCTTCTTGCTGGGCGTTTTATGAGGTTATGCCCATGTGTTTCTGGCTTTGTTTGGCTTGGGAAGTTGCCATTTTTCGCCACTGCCAGTGAGTCGCCCTCCCTTGTACTGGAATTGGAATGTTGCCATCGTAGAATTAGAAGTGGCTGTAGGAGTTTTGCCCTAGGAAACTGACAGGAATAGTGGGCCGTCAGGAAAACTCCAGTTGTGGACTCCTTGCTGTGGTAGAGCAATGCAGTAGTTGTTCCATATTACCTGCCAGTGGTTAGCCTGAGATTAGCTGCTCTTACAAACGTGTAGCAATCATATGTGCTCAACTTAAATCTGTCCACGTCAGCTTTTGACTATTAACTAAACCCATGCTTGAGCCAGTTAAACAATGTGTTAGAATAGTGAGAAATGTGTGTTTTCATAAGATGGAATCATCGGATTAGGGAATAGAGAAACTTAGTTGTAGATCAATGCCGGCTATCAAACTAGTGTCACGTTCTTTCTGGACAGCGAAGTTTTAGTGGAAAATTAAATTCTATAGGATAGATTTAGAGCTGTTGTAAAGTAGTGTTTAATCTATATTGGTGCAATCGAGGTCTTGCGGAACAGTTTTCCTCACCTTGAAAGTTAAATAGGTTTATGGTATATTCTAGAGGTGTTTTATGGATTCCCTAATTGAAACTCCGCGAGAACGAATTTAGAACCCCATCGCATTTATTGAGTTACTCCATCTTCATTCCGAATAGTAACGAGTTGCCTTAGGGTTATGACATTCGTGTCTCGCAAATCAACTGGATTATTGTGTAATTATAGTTTCGTGTTGCTATTTAATGTTATTGTAAATCCCTTCGCAACAAGTTTTCAATCATGCTTTAATTTTAATTGGCCTTCCTTGCTATTAGGGTAGAGTAACATTTTTATAAAGTTTTGATGGGATTTAAATGGCAAGTAGTTATTTAATCAATTTACACTATTGATATTATCATTTTCCAATTGATAAGTAGTTATAATTCTATCATCGTATTTAATTGATCTACGACAATATTAAGGAATCTTAATGTAATTTTGGTTTTGGTTCTTTCTTGTTTTACAAGGTTAAAATCGTTAATGCTCTATGTTATATAAATATACTATTATTATGTTAAAGTCTCTCTTGTAAATAAGTATAGAATTTTGTATCGTTATTATTATTTTATTATTATTAGTATGATTTATCTCTCATACGGAATTTCCATTTCAAATTGGTTTTGGTCGAACGTTAATTGGATTAATCCGCCAGTGAATCTGTTTTGTGATCCTTGTAAAAGTTATTAATCAAGTTGATATTAAGAACTTCTATGATAATGGGAGTATGTGATCTCAGTTGCATCAAGAAAACAAGATTGGCCAAATGTTTGATCATTGGTCTTAATGAGACTCCTTGTGCAAGTTAATAGAGTGTTTTAGTCCCAGAGGCCTAGGTTGTAATTTTGTGTTCATGCGCATGGTATCTTGTGAATGCATATTGGGGTAATGATTAAGTCCTTCATGAATGTTGCAATCATTATTTGTCTAAGTTTGTTGAACTATTGTGATGGTCAAGACAATGGGGTAATGCCGTCATCGGTATAGAAGAGATCTCCCAAGTATTACTCCATTTGGAAACCTTGAATTATGTATTGGGACTTTGCCGTATGGTTATGCCATAATTGCAAGAAGGTTAATGCCTTGCAATGTGTTTACCTAGACCTGTTGTTTGGTCTTGAACCCATACTGTCGAGCTCTTCTTATAAGTTGTGGTCCCCTATTGTGTTGAGCTTGTTTTAATTCCTTGTTGGTCTATGCAAAGGATTGAATTGTTGGGAGCAAGAGGACCCATGCCTTGCTCAAGTGATTCATTGTATTGTGATTGGTTGCAAGATGGTAGATGCCTTGCACAGTTATGTATATTTTCTGTTATGATAACAGTGTTATGTGTTGCCTCTGGAAGTAATGTTGTGTTGTTGTGAGATTGGCTAGTGATGTTGGAGTCTTGTGATGTTCTTAATCCACTGTCTACCTGACCGTTGTTCTTGTGGGGCCCTCATGTTAACTCCTAGCTCGGGGGGTGGACCTTAGGGTTCCACATGGTTGGGTGGAAAGAGCTAGATCCATTGGTTTTCTCCCTTGCTGTTGTTCGTGAGCGAGGAGGATTCACCTTGTGTGCCAGACATCAGACCTTGTACCTATTTTGAAGATAGTTCCTGTGCTCATGCATTAGTCTTGTGTATTCATTGTATCTCATTGTTTATATTTAGTTGTAATCAGGATATCGATTATGTAAATCTCATGTTGATGTACTCAATTGTATAGACTTGTTAAATGTGCATGTATTCTTATCCAAGTTGATTACCTAGGTTATGGCATGGAATGTAGACGTATTTTACTAATCATTATTGTTATAGAATTGCATGATTTACCGATGCTAGTTAGCAATGCATGTAATGATGTTGTTTATTGTTAAGTAGTGCATCCTTGACGCCTTGGGAGACAAGTTGTTAACTATTGATGTGTTTTATCTACTAAACCTCGTTTGTTGTCCTATTTATAAGAGAAATTATTTCCGCTTTTCTTGCTGATAAGTGTTGTCGATCAAGGTGTTCATGGACAGGGTACTGCTAATCTATTCTGCTTCATTGGAAGTTATTTGTATCTATTTTAGCAGTGTAATGGTTATGGCTTCAGTAGTTTTATCCCCTGTTATTAATGCAGTTATGTTGCCCTAGAGTGGTTAGAAGAGTAATTTCATGCAATGTGTTATGTCTAGTTTCTACTTTACACTATCCTGTTTAAAAAAAAAAAAATTAGTTCTGTAACTTTTGCACTTTTAATCTAGCACTCTGGGGTTACATGACGGGGCATTACATGCTAGGGCCATGCGATGACACTCTCCTTATTGTAGCCTAGCAGTCCCTAGTTGTACCCTCCCCAGTTGTTAAGTGTTGCCTCTAGAAGTACTGTTGTGTTGCTTGCGATATTGACTTGTGATGTTGGAGTCATGTGTTGTCCTTAGTCCACTGTCTACCTGACTATTGTTGTCGTGGGGACCTTATGTTAACTCCTAGCTCGGGGGGTGGACCTCAGGGTTCCACATGGTCGGGTGGAAGAGCTTTATCCATTGGCTTTTCCTTAGCCGTTGCTTGTAAGCGAGGGGGACATTCCTTGTGTATCAGACATCAGATCTTGTACCTGTTTATGAAGACACTTATTATGCTCATGTTCTAGCCAGTGTATCAGTTGATTCAGATTGTATTTATTCAAATGTAATCAGAATAGTGATAATGTAAATTAGATAATGATGTACTCATTTGTATAAACTTGGAATATGTGCATGTAATCTTGATCAAAGTTGATTATCTAGTTGATGTCACGGAATGGAGATGTATATGTATAACCGATAATGTAATAGAGTTAGAATGATTTGTCAATGTTAGTTAGCAATGCATGTAAATGATGTGGATTATTTGTCAAGTAATGCAACCATGGCACCTTGGGAGACAAGTTGTTAGTTAATGATGTGTATTGATCTGCTAAACCTCACTTGTTATCTTATTCAAAAAAACAAATTATTCCTCTTTGCTTGCATAGATGTGTTGTCTTTCAAGGTGTTCATGGCAGGGTATTACAAGATCAACAGTTAAGAATGGTTGAGGAATGTGCGCGATTAGGAAGAAGACATGTGTCCTACTCTATTTTGTATGAGAGGAATTAATAAAATAGAAGAATGAGTTAACTAAAGAGATTAATCATTTAAAAGAATAGATTAATTAGTTAGGAGAATAGAACTAGAGGATGGAAATTGCATGAGGATGAGAACATATTTTAGCTCAATTAAATATTTGGAATATTCAATTGCATGTGCACAAGGATTGAATTATATTTAGAGATAACTCAATTTAGAAGAAATGGATAACTTAAATAAATATTTGATTTATTTAAATTTAGAGAAGATATTATTGGAAGAAACAATTAAATAATTGGTATTATTTAATTTCGAATAAGTTTGGAAGAACTAATTAAATAATTGGGATTCATTTAATTTGGAGGAATTTAATTACATAAATGATTTTATTTAATTGTTGGAAGAATATGAATCAAATAAATAAATTTGTGTATTTATTTATTGATAGAGGAATTAGACTTAAATAAATATTAAGAATATTTATTTGGACAAAGTCATGTCATTTTTAGGTGTATACATTTTGCCCTTCTTTAATGCAATGTATTTTATCACGTCGTTTCAAAGAATAAGATTTTTGATAAAGATACATGCCCCAGTTTGCCCCTGGTACAGGTTTAGCGATGGTAGGATGCCCCCTTGAGAGATTGGATGGGAAGAAGGCAGAAGGGACATGAGATAGACAATCTCATGAAGAAGATGGTAAAAAATAGGTTAGGTTCAAAGAAATCAAGTTGAAGAAAGAGCTGAATGATACACAATATGCAAGATAAAATAATAACACACAGAAGCAAGTAAGGAAGCATGCACAAATGATACAAGAACAAACAAGGTATTGCCCCTGTCTAGTCGTAAACCAAGTGTTTTAATTGATATGAAATACGATAGTGTTATCATGGCGGGGAATGATATATCCCTACAGCAAACACGATAGGATAGTGTCTGGTTTTAGTAAATGAAATATGTCATGTAAGACATGTGTGTTGGTCTGATTTCGACAATGCCACATCCTGTATAAGACAATTGATTGAGTTGGTTTATGACCAGACAAGGATTAAGACCATTGATTGTGATTGGATCATTTGACAAGATTGACTTGATTTGATTGGTATGGATTAAGGATGGACCTTGCATTTAGATCATTGCTTGGACTTGACTGGATTGGGAAGAATGGATCACAATAATAGATAGAATTTTGATTGGTAGAAGAATGACTCAAGAGAAGGACTCACAAGCTTTTGTAAACATTGATACTCTGCATAGAATTGTTTATTGCATGGGATACGGTGTGGATGCTTTGTGGATGCTTTTGGATGTGAATGGTTTTGACATCTTGATATTACAAGTATTTTGAAGTTCTTATTTCATCATTCAACTTTTTTGTTTTTGTGTGTTTTTGAAATGTTGTAAGAAAATGCAAGCATCTAGGTATAATTGAACCGAGATGACCTGAGCATCGCTTACATGGATTTTGATTTAGCAAGTTAATTCAAGCATCTAGGTATAATTGAACCAAGATGACCTAAGCATTTCTTGTGTATCAATAGACAAGGATTGCCCCCTTTCATGTTAGACCTGTGATGTCCTTGATGATCTTTTGTTGATCATGTCATTAGATGAGGCTTCACATTACTAGAGATTGATCCACAAACAACAAACAAAGAAAAGAATCATGCCCCCATCATAACATCTCTATCTTTTGGCATCCTTGAGTAGCATAGGAGACATGATAACAAAAATTGAAGAATTTAAGACAAAACCTTAATGGAAACAAAACATTCTTGCATTTAGATGTATCTTTTTTGCCATAATTTAGATATAATCAGTTTGGATCTTTTTTCTCTTTGATTTTGCTTTGTGTTGGATAGGTTGATTTCTTGCGTCAAAACTTTTTCTTGGAAATGGGCTTTGCTTGCATGCACTTGTGCCTAGTGAAAGGTTCCCACAATCCTTATTGGGGAGACAGACCTTAAGGGACTGACCTAGTGCCTTGGGGGCACATTGATAATGGCCTTGCCTACGTGGCGACATAGAGGCAACGTAGTTTGGGACTTGGACCATGGATATGGATGGACTAGAGGATAGACGACCAAATATGGGATGGACGGGAAGCATCGAGGGTGCATTGATAATGGCCTTGACTACGTGACGAGGCAGAGGCAATGTAGTTCGGGGTGGACCCTATGATATTGATGACGGATGCTATGCTAGGATGACACTAAGGATAGGATATTGGATAAAGCCTTAGTTGATAAGGTGACAAAAGAGATAGAGTATCAAGCCATGATAGGTTATCATTAGGTTTTTTACTATGGAATAGATATGGATTAGATGAGACACAATGGTAGGAGGAATGGACAAAAGGTGATTGGTTTCCCAAAGATGGAGGAAGCAGTTTATCACAAGTAGTGCCTATTTACTAAGTTTATCCCAAAGATGGAGGAAGAGGTTTATCACAAGTAGTGCCTGTTTACCAGGTTGTTATTGTTGTTGTTGTTGTTGTTGATGTTGTTGTTGTATGGCCTGTTGTGGTTTAGGAGTGGATCCTTGTATGCCATGTGTGTCTCATTAGAGGTATGTTGTTGAGTACCTACCTGATTTTGGTCAAGTATGTCTTGAATGACATGTTTTAGATGGATACAGTTGTTGGTCATGTGGCCTCTTCCTCTATGATACTCATAGAAATCAGTGTCTTTCCAATAGTGAGGTTTTACTTGAGGTTCATAGTCACTAGTGGGGAGAAGAGAGATTTCATTGTTGGCTAACAACTTTCTTAATACAAACTGCTGGGACTCCCCTAGGGGTGTGAATTTTCATCTAGGCGTGGGGGTGAACCATTATTTTGGTACGCTAGATGAAGGTTTGTTTTCCATAGCATTGTTTGGTGCTCCTTGAAAAGTGAAGATTGGTTGTGTTTGTTTGGGAGCTGCTACTTTGGCATCAACTACTCCGTCATTGATGATGTTCTTGTTCTTTGTCCAAAACTTTGACTTGTCCATGGTGTAGTTAGAGATAGGTGTGTCTTTGTACAACTTGATTTTCTCCTTGGCGATCATAGCTTTCTCAATAAATAATCCCATCTCAATGACTTTCGTGAATGAAGTAGGGCATTGGATTTGGATTTGGTAACTAAGATCAGGGTTAAGGTTGTGGATGAACATCTCTGTCATTTGGTTCTCAAGCACATGATATGAGATTTTGCTTATGAGTTATCTCCACCTTTGTAAGAAGGCGGCGAAAGACTCACTACTCTTTTGCTTTGTATTGCATAGGTCTAGCATGGAGACTTCGTGCTCAATGTTATAAGAGAAGTGTGTGATGAAGAGGTTTACTTACTCATGGAAAATTTTGATACCTGGGGGAAGTCATGAGAACCATTCCATGGCTTGTCCACCTAGAGATCTAGGGAATAGTCTCACTAGGAAAGTTTTGTTGTGAGCTACCTCTAGGCATGCTACGCTAAACTCTCTAATGCAATCTCTTGGGTCCCCTTTTCCTTTGTATTTGTCAAACTTAGGAACTTCAAATTCAAAGGGGAAGGGTACCATGTTCAAGCTTCTATCAAAGGGGTAAGGTGAGATATCCTCCAATGAATAAGTTTTAGTGGGGAGCCCTGTTTTGAGTTTTGCGTACTGTTGTTGTCAATCTTGAATCTGTTTCATCAACATGTCTATAGGTATGTTGGGGTTTGTTGTTTGCTTAATTTTTCCTTTGTCAAGGGAGTTGTCCTCATTTGTGCTATTTTCAGGAATTCTTTCTTGTCCTTGTTCTCTTAATGCATTGATGTCAAAGTTGGCGGGGAGTTTAAGCCCTAAGTTTGGAAGATGAAGCAAGTACTTTTAAGGGTCCTCGTTGAGTACTTTGGCTAACATCCATTGAAATTTCTAATCTTGGAGGCCTCCATTGTATTTCTCATGGGAGATTTCCTCATCACTGTCATGAGGCAATACAATACAGTCTAATGTTCTGGCCATTTCAAGTTGTTTTTGGTACTGGGACCTAGTGAGAACCATGCAAGGTGATGTGGGAAGAAGTGGGATGAAACTAGAGACTCTGGTAAGGTGCTTGTGGAGGTTGGTGAGAAGGGGATATTTGCATTGACGATATTTGAACAAGGGACTCTTTTGATCAATGATTCCAAGTAAGTCGGTCGATACAAGATGATAGCCACAAGTAAGGATACTCAATACCCATTTACTATGTAGAGACTAGTCATGCACCAAGACCACTAGTGAAGTTCTGTGACCTACTAGGGTTACTTGAATCTGAAATGATTTGAAAAAGGTCTTGCTCTAATCTGATATAGGATACTTTGACTTGTTTTGGGAAGACCTAGTAGAAGGTGGACGAGACAACCGACAAAAGAGAGGGTTTGATATGGAAACGGATGGAGAAGCCACTACACGGTAAAATTTGATCTCAGAAACTAGAACAAGGTTGAAATGGATAACTAGAAATGGTGAAAAATTTCTCTCAAAAGATGTGGAAATGCTCACTGTCACAGATGCACAGAAACAAATGCGAAAAAATAGGGGATAAAAGTGTAGCAAGTCAAGATAAAAGCGCAGTACTGGTGAATGGAAAATGCGTAGTAATAGGTGACAGATGTGTAGAAAATCAGAGTATATGTGCAGAAAGTCAAAACAGATGCATAGCTTTAGATGGTAAATGCACAGCTCTAGTTTTTTGAATGTTTTTTGCAAATTTTTTGACATGTTTTTTGGTGTTTTTGGATTTTTGGTTGCAAGATGGTCTTTTTGATATGATTTTATCGAGTATGGCAAGAAGACATAGCAAACATAAAAAATATTTTCATGATTTTTTTATTTTTTTTGTAATTTTTAGACTTTTTCTGAGTCAAAAGCAAGTAAAAATCCTAGGCTAGCTGTGACAACATAAACTGAATTCTCACTATTTCTAGTTGAGGCATCTTCAGGAGGTAATAATTGCCCTTCCCTGCACTGACTTATAGGGGTTTTTGGCTACTAAAAATAAAGAATGATTAATAAGTGCAACTGTTTGAGTGGTTATACACGTGGCAGTAGTACTCTCCATTATGGAGTCTCCCAGCCTACAAGGGTTACGCCTTGGAGGGTTTTGGGGGAGGTTGGTTGTCGATATAACATGTCACTCGTTGTTTGAAGCTTTCGCTCCAAACATAATTTATTTATAGTGGCTTGGGAGATCTTGGCTTTAGCTTGTTACCACTTAAGGTTGTTCCCATAAGGATGGAAGGATATCCAAGGGCAGGTCTCTCGAAAGGAAAAACACATGCGAAAATGATATGTCTGGCATTTTGGTCACCCAAGATAGGGGAGAGCATAGGCCTAGTATCATTCCCAAAAACATGAAAGAGAGTGGTTCTTTCCATTAGTTAAAATGAAAAAGACTAAATGAGTTATCTACTTGGGCACACACACAATTTTGTTAACTTTGAGAGCAAGATAGCAATGGTTCAATTGTATCCTCCTAGTATTGGGACTATATTCAATTTGTTGATGCAACAAGATCAAATTACAATCCTTCCTAGTTAGAACTAAATGAGATTTGCATGAACATCAATTTACTTTTCTTTAAGATCAAGAGATGAGCTAACAAATGCAGCTATATGACTAAACCCATACCTAGCCTGCAAGTAGATCAAAGAATATTCCTACAAAAAATTGTTAGCATTAGCGAAACCACAAGAAAACTCAAAAAGTCATTGTCAGAATCAGATGCGCAGCTACAGAGATTACATGCACAGAAACAGAGAACATATGCGTAGTATTACAAATGCGTTGATATAGAGGTCAAAAGCGCAGGAAGATAGGATATATGTGTAGAATCAGCAGATGCACCGTATCAAAGGTCAGATGCACCGGAATAGAGCCTGTATGTGCCGAAAGATCAGATGTGCCAAAATAGACAATAGATGCATGTTAGAATTGCTCAGATACATAGAATCCTCCTGTGTATGGTTTCCTAACATACAAAAACTCAGTTTTTGGGTTAAATTGGGGCTAGGCCCCACGGTGGGTGCCAAAAATGTAAAGGGAAAATTGGAATGAATAATCAAATATATCAAATAAACCTAATAACTCAATGAAAGGGGAAATAATCAAGATCAAACAAACAAAGAATAAACCTGGCAAACCTCAATACTTCATAGCTTCCATTGGTCGCCTATCTCAATCGATCTTGTGTATGAATATGGCCCTTAGAAGGTCCACTTCCTTGCTATTTTCCAAGATGTCAATGGAGAATGGATGTGATAGTTTATTGCAATGAAGATGAGCTTCACAACAATGATAATAGTATAGTAACAAGTTGATCACAAGTGATGAAGGACTTGGTACCAAAGGCGTGGTATGATTCCAGCAAAGTAAGGGTACTAAAAATCTTGGATGAATGAAATGGAGGAATAGGGTTGTACTTATAGTCTTGAGAGAGAGAACATCAACGGTATAGAAAGAATGAGAAGATCAATGGTTAAGAATGGTTGAGGAATGTGTGTAAATAGGAAGAAGACATGTGTCTTGCTCTATTTTGCATGAGAGAAATTAATAAAATAGAAGAATGAGTTAACTGAAGAGATTAATCAATTAAAAGAATAGATTAATTAGTTAAGAGAATAGAACTAGAGGATAGAAATTGCATGAGGATGAGAAGATATTTTAACTCAATTAAATATTTGGAATATTCAATTGCATGTGCATAGGGATTGAATTATATTTAGAGATAACTCAATTTAGAAGAAACGAACAACTTAAATAAATATTTGATTTATTTAAATTTAGAGAAGATATTATTGGAAGAAACAATTAAATAATTGGTATTATTTAATTTAGAATGATTTTGGAAGAACTAATTAAATAATTGAGATTTAGTTAATTTGGAGGAATTTAATTAAATAAATAATTTTATTTAATTGTTGGAAGAATATGAATCAAATAAATAAATTTGTGTATTTATTTATTGATAGAGGAATTAGACTTAAATAAATATTAAGACTATTTATTTGGACAGAGTAGTGTCATCTCTAGGTGTATACAATAAGAAGAAAGTCAACAAAACAAAACCTAGGGATATGTCTAAGGTCACCATTAAGAAAGAGCCATCTCCTAAGCTAAAAATGAAGGAACTAGTGAGTTACTCAAAAGGAGCTTGGCTCACTTATTAAGAAAAACTAGTCGATGCACTCAAACATATCTACCTAGAGAGGAGGAAATAGATTGAGGTAGAAGAAAGGTTACCAACCCCTACTATTCTTAAGATTATTAAACCATCCGCCACCGTGATATGCCTTTCGGGTGTTGTTGGGATGTGCCTATTATGGCAAAAGAGGTGTTGATTGAGTAGTCATGAGTACACCCACCCACTAAGTTTGTGTTAGTCGATTCTGATGGGGAGGAGGAACCTAAGGAAATTCTTGTGTTAGAAAGTGATATGTAGACACTTCTTATGCATGAAAATAGAAATGTTTTGTATTTTGAATAAGGATGTAAAAATCCATTAAGAGAATAAAGTAAATATTTTGGCTTTTGTATTAACAAATGTATATGTTACGCATCTCCAAGTTTTTGTATTGCAATTTTATGACAGTATATCAAAAGTTAAATGTTATGATAAATTTCTATGCAAGTGTTAGGTGTGGATAAGTATTGTTATGGAACATACTAGAAATCAACCACGAGAAAGCCCTAATGGCCTAGATCTTGAAAATAATCCTATGACAAAATTAGATCAAATTTGGTCAGTTTTAAACGAAACAAAAGAAAGATTGGAAACCCTAAAATAGGAAGTTAGAGGGGGAGAAAACAATCAAGAACACCACTCTGAGGAAAGAGAAGAATTCAATTTTCATGGTGAACTAAGAGTAAATAAACAAGACTCTCTAATTCACAATGAGGAAAAAACTCATCTTACCAACGAGTTAGCCCGCTTGATATGAAGAAAGTTATACCTCCTAAGTTTGATGGAACTATGAGTGCAGACGCAACCAAGGCTTGGATGGCAGAGATGGAAAAGTACATTGAGATAAGAAATTACTTTGAGATCACTAAAGTTGTATGGGGAGCACACTAGTTAGTAGGAGAAGCATCCACATGGTGGATGAATAAGAAAATGGAATTAGGGTTGAGTTCCTTAAGTCTAACTTGGGAGTTCATTTGTGCTCATATTCAAGAAAAGGTGGTTGCACTAACTATACTTTGACCAGAAATTGATAGGTTTCCAAAATTCGCGTCAGGGAGATATGACCATCACTAAATACTGGGAAAATTTACTAGGTTGTTGAAGTATGTGCTACAATATCAGAAGGATGAGAGATTTATGATAAGGAAGTTTGTTATGGGATTGATTGCTCAGATAGACAAAGAAGTATATGTCCATCGAGCCACAACCATGGATCAAGTCTTTAAGAAAGCCATCAAGTAGGAGAAAAAGCTCAAATCCATCTCAACATATCGAGAAAAATCTCAAAAGAAATTTAACTGGAGTCATTCTTTGACATCTTTCAAAAAAGAGAAGTAGAAATCACGAAACTAGGGAGAGAAACCATGGTAAAAGTTCTATGTATAATAGAAGTGAACCCAGGGATGGAAACAAGGATTTTAATCCTAGTTCAAGAATGATGATAATTCAAACTGATCTTTAGGTAAGAAAGGTCCTCCTGGAGGGTGTTTTACCAATTGAGGAGATCACTATTCTAACCAGTGCCCCACTAAGAGCTAAGGAAATTCATATCATGGCAATCCTTTACCTTCATAGAAAACAACCTTCCAACAAAGAATTCATGCTGCTTTAGATACTCACCAAGATAAGTATTAGGTTACTCCTATTGAAACTTTAGGTACAATTTTTGGAACCCCAATTTCTATTCTTATATATACAGGAGCAACTAAAAATTTTGTGAACCCTAGTATACTTAATAATAATGTCTAGGAAAGTTGATTTCATAGAAAATTCATGGATAGTAGAGTATCCAAACTAGTCAAGAGCTTGGGTAGACCAATGTTTGTTTGAAGCCAAATTAACATTACCCAATTTTTCCACAGAGGTCAATATGTATGTAGCACCTCTAGGGTCTTATGATGTCATTTTAGTGATGAAATGACTATTGAAGCATAGGAAAAAAGTTGATTATTTTTCCAAAATAGTATAATGTTTAGATGATGTTGGAAATATTGTCCTAATCCAAAGGATTTTAGTGTGAAATTAAAACCAAGCAAAATTCCATGATGCAATTGAAAAGAGCGAAGAGGAAAGATTGCCATATGTTTGTAATTAAGATGGATGAGGTAAAAGAAGAAGGGAAGGATAAATCTAAGTAAAACTCAATAGAAGCATACCCTTATCTTCATGACTTTTGGGATGTATTTCTTGAAGACCTTCTAGGTCTGCCCCCGGAAAGGGTTTTTGATTTTTTAATTGATATTATTCTAGGTTCTAAACCAGTGTCCAAAGTACCTTATCAGATGACTACCACTAAGTTGATGGAGATGAATTCTCAACTTTAGGAATTGTTATCAAAAGGGCTAACTAGACCCAGTGTGTCACCTTGAGGATCGCCAGTGATCTTTGTCAAGAAGAAAGATGGCACTCTACACCTTTGTATAAATTATTGTATGCTTAACAAAGTAACGATTAAGAACAAGTATCCTCTATCATGCATAGATGATCTATTTGACCAAATGTGCGGCACAATTGTATTTTCAAAGATTGACCTAAGGTCAGGTTATCATCAGTTTAGGTTGAAAGAAGATGACTGATGTAGAGCAGGTACACAGCGGGCACACACACACAATGTTAATTCTGTCTATATAGGCAAGAACATACAAATGTCTCACCAAAATGTTCTTTACATCGGTCACACCTTATACCATCGGTTCACTCAAGAATTTTCCCACCGATGCACCACTCACACGGATGACTTATCACTATCGCTCATACTTCCTATCATCAGCGTAGATTTCTTCTCTTCTTCCAATGAGAAGACTCATTCTGATAAACTCTCTATTGGTGACACTTTCAGTTGTCACCCTGATCGGCAAGAGCATATACTGTCAACTTCACAATATCTCATTCACCCGATGCTTTTCTTACGTTGATGTGATTTCTATCAGTGACACTCTGCCTTCGCTGTGACTCCCAATACTTTTCCCATTGGGTTCCCCTCACACCGATGACTTCAGCTTATATATGCAATTCCTGACCTTCTACCACTGGTCTCCCATCGTATCTTCAACTACTTTGACCATCACAGCCAGTCACCCATTGTATCTTTCAAAATGTATGTTTATAATGTATATTCCAATATACATTTATTGACTTGCTTTTCCCGGTGGACTAAAAAGGCTCTTACCTACTGCGGCCAGTTAACACTTGTATCATGATCCCTTGTATGTTTCAACATACATTTGTTACATACAATTGGAATATGCAATTGACAACTCCTTGTCGTCGATCCTCGTCACCTACTATTATCGGTCATCCTTTGTATCCACAGGCCAAAAGCAACCCAATCATACAAACTAACTACCACCTTGGCTGGTCCTCTTTTGTATCTTATGAAATGTATATTTTCATCGCACTTTCACAACATACAACAACGATATGCAATTGCAATATACTCACAAACTGATACTCACATACAATAGTGATATACTCACAAACTGTCTATAACATACAATGGACATATACACAGGAAATGTATCTTTTCAGATAATTTTGATAGACACAGGAATTGTCCATTGATATACTTTGGTGATATACATAGGCAATGGATTTTCACATACGATTGCAGGATACACACAGAATGTACTCAAGTACATTGGCGATATATACAAGGATTGTATATTCAGCGACCAACACAAATTTGACTCAATAGACTTTTATACATGCCATTCTCCATAGTATATACATAGGAGGTTGCTCGCTTACAAATGCGATATATTCACAGACTGTCTCCACATACAATTGATGAATATACATGAAATGTAAATTTGAACTTCCTGCCGAAACTTCCTCTGTGACAAATTCCACAATTTCTACTCTGTCAAGCTCATCGAACAAAAGAACAAAACAAAAAAAAATGGAAAACTATTTTACAAGTCCATTCCACTGATTTCACAGAAATCCACCAGTGGAATGGATTTAACCATGCATCTCGGTAACAGAAGAATTTAAATTAAATACAATAGATAATATATGGAATAAATTTGATATACAGAGAATAATGTGATACACTAAGAATTTACACAGAATCCAGAGTTGTAAAACACAGGGTGACAAAATTTCTATTCCTTCATTTTAGCTACATACAATTTATCATTTTTTGAGAGAAATGGAAGAACTCCCCCTTTTCGACCACTTCTCCCCATTTTTGTTAACCCCTCTCCTCTGTTTTCAGGATTTTGATTTAATCAATATTATTAGTAGAAACCCTAATTAATCCCATGACACCTGTTTTGCATAAGACAACAAAACACCTAATGATGAGACACCTTGGTTTAATCCTCCACATAACCCAACATGTCTAAAATCTCAAATATAATGTTTACAAACATAAAAATACCAACAAAAAATGTTACATTTGACTTAGACAAAAAAATGCTACATAGTAACATGAAATGTCTAAAACATAGTGAAACCTTATTGTGCATAATTATCCTGTTGGAGGGGTGCTCCTGCACCAATGACATTCCTAAGACATCTTTTTGAACAAGGTATGGGCATTATGAGTTCACAGTCTTACCTTTTGGTTTGACCAATACCCTAATAGCCTTCATGAATTTGATGAATAGTGTTTTTACAGATTGTCTAGATAAATTTGTTCTGGTGTTTTCAGATGATATTCTAATTTATTCTTGCAATGAGGATGAACACCTTCAACACTTGTAGATAGTTCTGTAATGTCTGGGAGAGCACAACCTTTTTGGAAAACTAACCAAATGCACTTTCTTTTAGAAAGAAGTGTAGTACTTAGGCCACATCATATCAGCTAAGGGAATTGTTCTTGATCCTTCAAAGATAAAGGCTATTTTGGAATGGCCTACACCTAACAATGTTCATGAAGTATGTAGCTTTATGGGATTAGCAAGATATTACAGAAAGTTTGTTTTGAACTTCTCCAAAATTGCCCATCCCATCACTTCCTTGCAAAGGAAAGGAAAATGATTTGAATAGTCAGACAAGTGTGAAGAAGCCTTCAATATTCTCAAAGGGGAATTGACTTTGACACCAATTATTAGAGTGTTAGATTGACAGGGTCATTTTGTTGTTGTGATTGACGCTTTAGGAGAAGGGTTGGGTGGAGTACTAATGCAAGAAGACCAAGTTGTGGACTATGAATCTAAGAATTTGCAACGCTATCGGAAGAATTATGCTCCTCATGATCTAGAATTAGTAGGAATTGTACATGCTCTCTAGGTATGGAGGAATTATTTGTTAGGAAAACAATTTCAACTAAAACCTGACAATCAAGGTTTGAAGTATCTTCACTCAACCTAACCTTAATGCTCGATAGAGAAGACATGGGTAGAGGTAATTTCTGACTACGATTTTGAGATCAATTATATTAAGGGTAAATAAAATTGAGTGGCCAATGCCTTGAGTTGTAGAAGGCATATTACAACAATAGTGTCAGTACACTCCAATTTTTGAGCTTAGGTATTGAAGAATTTGACTGAAGATGCATATTATGAGAAAATTCTGAAATCTCTAATAGAAAATGCTCAAGACACAAGGTATGATGGATTTTATTTTAAGAACCTAGTGGATTATTGAGAAACAATAACTAAATTTATGTTTCGAATTAGGGAGAGTTAAGAAGAACTGTGTGGAAAGAAGCACATTCTACACCATATTTAGGTCACCATGGAGTAACAAAATTGTTGGTTGATGTGAAACCCTTGTATTTTTGGAAGGCAATGAAGAATGATGTCACAAGATTTGTGGAAAGGTGCCTTGAATGTTAATGAGTTAAGGTTGAACGCCAACACTCAATAGGATTCTTGTATCCTCATGATATTCCTGAATGGAAATAATAGGTAATCAGTATAGACATTGTCTAAGGGTTTCCTATGTCATGTTATAATCATTATGTTATTCTTGTAGTAATGGATAATCTTTTTAAGGTATCCCATTTTATACCTAGTAACCTTACAGATGGAGCACCCATTTTAGCCAAGAAAATCATGCAAGAAGTTTTCATATTGCATGGAATCCTTGAAAAGATAATCTCGGATAGAGATGCTCAGATAACTTCAAGGTTTTAGCAGACCTTGTATTCAGCATTAGGGACACAACTAAATATAATCCCAGCCTATCATCCATAGATAGATGGTCAAACTCAGAGAGTTAATCAAATACTGGAGGATTTGTTGAGGATGTATTGCATGGATCAGCAGTATAAGTGGGAAGATTACCTTCCACTAGTTAAATTTGCATACAACAATTCTTATCATTCAGTAATTAAGATGGCTCCATTCAAAGTATTGTATGGTATAAAGTGTTGAACTCCTATAAGCTGGGATGAGATAGAATATAGGATTTGCCTTGGGCTAGAAATGCTATCGGAGATGGAAGAGCAAGTAATGTTGATCAGGAAAAGATTGGAAGAAGCTAATGATAGATTAAAAGCTATGTTGATTCCATGCATACACCCTGACAATTTTTGGTAGGAGATAAAGTTCTCTTGAGAGTCAAACCACATAAGTGTCCAATTAAGTTCGGAAAGTTTTCAAAACTAGCACCTAGATATGTGGGACCTTTTGAAGTCCTCGACGTGGTTAATTTGGTTGCTTACATGAAAGTTCTACCACTAGCTCTTTCTAGAATGCATGATATTTTCCATGTATCTTATTTGAAGAAATATATATTAGGATCTAATCATATTCTTGATTGGAATGCTCTCCAAGTACAAGACCTAAAGGTGGTCATGATTGAGACTCTCAAAGTGCTTGAGGTACACAAGCTTTTCTTGCATAACAGAGAGCGTACTCAGCGCAAGGTCCGGTGAGACCAATATTTGGATGAAAATATTACCTGGGAGGATTACAATGATTTTTATCAAAAAATTCCACATCTTTTTATTTAAACTTGATGTAAAAGAATATAATTATTATATTTATGTTTTTATGGACACAATCATCAAGGATGATGATCTCTAGAGGGGGAGATATCTCACACCCCATTCTAAAACAAACATACTTATCATTTTTATTTCAAGAAGACAGATAGTTAGTTAGTGAAAATATTATGATAAAATTAATGTCGTGTTAGAATAGAAAATGTATTTGATTAAATTTATTTTATATGTAAGGAATAATTATCTATGACATTATTAGTATGCACATGGTTAAATAATGTGATGGACTAACTACCATTGTGTGACTGAGGTGGATGCAGGAATAGTGTTTTTCCCCTCCAAGATGAGGAGAGAGAGTATCACCATGGAGAGGATGCTAGATCGTGTGAATACGACGATCATTGTGCCATCTAGAAACACACACTCTCACATTAGACATTATGTTAATTTTAGAATAAGTCTTATTCTTTATGTTGTTGGTCGCCTCAATAATATTTTAACATTGTGATCATTTTGTACTTGTTTAATATTGTCATCGTCATGTCGATGACTTAATCTTTTACATTGAGAATTAGTAAGGTTGTGTATGTCTCTGAATGCCAATATGACATGATTAGTTGACCAATCAAGTCTAGTCTTGACATAAAGGCCTAAGTCATCTTTGCAAGACTCCATCGTTGATATTATGCTTGTGAACAACATAATTAAAGAATTCAAAAGAATGCATCAGTGACGTCTATGAATTAGGTGTAGTATTATTTTTTATTTTAAAATTATTTATAAGCTTAGTCATGGTTAAATTTAATGTCTATCTTGTGGTAAAGGAAGTTAAGTCTTGGAGACTCTCATCATGTTCTTCCCTCGATATTTGGAGGAGTGGAAAGAAGCATTAGCTCCATACTCCTATTTTCAATCTCTTTAGACTGTGGATGGTTGAGAGAAAGGGGGGGTAATTGTGTGCAACTATTTTATAACCAACAGGGAGTGTGGTTATTATGGAAGGATAAGGGATCTCGATAAGGAAAAAAAAGTTGAGAGCAAAAGGAGGACAATATCTCTTGGAATGGGAGAATAGAAGCGAGGTAGAAGGAGCTCGATAGGAGAGAGTATCAGTTGCATTAACAAAGTGACAATTATGCCAATGAACTAGTAGTAAACTATTGATATTAAGCTTCATACTATATATAAAGTTGTTTCTATTTTCTAAGTAAGCCTCAAGAGGCTGCAAGTTTATATGAATCAATTTCTATCTATGGAAAATAAAGCTTCTGTATAATTATATACGCTTTTGACATAGGAATATATCTATGGATTCTCCTAGAATGGTATTCTATTTCAATTTTGTATTGAAGTTATCCGCCTTTAGAAAATCGTGAATGTTGTTCTGGGAAGATTATGATAAATATAGATATCATTCATATCATTTAGAATTTGGTCTGTAGAATGATCTAAATGTTAGAGATATATATCTGATAGGTAGTCATGTATTTATATTATTTTTAAAGATAATTTAAATGCAAGTTAAACATGTGTATAGGCCGAATGATATCTATATATATATTGGTCGGTCATTAATCTTGGATTCTTTTGGATTAGCTTGAAATCTGGCAACAAGTCCAACTGCATTCATGATGTCAGGTCTAGTCTGAGTCAGATAGAGCAATCCTCCAATCATTGATCTATACCTTTTATGATTCGCCTTGGGGGAGTCATCATCTTTTCTTAGCTTGCATCCAGTTACAATAGGTGTACCTACTAGCTTTGAATCTTCCATTCCAAACTTCTTCAACAATTATTGCACATACTTGGACTGAGATATGAAGATACCTTTATCTGACTAAATAGTTTTCAAACCTAGGAAGAAATTCATCTCACCAAACATTGACATCTCAAACTCACTTTTCATCTGATTAGTAAATGCTTTGCACATACATTCATTTCCACAAAAAATGATATCATCAACAAAGACCTCAACAATTAGAATGTCCCCATGATTAATCTTGAAGTACATATTACTATCAGCAATACCTTTGCTAAAACCTAGCTTAAGCAAATGTTTATCCAATCTAGCATACCAGGATCTTGGAGCTTTCTTGAGTCCATACAAGGCTTTTCTCAGTCTACAAACAATATCTCCTTGATCAAACAACTAAAATCCTTTTGGTTGCTCAATATAGACTTCTTCCTCCAAATCTCCATTCAAGAATGCTAACTTGACATCCATATGATATACTTTAAAATCTCTGAAAGTAGCAAAAGCAAGAAACAATCTAACTGCCTCTATCCTTTCCACCAAGGCAAACGTTTCTTCAAAATCAATTCCTTCCACTTGAGAATAGCCTTTACATACCAACCTTGCCTTATTCCTTACAACCTCACCATCTTCATTTAGTTTATCCCAGAAGACCCATTTGGTTCCAATCACATTTTTGTCCTCAAGTCTAGGAACAAGATCCCACGTGTGATTCTTTTCAATTTGCATCAATTCTTCTTCCATTTCTTTAACCTAGTTTTCATCATTGCGAGCTTCACTTACTGATTTAGGTTCAATATTTGAAATCAAACAAGTCTCCTCTTGATCTTTAGTAATTTTTCTCCTAGTTTAGACACCTTTACTCTTATCTCCTATGATCTGATCTTCAGGATGATTCAACCTTACATACCTGGGAGTTTTGGAAATTGTTTGAACTTCTTTTTCTTGAACTTGTTCCTCATCTTCTGCACTAATCTCTGGAGTTACCAGACCAATCTAGATCTGAGTCTGGATTTGAACTTGCCTTCCTTGACTTTGACTTTCATCTTGATCATCTGAATCATATCCGTAGTACCTAGACTGTCCTTCTTTGCTTTCATCAACTTTAACATTAGCACTTTCAACAATCTTTTTCAACCTTTTGTTGAAGCACCGGTAAGCCTTACTTTGAGTCGAGTATCCCTAAAATATTCCTTCATCACTTCTTGCCTCAAACTTGCCTAAATCCTCATCTCTTTTGATATAGCATTTACTACCAAAAACTGTTAAATATCTCATGGTAGGAGGATGACCAAACCATAGTTCCTAAGGAGTCTTACCAGAATTTCCTTTGATTTGCACCTAGTTAAGAGTGTAGACATCAATACTCATAGCTTCCCTCCAATAAGCTTGAGGAACATTTGTTTCCATCATCATGGTCCTGGCAGCTTCTTGAATGGTCTGGTTCTTCCTTTCCACAACTCCATTTTGCTAAGGAGTCCTAGGAGCAGATAACTATCTTTTTATTCCATGCTTTTCACAGAAAGCATCAAACTCACCGGAAGTGAATTCTCCACCTCTGTCAAATCTCAGACACTTCAATTTCCCACCAATCTCATTTTCAACCATCATCTTGAACACCTTAAACTTATCGAGAGCTTCTAATTTTTCTTTTAGAAAAGTTACCCACATCATCCGGGAGTAATTAGCAATCAACAACATGAAATATCTGTCTCCTTGCACACTCCTAATTCCAGTAGGACCACAGAGATTAGTATGTACCAGTTCCAATCTTCCACTTGAACCTTGTTCCTTACTTTTGAATGAAATTCTACTCTATTTACCCAGTTGACATTGTCTACATATGCTATCAAGTTTCACAAGTCTTCGAAGATCTCTTACAGCTTGAGTGGAACTTATTTTGACAATGTTATCAAAATTCACATGACACATCCTCCTATGCCATAACCAAATTTGATCTATTTGAGAAATCAAATAACTTTTCCTTGAACTACTTAAGTGAATGATGTTACCTCTAGTTTGAGTATCGGATGCAATTTCAATTTCAGAACTTTTCAAGATTCTGCATTTTCCATCCTTGAATCAAAGATCATAACCCTTGTCAACCAACTGTCCAACACTGAGAAGATTATGTTTCAGTCCTTCCACATACAGAACATCATTGGTGTTGTTCTTACCATCAAAAAAGATGGATCCTTTGCCACGAATTCTACCAGCTGAGTTGTCTCCAAATTTCACAAGTCCTCCTTCATAATTTTCAAAACTCACAAGCTTACTCTTGTCACTAGTCATATGATGAGAACATCCACTATCAATCACCCATTCACCTCTTTCAATAACCTAAGAAGCCAAGGCACTTTCCACATTTGTATAGCTAGTAGATTTAGTAGACACTGAATCTTCTTCTTTGATAGCAATGAACACCCAATCATTTTCAGAGGAAGTTCCATGATCAGATTCATCATCTGTGTCTCCTTCTCCATCTTCTTGGACATAGTAACATTTATTCTAACCCTTGTACCTATTAGGGTTTTGTTTTTAAAACCTCTTCGGACATCTTGAGGCAAAATGACCAATCTTATTACAAGCAAAACACTTGAGTGGAAGTTTTCCTTCATACTTACTGGATCCTCTTGGCATTCTTTTGGCAATAAGAGCTTCAAGATCTATAGTTTCTATTTCAACATCTTCAAGATCCTTTCTTGTCTTCACAAATCTGTTTGATCTTGTAGAAGAGTTTTCACCTAGATCATATCTTTGATTTCCATGTACACTGGCTTTGAATGTAGATTCAGACTTAGGAAGAGAATCACCAAATTCACTCAATTCAAAAGCTAAAGCTTTACCAACCAAGTGATCTCCTGTACAACATCTGAGATAGTCCTAATCTCCTCTATAGAAACAACCTTATGTTTGTATGAATTAGGCAAAGATTTAAGCACTTTGCCACAATCTCTGATTCTTCCAAAATTCCACCAACACACCTGATCCCACACACAAGTTCATTTATCTTTTGCATGTAGATTGTGATGTTTTCATCTTCACTCATCCTCAGATTTTCAAATGTTCCTTTTAGACTTTGTAGTTTGGCACATTTGAGATATTTATCTCCTTCATACAGATTATCCAACTTCTCCCAGATTTCATGAGCAGTTTTTAGACCAAAAACATTTGTTATTTCTGAATCAGTCAAGGTACTCAACAAGGCTTCTTTAGCTCGAAGGTTATTTTCAACATCCTTGAGTTCATCTCGAGTTGAAGGACCTTTCTCCAGAGGTTCATACTTATCTTTGGTTATTAACCAATAAGCATCACACATGCATTGTAACTAGCATTCCATGTGACTCTTCCAAATAGAGTAATTTGTTCCATCAAATCTTGGACTATCCTTATTGTAAGTCAACATCCTGAATCTCCTCGAGCGGTTAAGCTCCTTTTAGACGAACTTGGCTCTGATACCAATTGTTGGAATTAGTCTAGACAACTAAGAGTGGGGGTGAATCAATTGTCCCTAAACTTTAACCTTTTCTGCACTTTTAAATCTTCTTTCTTAATTTACAACTAAATTAATGATGTAAACATTCAAGCATAGATCAACACATGAGCAGAATCAACATGAACACACAACACCAGAATTTTGACACGGAAAATCTGCTTAAGGGAAAAGCCACGGTGGGGGTTAACCCACAAAAATGCATTCCCTATTAAAATTACTTAAGAAAATAGAAGGCACATGCCTTTGAGAGCACTACCCAGAGCTCATTGGTCAAGAAGAGGCTCACTGCCTATAAGGAATTATGATTTACATAGAGATAATGAACTGAGAAATAACATCTACATTCATGCATGAATCGGTCCCTTTGAAGGCTCACAAAACTTCTACTCCTATCCTGAAATTCTTCTTCACTGAATCTTTTCTCTATACTCCCTTCACTCCTCTGCTTCTCTGCTCTGCTTTTGATCCTTTCTTTGGATTTAATTCATTTCATACAAGGATGATTTTCCACAACTCTTCAACAAATATTTATACACTTCATCAACCTTGGAATGATCAACAAGGTTAGCTAAAATTAATGCGGATCTTTACACTGTCGGCCAAACATAGCTGAGACTTGAAACTTCCTCTATTCACATACCATGCTTCATGCAATGCTCTTAAGATCATCCACAACATGCCAGGAACATCCAGTCGGCCAAGACTGGGAAGAACATCATCCTCAAAGAAGAAATCTTCAATTAATAGGCTCAAACTTTAATGCGGACTCCCAACATAGTAGCCACATGATCTAGAGACCTCCACAAGCACATTAATTTCACCAGTAACATCTGCTCAACCAAATTACCAGAATCATCTGTGTCTTCCTCCAGAACCTCAAGAACACTATCTGCCATGACTGACAAACTAGAAACATAGCTTGCAGACCTCCAAACCTCAAACCACTGAAGTTGATGATCCACACTAACTTTCCAAACATGCCTTCAGATCCGCAAACCATAATATTTCACTGCGGAGCAATCCAGACCAACTTACTGTCACGCTGTCTCTTCTAAATACTGCAAAATCCAATCCTACTCAGATGGCCATAACTTCTTTGAATCTTCATGTGGACTTCTCAATTCTTAACTGGAGCAACTTTTGACAATCCTCTACACATCTATATGGTCCACATGCATTGATTGTCATTAATTTTCTCAATACCCTCAACAATTTGGTCTTCTATACAGACAACAATATTAGATACAGTTGACACCAATGGCAACAAGGATATGTTGACATCAATGACAACACCACTTAGGCACATATTTGCAACAAGAACAACCTAGAACAATTCGTTAATATGAATTTTATTGATGATTACATCACCACTTTAGTGAAGGATGAAAATAATATCTAATAATCTTTTAATTGTTTGGACACTTTATGTTTAGAGTTGGTTCAAATATTCAATAGAGCAATAGTTAATTTTATAGGTAGTCCATTTCTCCTCCCCCATGTAGCTTCAAGACTATGGTGGATGTAGCTTAATCATGGAGAGATCTTCAAGTTCCTTAAGATTTCCTTTTCTTGAACCAAGCTCTTCTATTTATGCTTTATTAGTATATTGTGGACTAGAATGGAATTTAAAAATTGGATTATTGCATTTCGAAGCCACTTTGCTTACATGTATGTTTCAAATTTGTTTTAAAGAACTAGATACCACACAATTGTACTATTCTTTATGTCGAGTGACTTCTACGACATCATACAACAAACTAGAGAAACTTTTGCATTATTTTATTTGGTCCAACTCTGACCATAACAAAAGATTCCACATGGTGACTTAGGATTTGTGTTGTCTTCCTAGAGATTCTAGTGGTCTGGGTCTTATGAATTTTCATAGGCAATGAATAGGGATTTGTGCCAAGTAGATAGTGTGTTTTATTGAAGGTAATGAATCTTAGAAAGTATTACTAAGGATTTTTATCTCCTTGGGTTCTCCTTAAGGGAGATTAACCTAGAAAGACTTAGGATTTCATTCCCTATCTATCTCTCATGTCATTAAGATGGATTATGTGGAATGACACTAGTTTCAACAATGGCCTTTCCATTAACTAGCAATCTCCATGGTGCTATCCTACTATTTCTAAGATAAATCATTGGTTGAGATTCCTTAGATCCACATGCTCAAATTATTTAGAAAAGACATAAGATTCATTTAGGATTTATATTCCAAGTTTACTTTCACATGACTTTCTTTGCCAAAAGTGAAGGTGAAATATAACTTGAATAATTCATATAGAGAGTCATATGATAATATTGTGAAGGTTGTGTTTTTTAACATCTCATAAAATCTTTGTGAGATTGACTAAACTACGGTAGAAAGACTGTATGTGGTATATTTTACCCATTTCCATGGATATTCTCCAAGAAAAGGATACAATTGGCTCTCCCACATCTACTAATGGTTCAAAATTTAATTGTATGATGGAATATCAAATATCCCTCCTATATTTGGAGTAAAGCGTTTCAAACTACTTGGGAAATTGTAATGGAGCCTAAGCTGGCTCACTTCGCCTAGTGTTTGTTGTACCAATGCTTACCTAGATGTAATCATTTGATACATTTAGGTTTTTCAAAACCTAAATTCCCCTTCTCCAGTCACTTTGAAATGATCGAGCATTTGTTTTGGTTTTTAACCCATGTGAAAGGTGCTTGGTCTTGAATTCATGACTTTTCAAACCCCTTAGACTAGAGCCTTTTACTTGGCATAATATTCTAGTAGGGTGTGAGGCTCATATTCTTATAAAATTTGATCATCTTTGGAATGCTTTGAGATTAGAGATATTATTTTTTTATTTGGAAAAAAGAGGAATTTAGCTATTTTTAATTAAAATTCTATTGATATCAACTTCTCTACTCACACCAAGTCCTTGGTGATTATAAATGATAATTTTGACCCAAGCCCAGGCCAAAAAAGTGGTATGGAGGTGGTACATTTATAGACTTTATTGGATCATTGACGTAACAAATTTTGTATTGACGTAACAAATTTTGTATTGTGGCATCTATGCCTCTAGCTTCACTACATCATAGTTGATAGGGAGCTTCACTACATCATAGTTGATTGTCCCTATCAGACTAAAGGTTTGGTTACTCTAGCTCCTCCCAATGCTACTCTTGGAGCCTTTTAAGGTGATCTTCCCCTTTGTCAACTAGCCAACACACATGAATTATTTTCCTCCTTGTGTAGGAAAAATTGGTTGGTCTCCTCCCCATGCTATCTATGCCTCCTTAACATCCTCTCAACAACATGGTTGGGATCAACCCGAAGGGTAGGACAGATTTGCCCATTTAAATTTGGCTATCTCATCTTAGTCCTAGAATATTCAAAATGATGTTAATCAAGATGCTTCAAAGTTGTTGCTACTTAGATGTATGAGAATGAAGAAAATGCTCATTTGTTGGGAGCCGATAGATGATGGAAAGAACTTTTCAAATGGAGGTTGGATAACCCTAATGATTGGGATCCTCCATTATCTATGGACTTTATAGTTCTTTTTTCTTAGTCTTTAAATCACGTTTTAATTCCATTATGGTCAATTATTTCTTTTCTGGGGATGAGTTTATTTTGTGGTTGTTTCCTTTTTGAGAATAAATTAATTCTTAACTTTTATGTGTGTGAATGTAATCTCATTCCATCTACTATTTTTTAAAGATAAAATATTGCAATTTTTAAAAAGTAATACATATGCTCTATTTCATCAAAAAAATATTATTTCAAATGTACAAAGACCCAATATTTTCCCCCACACCTAATCAAATTATTATGTAATTTAAACACCTTAACATGTTAATCAACCTACTCTCACCCTATTCTAGTGATTTCTACTTTAATAGATGGTATGACACACCATATCATCCTAGCTAATTGAACTACAACCCTTTCTATATGTTTTAATATTTTATTATACTTATTAGATTTAAATAATTTAAATAATATTTATTATAACAAAGTCTAATAAAATTTCAAATGAATTCAAGAACTATATATTATTTAGTACCTTTTGGGCAGTACTATTGTAATCAAAATCACTTAACTAATGATTAATAATTTTCTTTCTTCATCAATCAAATTTTTATAGTTAAACAATGAACAAAGTCTATATTAAAAAATAAAAACAAATATTTATCTTAATAAATATTTTAGAAACTCTAAATCTAAATTATTAAAAAATTACCATTAAAAATCATAATAATTTTTTTTGAGTGGACCCGATCTTTTTGGTGATTTTATGATTGGCCTAAAATTTTATTGCTTGTTGCATGGTATTGACAACAAGTAATTACGCCAAATGTGTTCCCTTTGTGAACAAGAGGGCTGACTTTTAGAATCCAGGGTTGAAAATCGTCCACATTAGTGCCAAGACGATTGACATTTCTCATCGGCGAACTACAACTTCGCTCGGCCGATACGCTGATACATTGAACATTTCTCACGCCAGAATATATTGGCCGGAAAGTCTTAAGAGCTCGTCACCGCTTTGAGTGCCAGGGGTTTTTGTCGTGTAAAGGCAAATAAATTTCATGATCTGCGGTTGTCTTTCCCCATGTCTAGTGTTCTTGAAATATACAATAAAAATTGTCTCGAACGAGATTGTGGAGTCTGGAGCAAAAATATCTTAAACCTTACCATTCATACATGCAAATGTCCATTTTATTAAATGTGTACATTCTATTCAACAGTTACATATCCATCCATCAGCAAAATGAAAACTAACTATCTTACAGAGTTACATATTTTTAGCTTGTTAAAGCCCTGCTTTTAGACCCACTTATTAATTCAAAGAAAAATAATAATAAAGGGAAAAGCAGAGAATTTATGTTACTAGCATGTTTGGTTTGTTTACATGCCATGATTTCATAACCATTACACAAAAAGGTTTATCTGATTTGAAAGGAGGAGCAGACTGCATTGTCATGTGCTTCTGAGAGGAGAAATAATGTCCAGGGTTTTTAGAGGAATGGCCTACAGCAGAATTAATGTTTTTGTTATAGAAATTCTCCTAATTTGGAAGTTCAAATAAATTATGAAACTTAAAAATTAATAAGCTCTATATTTTTGCTTACCAAGAAAAAAGGATTTCCTTTTTCTCCTTTGATTTTTAGCCACTGCTTCAGCCTCATCGTTGTTTTCCTCATCAATCAGCAACTTATTGCACAGCAGTGGTTGATCAGAACATCTCTTATCTAAACCAATGTTTGTTTTCTCAAGATGAACAAAACTGATATTTTTTACACATCCACTTCTTCCAAATATCTGAACATTGAAACACAACTTTGATATGTACTTGAACACAACAAAATCTCCCAACTGCAGTCCATGATAATTGACAGATTTTTCCCAACCATGTCGGAATTCCAGTTGATTGTTGATTGTTTGCGCCTAATAATTGTACACCCCACTCCTGGCCACTTGGGCCTTGCAACACCATAAGTTCGTCTCTGTCATTTATAAACTGTGAAGCAAATGAAGGAGGAATGCGCTGCAGTAAACACATTACAGAGTTTATTTTTACAAATTCTGAACAATGTATATGAAATTAAAACATGAAAAAGATTGTAGAAGTAAAAACTTTACCAGTTTTTCTGCAAAGTCTCCAAGCATCACTTTGAAGAAGGAGACACACCCATTAAAGTGCTCTTTCTCATGGTATTTACCATGATTTTTATAACATTTTTGACTGCACACCCTGCATGGTATAAAAAAAACTCCCCAGTTTCTTCATCTTCCATGGCAAACCCAGATGCGAAGCTTATAAAGATCCCCCCCCCCCAAAAAAAAAAAAAAAAAAAAAAACATTTCAAACCCTAAAATACCTACATGCATGAATATAACAGAATAACAACAGCCAGAGTCTGAATTTTACACAAACTCGGTATAGAATTAAAGACGGCCAAAGTCTGATTGATTGACGTGCACTTGAATTGGATGAATAGAGAATGTCAAGAATAATTACGCCGGTGTGAAAAAAAGAAAATGCAGCCTGCAATAATGTATTTTTATCATCATGGAGAGAGTTGTCTCATTCATCATATCCTATATACAAAATCAAGAATATACATTATTACTTAGATATGGACATTGAGTTGCAATTATAGCAGGATTTAGAAATTTAAGGAGCAAGGCGACGCGTTGGGCTTGTAAACGCATAGAGAGTATATGGCGTTGGTCGTGTGAGCGCATGGATGACAGCTACTGTTAAAGACTTCTACTCTGCCACGTGTATGAGATGTGTCTGACTGTAATTTTTTCCAGGAAAATTTATCATTGCCAAGAGGAAAATCGTTATCTACAAATTATCTGGCGGACAAAATTAGGAAAAATCATAAACATTAGCATGTCTCTTCAATTTTTTACTCTGCCCGATATACAATGCAAAGAAAAATATTATTGGCTGACTGAAAAGGGAGAGAAGTTTGATGTAACTGAATGTTATTGAAGCAAGTTACCTCCCTATTCATCAGGGGTAACTTGACCTAAAAGTATGCAATATTTATTTTATGAGTATGCACAAGCTTGTGGCTTGAGAAAAAGGCAGATGGAGCTGGAAACAAGAAAAATGCACAGATATTACGGTTTTACCAGATTTGAGCAAACCTCGTAAGTTTTCTTTCTTCCGATCTATCGCCTGTTTTCTCCGAGTATTGCATTTTGTCACATTAATAATGGTTTAAGATCAGATGTTTTATATTTCACCACCACAGTATTTGGAGTTTTTAATTCTATTCATATGAATTGCGTAGAAATTGGAATCTGCTTGGAGCCTTTTTTTTCCTTCCGTTTCTTCACATTTTTTTACCGTGGGCTTCTACTTGAAAAGATGTGATATAAGTTATCTTCATATTTTTTAGTCTTTTGACCGTGCAAGGTAGGTTTAGGTTTCGGATTTCTGTTTAGAGGAGACATCATTTTCTTCAAGGTATGGAGAGTGCAGGTAGTAAATTAAAATGGGAAATTTAACAGTTTTTATTTAAATAATTTAAAAATATTGACTACGAGTTAAAGTGTAAATGTTGTTCAAAGAAAACATAATTACTGAAAGGAATTTTTACTAAGTAGTGGTACGGGCTGGACTCTACCCAAAAACATTTTTCTATGACTTTCAACATTTATATATCTTTTCATCTTTATGAAAAATGGACTTTTTTTAATTACTAATGTGAAATTGAGTAATGTTTATGGGCTTTTAATAATTATCACTTCAAATTATTATTAATAAATATACTTTAAAAAAAATTAAATATTTATTTAAAATATTCTTTAAAAAATATTAAATTATTATTAAATTAAAATCCAAATAATCTTAATAAAATAAAATCAGTACTATATGTATATCTTTTTAATATAATATAATATTATAAAATTATATTTTTAAATTAAAATATGTTATATATTTAATAGTTGTAAATATTTAATTTATATAGAAAAAATATAATATAATTATATTTATTATATTTACACTAAATTAACCCCATGTATACAAAAAAGAACGTCACCTTAGTTACATTATGAGAGTAGGTTTTATATGGATAAATAAACTGTAATCTATTTTCTTAATAGAATTAGTGTTTTACAATAATTAATAATTAGGGTTTCCTAGATAGGGTTTTAGTATTTTTTTCATTTTCATTTATCCCTAATTTATATTTTAATATATTAAATTATGATGAAGAAAATTTATAATATATCAAATATAATAAATACAATTATAATACATTTTTTTAATGTGTAGAATAAAAATATAAATATTAAATCTACAATATATATACTATAAATATATGATTTTATAATATAATATTATATTAAATATATTTAATAATTTACATTACATAAAATATAATTAATATGAATATCATAAAATAATGTATATATTATATACAAATTATAATATTATATAAGTTACTTACAATAAAAGATATATTATAATATTTTAATCAAAAGGTACTGAATTTATTTTTTATATAGAAAAATAAATTTTTAAAATAAATTGTATGTTTTATATGTGTGTTTTAAAATGGTCAATTATTTAAAATTGAATTAATAAATATTTGGCACCATCTTATCAATGGATGGTGTTGTTACAAGTATTTTATAAAATACAATTCTAAATTATCATTTTGTTATCTTCCTATGATAGAGATCATGTGATCATTGGTCACATTGCATGACCTGGTCCATCGGTTATTACTCAGTGCACCAAGGAAATGTCATGGAAACTAATTGTTCTAAATTAAAATTCTCTTTTCATTCTAATTTATATCTTATTTTCTAAGCTTAGTTGCATAAACATAACAGGAAAAAGTGCTCCGTTGTGTGATTGACTTGGGGCTATGGTGAAGCATTCTAATGGAAAACATTAAAGATCAAGCTACATGGTACTTTCTAATTCATGCCAATGATCCAAACATGACATGTGTCCATTGGGAACTACACTTAGGGAAACACGTCATTTGTTTAAGAACCTAATAATTCACCTTTCAAACCTCTTCACTGTACCCATTGCACACTAAAGTGTAGCTATCTCTAACAATAGAAACATCCCATCTCTAAGTTTCATTGATTCATACCTTTTCCATGTATTAAAACAATTGGAAACAATGCCACTTATTCAAGTGGCTCAAAAATGGACATTTGCGGCATCTCAAAAGTTCAATAAATGGAAAGAACACTTAAAACCAGCTATTGTTTGAGTCTCTGCTCATTTCACCACCATCTCAGCAACAGATGATCAATGTTTTCATAAACATTCACAATGATATTGCTTCACTAAAGCAAGATATCATAGCCCACTAAGAAAGAATTTCAAACAACTACCATCCATGGAATTTGCACTGTAAACTGATAATGAACTCCTTCTGACTAGGGACATGTAATGCATGAAGATAGTCTTAATGAATGGCAAGTCTTGTCAAGTATGTACCTAGACATGCCATTTCAACTAGATGGGCTCAACATACTTGGGAAACAAGATGAGGACTAGTTAATGTTACTATCACTTGCAAATAATTGACTGAAACTAATAAACTTTACTTGCATACCAGCTTTCACTCACTACTATTCAAAAACAACTTTACTTGCATGCATGTCAACATATTTAATTTACTCCATTTCTTTTATAATGCAACACAACAACAAATATCGCTACATTCTTTCAATGTCCAAATGATGGATGGAAAACAACCATGCTCTCTTCTCAAGAAATTCCAATGTTCAATGTGCAATTATAAAGGAACCACTAATTACTTTTATCTACAAGCTATCTTAGTGTACCCATTGCACACTAAGGTAAGTCATATGGAGGGATTGAATGCACATGGACCACATTAAAAACCACATGAAAGGAGTGAAATAAAATCAATGATGGTTGAGCCAACATCAAGAGCACATGTCAAGGCCTTGATGAAATGATTTATTCAATTGGATGGCAAACTTCTTTTTAACTAACAAAAGTTTTGCCAAAGCAAGATTAGACATAATGGGCTCCCATGACATAAAATGCATGTCATTTTTGAGGTCTCGAGATCATTCCCATATCATCTGCAAATTCAAACAAATCAAAAGTATTTCCCTTCAAATTAAATATATTTAGACAATTACAAATTTTCAATCTAAAATTATACCTTGTCTAAATTTAATTTTAATCTAGTTAAGCTCCAAATTATGCAAATTTGTTAAAATATAAAAGCAATGATGGTCACTAAGTTTGATCGATCTTTGTATCATGTGCCACCCCATGAGAGGAGGCATGATGGTAGGCTAGATAACAAATAAACATGAAGTACCTAGTGACCATGGTTATATTGGCAAGAGAATGTCTATTCAATGTAGGTGTCAAGATGTGAAATATGAGGCTTATGATAAACAGAAATACATGTTTCAAATAATATGTATAGGTGTTGACTAATGGAATGCAGGCTCACGCATTTGAAGTAGATAATAAGAAAAATAAAAGGAACTTGAAATCGATTAAGATTATGTAAATTAATCCACAACACTTGAGAAAACAAAAAAATTACATGTGCCATAGGGATACAAGACAATAATCATTCACTTAAAGACATAGCAATTGAACTTCCAAAACTCTTCGGCGTACCCATTGCACACCAAGGTGCGATTGCTAGTAAAAGTAAGTTTATCATTGTTGTCATCATAAATAATTTAATTCCCAGCATCCACGGAAAAGTTTTACTCACAACACATTTTTGGGAATTAGACATTTTTAAGGGAGCCATTCTTCTAATATAAAATTTATGGGCTAAAAATTATTTTCTAATATGGTAGAAATGAGTGTTAATTCAAATATAGAGTAAGAAAGGTATCTTTTTAATTATTACTTATTTATTGAAATTGTAGAAATGAATGTTAATATATTTTGTGAAATATATTATAATCTCTAAAGTAGTTGAAATCTTTAGACATCACAAAATTCTTGTAAAAAGTTAAAAGACAAGATTCATGGTTTATAAATTATATATCATATTTTATATGTACATTATCTATAAAAAATTCTTGTAAAAATGAGATGTGTTTAAATATAAAATTAGGAAATATATACCAATATATCGTAATGTCAAATTTATTATTATATATCATATTTTATATATTCATTGTCTATAAGAACTTTCTTCTAAAAACCAGATGTGTTTAAATATAAAATTAGGAAATATATAATAATATATCTTAATACCAAATTCACTATTATATATCCTATTTTATATGTTCATTGTTTATGAATTTATTTTTAAAAAATGAGATGTGTTTAAATATAAAATTAGGAAATATATACTGGTCAATATACTAATAAGAAATTTATCATTATATATCATATTTTATTTGTATATTGGCTATCAAAATTTCTTTTAAAAATGAGATGTTATACTTGAGATTAATTCCATATGAAGGAAACTTATAAAATAAATTTAAAACTTTTTATGGAATAAATTAATTAGATTTTTAAAATAATAGCATGTTAAACTAACCATCAATGTTTAATTTCTTCAAATTTTTACTGTCCAAATTTTGAGGACAACTACTTATTAAAATAAAGTCTATTTTTTAAACTAGCTCAAAATTTAATATAAACATGAAGCCAATTTAAAGTATAAACAATTTTTTATAGAGAAAAATAATGGATTATCAATTTCTTAAAAATGAACAGTAATTTTATGCTAAATATGTTATTCTATAATTATATGGAGTTTTATTGTAATTTATATTAATAAATTGAATTCAATAACTCATTCCCAAACTTGAACCATAAAATCTACCATTCACCATTTCATTGAATGTATGCAAAGACTAAATAAATGGACATGACTCTTGCGACACTTATACATCATTTTTTTTTAATACATCTCAATATAATGGTTATTTTTTATGTGTTTATGTTTAAATATAAAATTAGGAAATATATACTAATAATATCTTAATATCAAATTATTATTATATATTATATTTTATATTACATTATCTATAAAAGAAATTCTTGTAAAAATGAGATGTGTTTAAATATAAAATTAGGAAATATATACCAATATATCTTAATGTCAAATTTATTATTATTTATCTTATTTTATATGTACATTGTCTATAAAAAAAATTCTTTTAAAAATGAGATGTGTTTAAATATAAAATTAGGAAATATAGACCAATATATCTTAATAAGAAATCTATTATTATATATCATATTTTATTTGTATATTGTCTATTAAATTTTCTCTTAAAAATGAAATGTTATACTTAAAATTAATTCGGGACTAAGGAGACTTATAAAATAAATTTAAAAGTTTTTATGGAACAAATTAATTAGATTTTTAAAATAATAGCTTGTTAAGCTAAGCTTCAATTTCTTCAAATTTTTACTGTCCAAATTTTTAAGACAACTACTTATTAAAATAAAGCCTCTATTTTTTAAACTCAAACAAAACTTAATATAAACATCAAGCCAATTTAAGATATAAACAATTTTTTTTGGAAAAAAATAATGGATTATCAATTTCTTAAAAATGAACAGTAATTTTTAATAAATTCTTGTTATATAAAATTGAGTTTAGTCACAGGTTTAGGTTTTTGTTAAATATGTTATTCTATAATTATATGGAGTTTTATTATAATTTAAATTAATAAATTGAATTCAATAACTCATTCGCAAACTTCAACGATAAAATCTACCATTTCATTGAATGTATGCAAAGGCTAAGTTAATAGACATGACTGTTGCAGTTGTATAAATTCAGTTATAATCCTGTTAGCGTAAATTTCTCTCCTTAACAATAAGCTCATTAAGCATACAACAGTCAGTTATGGTGATCTTCTGTGATTCATGTGTAGAGCAGTTCTCTCTATTTTCACTACCTCTTCCACCATAATTTCCTCTCGGATTCCTCTCCTACAGAGGCTTTTTATATGTGTAAATTTATGCATTTGTTAATATGAACAACAATCTTTAGTTGATGCCAATTCATTCTTTTTGTGCTTGAAATTTGTCTTTGAAATCTCTAGGAATTTGACATGGTATCAGAGCCACTCAGAGATATCTTCAAGCCTTTTACACTTTGCAGCAGAGTGGACATGCCTGTGAAGGAGCAGAGCGAACAGTTTGGAGCCATTTAAATTTTCTGATCTGTTTGAAAGAACCTAATGCCACCTAGCAAGGAACCAGTCGCCCAGCAAGGACGAAGATGCCCCAGCATGCTGGAAACTGCATGATTCTTTATTTTTTCTATTTTTCTTCCAAACTAATGTTTGACTTTCTAAATGTGCATCAAATCTGGGTAACACCAGTGAAATGAGCGCCTGTTTTTTTGACACAGCAGAGAGGAATTTGAGCCTGTTTGAATGTTTAAGAAGGTAGACCGGGCCTTGACATCCCTATTTACCCCTGCCAGAAGGTAGATTCAGCATGGAAAAGCATCCTTTTTATGCTTGTTTGTAATCTCTTGGACATGCGCTTGCATGTCACTGCATGTGAAGGAGAAGTTTCTTTATATACTTTTTGCAATCATTATTGGGGAAACTACATGCACTTTGTAATCATGAACTGAGATAAAGTTCCACTTAGGGGTTAATCATGTCTTTTAAATATTAGTTTCATCATTTTATTGTTAGGCTAGATTCAGAGAATTTCTTGTCTTGGAAACAACGGATAAAAAATCACTGCCTTAAGCAGGATCTATTGCCCTATCTCCTCGGACTGGTTCCTGAGCCAAGTGACTATGATGAATAGAATGCATGGTTTAATAATAATGACATGGTCTACGGATTAATATGTCTTACTATTTCTGAGGATACTCTACATTACATAGAGCACACTGAGTGCCCTTTTACTGCTTGGATCATCATCCAACAGTGGTATGGAGACATTGAATCTCCATCTGAAAGTGATGTTTTCTTGGAAAACTAGGCTATTGATGATATTGAGACTTGTGCTGCCTCATGTAATGTGGACACTTCTTGTATGGATGATCAGTTCACTGATTCCCATCAACACCACCTGTTGTAGATCTAGATTCCAGAGAGGCTTCTTCAAGAGCCTCCAGTGATTCTTTGTAGCAGGGTCATTTATGTCTTTTGGATTCAGTCTATTGGGACCAATTTCTACCAGACATTTCCTTTTTGTTTGTAGAATCCCTCATTTCTAATCTAGATGACACTATTGAGGACATATGTCTTCTCTTTGAGGACCACTCTTTTGTCCTTGCATCTGTTGCTACTTCTGAGCTCTGTGTTGCTTCTTCGAAAGCTTCCAGTGGCTTCTTGCAGCAAGGCATCCATAGTCTTCTTGATTTAACTTTCTAGGATGATCTCTTGACATGAGTTTCAAACTTGTTTATGGAGACTCAGAACTTATCTCTCCTCTTTGTTGACAGCCACATCAATGTTGTTGGCCCACCATCTTCATCGCCTTTGTAGCTTGCTCTATATTAGTCTTCACAGGATCTTAGATCACCATCACTTTCTGACATGTGGACATGTGAGCAGTTTTCAGAGGCACACATCATCTGGATTTGGATTCCAATAGTACCCATCTTTTTGGATTGGCTTCTCCAATCACCAGTGGATCCTTTTCTTCCTAAGGGGAGAAATGTCATTTGTAGGCAATGGATCATATTTTGTCTTCAGGTGTTCATCATTGGCATGGGAGCTCTTTCATTATGGGGGTTTTCATATCTTCTTTTCTTGTATTCTCTCTATATTTGTGGAAGAATTTTATATGTACATGGGTACCTAAATTGGCCTTGATGCCAGAACCCATCTTTGTTGGCTATATTGGATTTTGTCTCCTTAGTTAGACTTAAGGGGGGGTGTTAGCGTAAATTTCTCTCCTTAACAATAAGCTCACTAAGCATACAATAGTCAGTTCTGCAATTCATGCATACAACAGTTCTCTCTGTTTTCACTACCTCTTCCACTGTAATTTCCTCCCGGATTCCTCTCCTATAGAGGCTTTTTATGTGTAAATTTATGCATTTGTTAATATGAACAACAATCTTCAGTTGATGCAAATTCATTCTTTTTGTGGTTGAAATTTATCTTTGAGATCTCCAAGAATTTCACAAACCCTTGTGTTTGACATCCACCCTTGTTACTAGAATTTTACTCAAGGAAGGGATTGGTCCACACAGAAGCAATATGAACACATTTGAAGCCATCCCTTCCATAACTCCTAATAATAATTATGGTAATTCTAGGGTTTTTCGATCTAGATCTAGAAGACAAAGAAAATCGAGTAGCACAGAGCTTTATCCTTCAAAGGAGATCATGCAAGAACTCTATGTTAAATTTGTTCAAGACATGGATCCACAAGAACTAGAGTTCTTGCCAAGCCTAATGTTTCAAGTAGAGCAGGCTCATTGGCACTATGAGGACTATATAAGAGAGGACGATCCTTATCTCACGTCCCTTAGCATAAGGGAATTCACCTTTCATTTTTTCACGAGTTGTGATCCATTTAAAGATTATCATGCTAACCATTTAGATGCTATACTTGACGATTTCAGGGCCTTTAAGAATACTATTCCAGTAGCAGGCTCAATAATTTTGGACCGGTTTCATGAGAAGTGTTTGCTTGTGAAGGGCTGGAATAGTGGTTCTTGGAGTTTTCCTAGGGGAAAGAAGGAAAATCCCAATGAAGATGATGGTAAATGTGCTATTAGAGAAACGAGGGAAGAGATAGGATATGATATAACCTCACTTTTGAATGTCAATGACTTCATTCAACATTCTGAAGGGAAGAAAAGAGTGGTTTTGTACGTTATCGAAGGAGTGAATGAGAAATATCCTTTTGAACCAAAGACCAAGAAGGAAATCAGTGAAATTGCTTGGCATCCACTTCAAATCACGAAAACAAAACCCAACAAGTATTTTCAGGTTGGCCCATTTCTAGGGAAATTGAACAATTGGATTAAAAGAAAGTATGGGTCCTCATATACAACACCAACACCACTGAGTGGAACTGGTGAGATATGCATTGTTTGGAAAGCTGATAAAGAAGAAAACAATTTGACTCCAAGGAGGACTCCTACGCCTAAGGGTCCTTCCACTCCTTGCCCAAAGGTTAGAAAAAATACCTGTGGTTCTTATTCTTATCTAAGTAGTTCTCCCAATCCCTGGTTCAGGTCTCCTCATCCAAGTAGTTCTCCTTATTCTAAAGCTAATTATCCTTATCCAAGTAGTTCACCTCATCCAAGTACTACTCCCACTCGCTGATCCAAGTATTTCTCCCACTCGCTGGTAATATCTACTTGGCAAAGGTAAGCAGGTTTTGATCTCACTGTTAAATTGTTACCATTTAACTAATGATGTCACTGTGTATTTATCCATTGTTCAAACTGTACTGAATATGATATCACTCTGTATTTTTCTCAGATTGAACACCATCCGAGGTAATCGGATTGAACATCGTATTCCTTGGTGCACTTTTCGCACTTCCGTTGCTTCTCGATGCTGTGTTTCCTGCAGATGCGTTTCTTGATGCCAAATCTATTATAGTAAATTTGTTTAAATTATTTCTCTATTATAATATATTATTTTTCCCTCTAAAAAATATCATTTTTATGAATGATCAAAGGGCAGCTTCACTATTATTGGTAATGCCCATTAACGAAAGTCTTCTATTTTGATTTGTATATTGTGTAGTTTAACTACATTTTAAGTTATTTTTTTTATTATTAAAGATTATTTAATCTTTTGATCGTTAGAGTTTTGATTGTGCCTTTGCTCAGGCTATTTTCTGAGCAAAGTGTTTAAAGCTTTGAAGTGTTTTTGGTGCCTGCTCTATTATTTTCTTATTTTCTTGTATTATTATTGTTTCTCTCTTTTTTGGGAGCAGTGTGAAGGGAAGGAAAGACATCCAAAGTATTTATTGGAAATTTGTATAGTTGTGCAAGTGTGAAAAAAAGATTGAGAAGCAATCTTAAGAGAGTTTTAGTGCAGGTTTCAGATGTGTTTCTGTCATTAGTAAAGATATTTAATCTTCTAACTGTTGGAGTTTTGATTCTGTCCTTGATAAGCTTATGGTTTGAAGAAAGTGTTGAAAGCTTTGAAGTGTTTTTGTTTCATTGTGTAAGTATCTCTCAAAAATAATTTTGCTAAAGCTTCTACTATTTCTTCAAAATTGTTTTTCATCATCTGTTTTCTAGGTTTAGAGCTTTTCTTGAAGGAATTTTAATAAATTTGTAACTTTTAAATCATTTCTAACAAACATTTACTATATAGTGTAAAATTATAGTAAAAAACTTTTGGTACAAGGATTTCTCTCTATTCCTTATAGTTTGAGAGAAACAATTGCTTTTCTCATAAATAGTTAGCTTACAAGACTTATGTTGTACACGGGTGCATTGTCAATCATACTTGATATCCATAAAAGAAAATTTTGATTAGGAGGAATCTTATTCTCATGAACAAGACAAATATCATGAAAAACAATATGTCAACTATTAGAGCACATCATATAATGGCCATTCGGATCTATTTGGTTGAGTGAGAAACACTTACATAAGAGGATAGATGATATAGAAGGTTGATGGGCAACCGTTAGTATTGAGTTCATCACTAACTCTCAGCTTGCTTTCTTGATATAGTATAAAATCCTATAGCCAAAGCAACTACAAAGTTGAAGATGGTGATTGTTTTTTATAAAGGTAAGCAGGGATTTTGAAAGGGCCTTGACCCTTGAACAAGAGATGAGATACAACAATGAAGCCCAACAAAACTAGAAAGAACAACACAGGACTAGCCCAACACAAGGCCAAACAGACAAAGGGTCAAGGACCCCAAGCAACCCAACAAAAAATCAAGGTGGTTTGAAACCAAATTTCTCCAACGAGCTCTGAGTACACATTTTGATCTTACCCTCAAATCTCATCTTCTTGGAAGATCTAGAACAATCCAAAGGGCCACATGAGGTCCCATTATCACATTGCATCTCAACCAAAGGAGTCCCCAACACATCTCTATTTTCTCTAATCCCCTTATCTTGCAAATTAGCTGAAGGAGTCCTCTTTTCAACACTATTATCTTTAGAGATTTCCTTGTCTTCCATCATAGGTGCATCCACCAAGGGAGGGATACCCTCCATTCTCTTCCACACAGGTTGTTGCTTCTTTCTATTAGGACAAGCAACGTCAGAATGATCAACTTTGTGACAGCTAAAGCAAACAACATGAGAGTGTTCAAACTCCATCTGTTGAACCCATCTACCAAGCTTGGACAATAAGGTGATCCTGGAAGGGAGTACCTTATCAGCTTCCACAAACACACAAAATCTAGCAAACAAAAGGAGTCTTTTAAATTTTGTAACCACATCAGCCCCAACAAATTGCCCAAAGGAATTGGCAATACCCATAAAAATTTCCTCGTCCCAGTATTCTAGTGGGAGACCTCGTAGCCTAACCCAGACTGGAAATAACTTCTTGCAAGCCACTAAAGGGTTGAAGAACAGTGCCTAGTTTTGTTCGCAAAGGAGAACAAGAATTTGGTCGACAAAGCAACCACCTCAACCTACCCCCTTAGCCTCCAACTTCGAAGCGCCCACCTTTGAACCACATCAATATTAGGGCAATTACTGTAGAATCTCCCAACAAGAGAGTTACAAAACCACCCAGTAGCCCTATGAATGATCGAATCAGGGATGTCAATATTGTTAACTATCAAAGCCTCATCCCTAGCAGTATCAGTGATAGGAAAATGAGAGGTAACAACACTCTCCACAACCTGTGAGTTAGCCTCCAAAGTAGTTCCATGGTCCTTCCAAACCTCCTCAAGTCGGTTGACACCAACCTTAGCAGTGGTGTCATGGAAGAAACCAATCTCATACAAAGGATTAATAGCAGCATCAACCCCTCTGACAATAGTAGCAAAAGCTCCCACAGACAAAATAGAACCTATCAAAACCCCTGAAACAATAGGGGCATCCATACTGCCCATGATTTGGTTAACAACTGAAGCCACATCCCTAGCAATGACAACAGGAATATCCTCCAACGCAACTCTAGACTCCTTCCAAACCTCCTTAGGCCACTTGACCCCAGCCACAGCAGCAGTGTTCTGTAAGCCACCAACCTCACAAAAGGGATTAATAGTAGCCATAGCCCCTCCTACATTTGAAGCGCCCACAGACGAAGTTAAATCCGTCAAAACCCCTGAGACAGTAAGGGTGACCTTACTGCTCACGACAAGCTTGGCCGAAATGGAGGAAGAAGTAGCAGGTTTCTGGAGAAGAAACCCCCGAGATAGCCCGTAGCCAAGATCATCCTGCCTAGTAGAGGAAGGCTGCCGCTTCTGGGAAATCAATTTCTGGACCTCCAACCACAAGTCCAACAGACTTTCATCCTCTTCCTCATTAAAAGAGGTTGCCCACTCATCCAGAATCTCCTCATCATCACTGTTGTAAGACCAGTCCTCTATTCCGCTATAGTCTTCATCCTCATCTTTGTCACCATCATCTTCATCGCCATCCCCTTCCACTTCTTGCACATTCCCGCTCCATCCCTATTCAAAAAAACCTTTCCCACTCATCGCTCGCTAACTTTTCTTATATCTAGATTTTTGTTGGAATGTTAAATGTTATACTTGAAGATGGTGATTGTTAATGACAACGATGTGATAACATACTCTATCTACATATGAGATGATTAATGAGGTTATTAGAATCCATTGAGAAAGTTTATTGAGGACCTAGTCCCACTAGTGGTGTTTTATGCTAGTTCACTGAGGTTTAGTGTTTACTAAAGTTAAAAGTGTTAAATTCAATGAATAGTTGATCTTGTCCCTATTCACACATATGAAGATTGTTGTAAATAGTTGAGAGTGTCACTATTTGTAGATGTCCTTGTGAGTGGTTAAGTGTGTCCCTATTTAGAAGAGATGTTATTAGTATGTCCGTAGTAATGAGTTGGTTGGTTTTTTTAAGTGTTATTGTTTGTAACTTCATTGGTTTGATTGATTGTGTGTGTGTGTGTTGTAAAATCACAAATCCTTGATTAAGAATTTAATGAGATGTGAGTATTTGTGTTTGTCCATGTTCACATCATTGTAAGTCATGGGTCATAGAGTTTGTCCTAGTCCATAATATTTATGTACTAGTATTGAATTTGTCCTAGTTTATTAGGGGTCATTAGTATAATTCTACTTACGTGTGAGACTATGGCATAATAGTACGGCTAAATGGTGAAAAATGTTCACAAGATGGATATTCAAGGGGAGCACTAGAAAGGAGAAATCTAACTTTATAAAATAGATGTGGCATAAATATGTTTCTTGAGTGAGTTGTTGAAACCACTCACATAAGAGAAATTGTTGGTAAAAGAAGTGCGTGATGTAAAACCCAAGAACTTTATGAGAGAGATTCTAAGCTTCATAAAATGAAATTCAAAATAGAAGTAAACCATTGATTCAGAGAGATATGAAAATGTCGATGTGATAGAATTGTACTAAGAGCTCAATTTTTTATTCAAAGAATGACAGAGTAACTAGTCAATTCATTCAAGATGTTCAAAATACAAGTTAGGTACTGAGTTTATATAGACAAGGGAGAGGAGAGAGGTGGAAAAACCGATCAATAGGGAGAAGCCACCATATAGGTTAAATGGATTGTGAATCAAGCACTAATATTAATAAAAAAGGATTACCAGTTTTTACATCAAAAGGGGCTAGAGATGCCACACCAACATTGCTACTTACATCAATCCAAAACTACTTTCTTCCTAATATATACAAAGTTTTAGAGATTAAAAACTATACTATATACTAGAAAGGATTCTTCTTGCCATATACTTGTTCATTCTCGAAAAGAATTTTGTTTAACATTATCTTGTCCTTAATATCATTTTAAAATTTAATTTCTGAGTTCCTTGATTCACCATCTCTAGCAGCTAGAGCTAAAGGCAACTGATCTGCATCATTTATCCTGTCATTTGTATCCAATCCTTCCTCCAAGCTAGATCTGTATTGATCTACTACCTGTGCATCTTCTACTGCTTCCATGTACTAATAATACCATCCTTGGTTGTCGTCCACTTCAGTTCCATGTCTTAATTCATCCATTTCAATTCTTTTGAATTCTAATCTAGGGTCATCATACCAATTTCCTTCTTTGTCCCAAATATGTAGCCTATTATCATTGTGTTCAAAGGAGTCAAGCCCAGGTAAAGCTCCAATCTTAGGTGAAATCCTCAATTGATCTGTGTTCAAGCTATAATTTTGTTAGACATCTCCAGCTGTTTATAGAGATCACTTTCAGCTTTCTCCAACTCTCTCATCTTATTGTATAAGTTTTGGAAGTCTGTATGAGTTACAGAATTTATCAATAAATTTTCTTGGCTTTTTTGCACAAAAGTCTATTTCTTTGATGTCCTCCTTGTAGCACATTGTACCTGTTTCAATTAACTCTTTGGACTTGCCAAGAGAAATCTCCATTGTTACCATGACCTGTTCAAAAAAATTAAAAATAGTGATATCCTGAAGAATCCCAGTGAGTCCTCTTTCCTTGCCAAGAAATCTTTCTTCATTCCTTTTCTTCCATAGGAACCATAGAATTTCACAAGACACAGTAAACCAAAAACAATTACTTTTTACATTCAGACCTTTGATTTGACTAGACAAGATTTCTTTTATTATTCTATTGGCTGAAGTAGACCATTTATCAATATTACCCATAAAGAAAGACTAGACATACTTGGCATAAAGACAATCAAAGAAGATATGACCTACTAACTCTGGCTCATTACATAGAGGGCAAACAACAGTTTCAAGTCCTAGGTTCAGCTTATTTAATAATAGCAGCCATTTAAATGAAGCTTTCTTAGGTTCAAGGATTTTGGACCACAACAATTTAAAGGTTTTATTGGGTTCTAAATCTGAAAATGAGTCAACCCAAGAGATATTGATGTGATGGAGGATATCTTTCATTTTTGTCAACATCTTATAAATCAGTTTTGGCTTGATTTGAGTAAAGGGAGTTCCATCTTCCCAATTCATCTTCCTCAGTCTCTCCTCTTCTTCTATAATAACTTTAATGTTCAATTTGCTAACAAAGATTTATTAATGGTGGAGTATGTTCTAAAGAATTTTCTATTTAATTGAAATTGATTTTCTATTTGCTTCCAATCTTTTGGCAAACCTTGCACAAACAAGTCTACAAGAGATGACAGAACTTTATCATTACATTTTTTTGCTGAGCATCCTTGTAGTAGGGCTAGAGGCTTATCTTTATGACTAAAATTCCACCATATAGATCTTTGCCCCCATATAATTCCTTTATTCCAATAAATAGTTTCTCTATCCATAATCAGAGGTTTTACCATTTCCCATGCCTTCCATATGCTAGAAAAAACTGCAGACCCCCCTGGTTTAGAAAGAGTCCCCCCTAGCAGAGCATCATAAAAGCCAATTGTGCCCCATGATTTCTTTTTTGCTGGAACTGCATTACAAATGTTGTGTCTAATCAAAACTTTCCATGGTTCTTCCCCTATCAAGGCATTAGTAATCCATTCAGAGGCTAAGGCCATTCCTTGGATTTTCAAGTTCTTCAAGCCTAACCCTCCTAGATCTTTACTTACATAACACCATTCCCACTTTACAAGATGCTTTTTTGGATTCTCTTTGCCGTTAGACCATAAGAACTTCCTTATCAATCTATGGATGATCTCAAATTGGTAGTTAGCAAACAACCACATACAAGAGTAGAAAATAGAATATGTAGAAAGAATTTTTTGACAAACTTGCAGTCTCCTAGCCAAGGAGAGATGCAATTTGTTCCAATTTTTTAGCTTTTTCTCAATTTTTGTAAAAATCCAATGCCACATTGCTTTAAGAGATGGGTTGACTGCAAATGGAATACCAAGAAATCTAACTTGCACTGAGGGCCCTCCCCATTGTCATTTGTCTCTTTTAAACCAATTAGGGATAGGTTCCTCCCAAGACAAAAAAATAGATTTAGGGTATGAGATATTTGCTCCTGAAGCTAGGAAGAAAATGTCAAGTCTTCTTTCTAGATTCTCTAGTTCTTCTTTCTCTGCCCTAGGAAAGAGAGTAGTATCATTAGCAAACTACACATTCAAAAGCCTATCACCATTGGGCAATGCTATCTCTTTAATTTTTCCTTCTATTATTTCAAATCTCAATATGAAATGAAGAGTTTATGAGGCAATAAAAAATAGGGAGGGGGCAAGGGGACAACCCTGCCTAATAGATCTCCCCATCTTGAATGGGGCAGAGTGTTCCCCATTCACTTCTACTTGGGTTGATGCATGCACAAACAACATCTTAACCATGTTGATAAAGGATTCTAGAAATCTAATTGTTCTGAGCATCATAATAATAAAGGACCACTCCACTCTATCATAAGCTTTCTCAAAATCCAACAATACGATACCTACTTTTTTATTGGAATCTTTTGCCCAATGGAGGGCTTCCCAACTTGTTATCAAATTCTCTAGTATATATCTTCCTTTAATGAATCCAGTTTGAGTAGGGCTTATAATTTTTGGGAGGATATCCCTAAGCCTTACTGCCAACACTTTTGCTATAATTTTATATGAGACATTTAGGAGTGTTATAGGTCTCCAATTTTTTATTTCAGTCTTGTCACCTTCTTTTGGAATAAGTTTTATTGCACCTTTATTTATTTCCTCTCCTAGAGTCCCTTTCTTTATGGCTTCAGAGTATAGATCAAATACATCATCAGTTACCTAGTCAATATTTGCCTTGTTAAATTCCACTAGCAACCCATCTACCCCGGGGGATTTATTGTTACTCATTGTTCTAAGGGCTTTTTTTTATCTCATCTTTATTAATTTTTTGATCAAATTTCTCCCTCATGTTTGGATTCATTTTAGTCTTACAGATTCTGTGACATAGGTTATGAGCTTTCTTACAACCTTCCTTATAATCTTCTGCCTTAAACATGGATTCATAAAACTTCCTAAAGGCTTCCAGAATTTGCTTTTGAGTGTTTAGGGCTACCCCATTTTCCATAATTACTTCAATGTTTTCTTTTATATTTTTCTGCTTCAACAAATTGAAAAAATACTTCATTCCTTTGTCCCCATCGTGGAGCCAATTAAGCTTTGCCCTAACTCTAGCTCCTTGTGCCTTTCTTATTTGAACTTTACTCAATTGGTGTTTGATGTCCCCCATTTGCAAATTAAGTTCTTCATCTAATGTCTCATTTTACAGTTTCTCTTCTACCTGAAGGAATCTCTCTTGTAACAATAGTTCTTCTCTTTTTCTATCTAAAGCATATTTTTTCCCAACAATTTGGAAAATAGCTTTGCAAGCCTCGGTGAGTTTAGCCCAGTATCTAATATTTCCTTGGTCTCCATATCTAGTTTTGCAAATGTTTCTAAGGGTAATGATCCCTTGTCTACAATCTTCATCCTTTAGAAGTTCACAATTCAATTTAAACAAGGATTCTTTACAGTTTCTGCTCCTTTGCACTTGATCCTTTAATGCTACTACTATTCTAATAGGGTGATGGTCTAACAAGGGGTTAGGCAAGACTTGAGTTTTGTTTGAATTCATTTTTTGCATGACAATAAAGTAGTCTCTATTCACATAGAACCTATCAAGTCTACAATATATTCTTTTGTTCACACTCTGACAATTTGACCAAGTAAACCAAATGCCCTTACTATCTGTTTTTCCTCCTTCTATTGGGTCTACCAAATTGAGAGATTTTTTAAATCTTAACCAAAAGATTTTTTCATTTCCTCTCCATTCTAGAGGTTTCCCTCCTTTTTTATCTTCTAAATATTCTATCATGTTGAAGTCTCCCCTAAAGATCCAATGGACGTTGGGAAGACTAGAGGATAGCCAATTCCACAATTAAGTTCTGTTTAGATAATCATTGGGGGCATATATGGAGCATATTCTGAGAGATATGAAAATGTCGATGTGATAGAATTGTACTAAGAGCTCAAATTTTTATTCAAAGAATGGTAGAGTAACTAGTCAATGCATTCAAGATGTTCAAAATACAAGTTAGGTAGTGAGTTTATATAGACAAGGGAGAGGGGAGAGGAGAGAGGTGGCAAAACTGATCAATAGGGAGAAGCCACCATATAGGTTAAAAATAGCAAGAGCATCTTCCCAAGATAGCAAATAGCTTCTCCCTTGTAGGATGTCGACACCTAAAATCATGACGTAGACACAAGAACAATTTCCCTCTACCAACACATGACAACCTCACAACACTCACACAATTCAAAGTCATAGCTCAATCTCCAAACAATTTAACATAAATATTACAACAATAAATTGACTTCAATCTTTATTCAATTAAAAAAATGAAATTACACATAAACGAGCACACACTTCATCAAACATTTTATTAGCAGTCTTCCATTGATGTAAACAGAGGCTTTATTACAATGAATTCATCAATTTTTTTCCTCCCAGTCATACCAATATTACTTTATACATTGCTCTGCTTCAGTTTGCAAATTCAATTTCCTTATTCCTACCTCCTCTGTGTATTAGACACTTAACCTGCGTTTTTTATTGTATTTGGTGTTTTATAGAAGAATTTTGTGTCATAGACATATTTATTTCTTTCAATCTACCCATATCATCATTCCTTTACCCCTCTTGATGTTATGCACCCCTATTCTAAGAATTTCTTTGTTGTTTGTAATGAGCCTCTTCATTTTTTTATTACCTCTCATATGACAGTGAGCTTTGCTTACCTTTTCTCATTTTCTTGTTGGTTGCACTCCCTCTGTTCTCTTTTTCAATCAAATTATATATATATTTCTTGTTTGCTATGGTCTCCTATTTATTCTGACTGCTCCATGCACTTGTTTGAATTTTTCCTTCGCTTCTTTTTAATTTTCAGTTCTCTGTTCCTTCAATCTGCCCACCCCAACTCACACATCAACCTCCTTTTTAGCATCAATTTGCTATCATCAACTCTTCAATTTACCTCTTTGCTCATTCTTTTGCAGATTGACCCCATTCTCTCTCTATTTTGTTTTTATTTTATATGGCATACACCAACAATGACTCCAAGCAAATGAAGCAACCCTCCATAGGAAAACCAAATGAATTTTTATTATATGTAAGATAATTTCCTACAACTTCTATTTCACACCTTCCCTAGGCATCCAAAACTTAATGAAATGAATTTGGTGTTTAAAACTTTAATGCCTAGCTATTAGGAATTGTATGTAGAAGATATCAATTAAATCCAAATAAAGATTAAATAGAGGAATGAAAAATACATAGAAATAATAACAACTAGAGATAAATTTTAATGTGGTTCACCCAAACTTGGGCTACATCCACCAATAGAGAGTCCAATATTATTATCCAACAAATCGAAGTGATTACAACCAATAATCCTTGTAACTTAATTCCGTTGCAAATGTTACAATACAATATCAATGGAAACCCTAACTCTTCACTGTTTTTATCAAGACTTATGTCAGTTATAAAATAGGGATTTTTATGTCAGCCAATAGAAAAATAACTCTCGATGCCTTTAAAGCCTTTACCTCCCTGCACTCCCTCATTAAATAATTTGGGGGGGAAACCACACTGATAAAAGTGGGAAAAATTTAACCTCTGAGTCTGATTAGGCTCCATATAACAAAAATCTCCCACTTGGAGACTGATCAGACTCTACACCATATCATCTCCCACTTGGAGACCGATCATAACACCGCTGACCTTGTAGCTCCCACTGGAAATAAACACCCTAGACCTTGTTCTAATTTTATTATTTTCGGTCTTGATGACCAACTAAAGCTAAAGAGGAGCTCAAATTCTCCCTTGTCACTGCCTTCGTAAACATATCCATTAGATTTTTATTTGTATGTATCTTTTCCAGTGGTAACTATCCATCATCCAACACCAATCAGATGAAGTGATACCTTAGCTGTATGCAAACGTTTGGTCTTTGAATGTAAGGTAGAATTCTTTGAAAGATGTATGGCACTCTGGCTATCAATAAACAAATAACTATTAACCTGTTGTTTGCCTAATTCTTCCATGAAAGATTGTAGCCATATCATCTCCTTGCTTGCCTCTGTTGTAGCTACATACTTTGCCTCTGTGGTGGATAAAGAAACCACCTTTTGCAACTTGGAGATCCAACTCACTACTATCCCACCTACAGTAAAGACATAACCTATAGTAATCTGCCTAGTATCAATATCCCCTTCCAAATCTGAGTCCACATAGCCTACTAAATTAGTATTAGAGCCCCCAAAATATAAATGTTTATTGGATGTACCTCTCAAATATCTGAGAATCCATTTTACTGCATTCCAATACTCCATTATGAGATTACTCATATACCTACTTACGACTCCTACAACATATGCAATATCCGGTCTCGTGCATACCATGGCATACATTAAGCTTCCTACAGCTGAAGCATATGGTACTTTGGACATTTGGTCTTCCTCCTCTTATGTCTTAGGACACATCTCCTTAGTCAATTTCAAATGACTAGGCAAAGGTGTGTTGACAGCTTTTGCATTCTCCATATGGAATCTCTGCAATATCTTTTCAACATAATCATCCTGAGATAGAGTCAATTTTCTATTCTTCCTATCTCTACAAATTTTTAAACCAATGATTTGTTTTGCTTCCCCCAAATCTTTCATAGAAAATGATTAGGCTAATTGTTGTTTTAACTCACTTATGTGATCTATGTTAGACCATGCTACAAGCATGTCATCAACATATAAACATAAAATAATGTAGTTGTTATTATCCAACCTCTTAAAGTAAACACAATGGTCAAAATTTCATTGATTGTAGCCTTGCTTAGCCATAAAACTATCAAATTTCAAATACCATTGCCAAAGTACTTGTTTCAAGCCATATAAACTCTTCTTCAATCTACACACTAATGTCTCCTTACCTTTGACCTCAAATCCATGTGGTTGTTCCATATATATCTCCTCCTCCAAATCACCATGGAAAAAGACAGTTTTCACATCGATCTATTCCAAATGCAAATCTTCAGTAGCCACAATACTTAAAATAGTACAAATAGAGGTCATTGTAATAATCGGAGAAAAAATATCATCAAAATCAATACCTTTTTCTGTGCAAATCCTTTTACAACTAACTTGGCTTAAATCTTTTCTTATCTCCATCTTCCTCTTTTAACCCATAAACCTATTTGTTTAGTAAAGCCTTTTTACATGTAGACAACTTACATAATTCTCAAGTCTAATTTTTCTACAAGAAGTCCATTTATTCTTTCATTGCAAACTCCCATTGAACCTTTGTATCCACCTACATATCTTTATCATACCCTTCCAGTTCACTGACATATGTTAACAAAATATAATACAAAGAGGGAGAAAACCTTTATGGAGGTTGACTTAGCCTTGTTGACCATCTAAAATTCACTAGAGTTTGTGGTATTTCTTGTTGTTGTTGTTGTGGAGGATGAGGAGCCACTGGAACATCATTATCTAGAGTATCATCCAGCACCACAACATCCTTTTCTTTCTTCTCATGTCGTTGCAACTAATCTTTGTACAACACCTTCTCATTGAATATAACATCCCTACTTCTCACAATTTTTATATTTACAACATCCCAAAGTCTATAACCAAATTCATCAATGCCATATCCAATGAAGATACACTTTTTTTATTTTGCATCTAGTTTGGTTCTATTTTTAGAGTCTAAATGCACAAATGCTTCACATTCAAAGGTTTTGAGAAAAGAATAATTCACCTTCTTACCTATCCATGCTTCCTCTGAAATACCACAACCCAAAGGAATTGAAGGACATATTTTAATTAAATATACAACGGTATTGACATCCTCTGCCCACATGTTTAAAGGTAGCCCAACATGCAATCTCATGCTCCTTGCACACTCCATTATTGCCCTATTCATGCTTAGCCACTCTATTCTCCTATGGAGTCCCTGGAATCGTTTTCTGCCTACGAATTCTATTAAAGGAACAATAATCATCAAATTCTTTGCTACAATACTCACCACCATTATCAGATCTAAGATATTTTAATCTTTTACCATTCTCATTTTCAACCAAGCTTCTCCATTTCTTCAATGTTTCAAATACGTCAAATTTCTGCCTAGGGAAATAAATCCAAACTTTCCTAGTTGCATCATCTATGAATGTAACATAATACCGAGAGCCACCGAGAGAAGATACCTGAGCCGGTCCCCATACATCTATATGCACAAGCTCCAACTTTTCATCATTCTTTTGCTTCCCATCCTTGAGAAAACTAACTCTCTTTTATTTTCCATACACAACTTTCACAGAAATCCATATTAATACATTTTAGACTTGGTAAAACTTTCTTAGAGTGAATTACCTTCATACCTTTTTCACTCATATGCCCAAGTCTGTTATGCCACAATGTTGTCTCAAAACCTATAGCAAGTGTTTCAGTCTCTTCCTATGAACCTGTAACAATTGTTCCTGAACCTGTTTGTTTTTTCTTTGCAACTAAAGTAGAAGGAACAATATGACTTGTACAAAGATATATGGTGCCTACTTTCACACCTTTTTCTACTATTAAGGTACCTCTTGAAACCTTCCCATTTTTATCATTAAAAGTAGCTATGCAACCTTCATCACCTAGCTGCCTGACTGAAATTAAATTTTTACTTAGCCTTGGAACGTGCCTTACCTCTTGTAGTAGCCAATGATTCCCATTCTGCAACTTAATCTTAATTCTTCCCTTTCCAACAATCTAGTAGGGTTCGTTATTGATGCAGAGGCATCCACACTATAACCTTCGCATGTAGCATGAATGTCTGCAGACCAACCTCATCATCATCATCTTCGCCATCATCATCATATTCCCTAGAACTACCAACAGCATCATCATATTTCACGTTACACAGTCAGCATCATCATATTTCAGACGATCGCAAACATCCGCCTGCCGACTACTGTTCACCTCCGCTTTCCTTCTAACATCATCATCATGATGTTCAGCGGGCGCACACATCCTCCGGTTGCACTGTTCATCGGGCTCCGAACTCCATCGTCATCATCATATGCAACACTTCCTTCGTCAGCAGGATATTCAACATCCGGTTGCTCCAAATATCCTGATGACGATCACCTTCAGCAGCTTACCTTCGACGCTCCACTGCCCGACGATACAAGCAACAGCATCATGATATAAATTATCCGGTTCTCTTCGAAACCTCCTGATGACGATGTTAACACAACTTCCTGCCACGGACTTCCGCCGATACCCAAGCACATAACGACGGCAGGATCCACATGCATAGGGGGGATATCTCAATATCCTGATGACGATGACGTCATATCCTGATGACGATGACGTCACCAAATATCCTGATGACCTTCTCAACACTTAGCCAAAAACACGAACTTTCTCTTCCGCATCTACTCGTGATATGCGGATGTTTGGCACTTCCGATATGATGATCCTGATGCCGATACATGCACTTAGTCTATGCCTGACTTAGAACATCCTGATGCACTCGCAACATGAAAACTCCAACAGTTTCATGACCCGATCTTCTTCCTGATGCCGATGTAGTCCACCTCGGTTCCTCCAGATGATGATCACCCCGACGAACTTGCACTTCATGCAATCGACATCATCATGCCGATCTCCTCCACTTATCCGGATGACGATATCCGAACTGTCTGCAGGATATTTGCAGAAATATCCTGATGATGCCGTTTTAACAGACTTCTTCACTTAGCGAAATCTCACTTCGCCGATCCTCCAGGGACGACCCGATCCAGTCTTAGGGTGATCTCTCTCAACTTGAACTTCTCAACTTGACCTAGCACATGAGGATGCTAGGGTCTTCAACATCTCTTGACCGCGATCCTGCACACCTGCATGCAAACAAACAAACTACCTACTAACCTACTGTACATTGCCATTCCACCGATCAGATGAGTCAACCGGTGGAATGGATCAGTATATCCATGAAAACCTCTCAAACCAGCAATCGATTACAGGAAGGAGATCAAACAGAAAATGAAACAGGATCTTTATTGACTCAAAGATGCAATACAATATGATGTTCCTCACACAGAATACTCAACCTCTCTGCTTGATGCAACACTACACTGCCGATCGATGATATCTGTCTGTATATCCAACATCAACCGATCTCATGCTTATAAAGACTTTCCTACGAGTACTACTGACCTGACTCCAAGCGGCTGGGAACTCTCCAAGCGGCTGGGAGATCCCACCGAACATACATCATGACAGCTGTTATAACTAACTAGCTAAAAATAGCAAAAGCCTGGTCAGCATGATCTTATCCTGATCAGCATGACCTTATTACATGCATTTGGTCTAACAGACCTTCTTGGAAACACAAACAAGACCTAAACTACTAACTGCCTCATGAAGGCCAGCTGTCAGGTAGGTGCTCCTGCACCATACTCCCCAACAGAAAAGAACTCATGTCCCATGAGTTTAGTATGTGGAAGACTTCCACCTTTACACTTTGCTTTGTCAATAGTCTGACCTGCTCCAGCTTTGTCTGCTGCTGTCTCTTGGCTGCTCCAAGACTTCTGAACTGTAACTTGCGGTCTGGCAAGTAAATCCTCATGCCTGTTGATGTAGGCCTTTCTCTCACATACCTTGTGTTTGTCAGGTTGCCTGACCAGAACCTCTGTCTGAACTACCTCTTGAACTTCTGAAATGTTCAACTCTATCTTCCTGTTAATCTTTATAGGACAAGCAATAGTCCCAACTATGACAACATCCTTGTCATTCCTTTCAACTGATGGTTGGTTGCACCCCTGTTTCTGAACCTGCTGCTGACCTCTGTCAGTCACAACTGAAACTTTCTTCAGCTTGTTGTCTGTAACAACTTCATTCCCTGCAGTATCCTTATCTACCTTCATGCCTGCTCCTCTAGGCATCTGCACATACTCCTTCTTTCCCATTAAAATGAGTTGAGCTGCCTTCTGTACTGCAGCTTTTGCCTGCAATGGCATCAACTTAATGATCTTCCCATCCTTCTCGATGGTGTAGGTATTAGCATACCCATCATACAGTACCCTTCTGTTAAATTGCCAGGGTCTACCCAACAGTAGGTGACAACATTCCATAGGCAAAATGTCACACAAGATTCTATCATGATATGGTCCAATCTGGAAATCCACATATGCCTGTTCAGAGACAAAAAGTGATTGCCTATCACTCACCCAAGATGCCTTGTAAGGGTGTGGATGTGGAATCCTTTCCAGCTTCAGTTTATCAACCATCTCCTGAGATACCATGTTGTCTGTTGAACCAGTATCAATGACAACCTTACATACCTTACCTTTGCTCTTACATGTGGTTTTGAAAAGAGCTCTTCTTTGCATCAGATCCTTTGATGCCTGCAAACTTGTTTTCCTTAACATCAGTGATTCTCCACTCTCTGGATATCCAAAATTCTCAGGACCTCTGTTTGAACTCTGTGCACTTTCTTCTTCTTTCTCTTCTTGTACCAATTGTACTCTCTTATCACTTGTTCTATCATTTCTGGATGATGAACCTTTGTTTTCTGGACATTTGAAAGATGGATGACCAAACTCTCCACAGGTGTAACACTTTCCTGAAAATGTAGTAGAACCTCTACCACCTCCAAATCTTCCTCTATTACCTTTCCATCCACCTCTGAAATCAGACTGTCCTTGTCCTTTACCAGTGTCTTCTTGACCCTCATTGGTTTGCTTTTGTGCAGGGGCTGTTCCTCTTCCCCTATTGTTTCCTCTTCCTCTCATGGACTTATCATGTCCTCTATTCATCTTTTCTTCAATCCTGATTGCCATTTGATAACAATCCTCCACATTCTTAGGGTTAGCTAACACTAACTCATCCTGTATGTTAAACCTCAAACCAGCCAAGTACCTAGCCACCTTTTCTACCTCATTCTCATGATGACCAGATCTCATACTTAACAGATAAAATTCCTCAGTATATGCTTTCACATCCCTGTCTTTCTGCTTTAAAAATTGCAGCTTCTTAAACATCTGGATTTCATAATCCCTTGGCAAGAATTTACCCTTTATCCTTGCTACCATCTTATCCCAAGAAGTGATCTTAGACTTCCCTTGTTTCCTTCTCTCAGATTGTACATAATCCCACCATACCAAAGCATGACCTCCTAACTTGGTCTTTGCAATCTTTACCTTCTGATCCTCAGCAACATCTTCACATTCAAAGTGATTATCCAGTGCAGCAATCCAATCCAACAACTCATCTTCATTCAAGCTTCCAGTATACTTGGTAACATCAACCTTCACCTTAGGTTTTTCACTCTGCACTGCCTTTAACAGTTTTGCCAATCTCTGGTCTTCAGCATCCAGATCTCCAGTTACCTCTTCATACTCTTCAACAGTATCTGCATCTTCTTCAGACTCACTGTCTTCCACTTCCCTCTTTTTGTTCTTTTCCAGGGATGTCAGCCTGGCTTGAAGTGCTTCAGCAAGCTCCTTCATCTTCCTCATCTCTCTAGCATGTTTCTCCTTCAGTTCCTGCAATTCCCTTGCAGTACCACTACCCTTAGGAGGCATTTTGTCAACCTCTCAATCAACACACAACACAATCAACTCTATCTCTACCTCTGCCCTTTCGGTGACAGAATCAACACACACCAGCCCAGACCTTTTGCTGAGCTCTGATACCACTATGATGCAGAGGCATCCACACTATAACCTTCGCATGTAGCATGAATGTCTGCAGACCAACCTCATCATCATCATCTTCGCCATCATCATCATATTCCCTAGAACTACCAACAGCATCATCATATTTCACGTTACACAGTCAGCATCATCATATTTCGGACGATCGCAAACATCCGCCTGCCGACTACTGTTCACCTCCGCTTTCCTTCTAACATCATCATCATGATGTTCAGCGGGCGCACACATCCTCCGGTTGCACTGTTCATCGGGCTCCGAACTCCATCGTCATCATCATATGCAACACTTCCTTCGTCAGCAGGATATTCAACATCCGGTTGCTCCAAATATCCTGATGACGATCACCTTCAGCAGCTTACCTTTGACGCTCCACTGCCCGACGATACAAGCAACAGCATCATGATATAAATTATCTGGTTCTCTTCGAAACCTCCTGATGACGATGTTAACACAACTTCCTGCCACGGACTTCCGCCGATACCCAAGCACATAACGACGGCAGGATCCACATGCATAGGGGGGATATCTCAATATCCTGATGACGATGACGTCATATCCTGATGACGATGACGTCACCAAATATCCTGATGACCTTCTCAACACTTAGCCAAAAACACGAACTTTCTCTTCCGCATCTACTCGTGATATGCGGATGTTTGGCACTTCCGATATGATGATCCTGATGCCGATACATGCACTTAGTCTATGCCTGACTTAGAACATCCTGATGCACTCGCAACATGAAAACTCCAACAGTTTCATGACCCGATCTTCTTCCTGATGCCGATGTAGTCCACCTCGGTTCCTCCAGATGATGATCACCCCGACGAACTTGCACTTCATGCAATCGACATCATCATGCCGATCTCCTCCACTTATCTGGATGACGATATCCGAACTGTCTGCAGGATATTTGCAGAAATATCCTGATGATGCCGTTTTAACAGACTTCTTCACTTAGCGAAATCTCACTTCGCCGATCCTCCAGGGACGACCCGATCCAGTCTTAGGGTGATCTCTCTCAACTTGAACTTCTCAACTTGACCTAGCACATGAGGATGCTAGGGTCTTCAACATCTCTTGACCGCGATCCTGCACACCTGCATGCAAACAAACAAACTACCTACTAACCTACTGTACATTGCCATTCCACCGATCAGATGAGTCAACCGGTGGAATGGATCAGTATATCCATGAAAACCTCTCAAACCAGCAATCGATTACAGGAAGGAGATCAAACAGAAAATGAAACAGGATCTTTATTGACTCAAAGATGCAATACAATATGATGTTCCTCACACAGAATACTCAACCTCTCTGCTTGATGCAACACTACACTGCCGATCGATGATATCTGTCTGTATATCCAACATCAACCGATCTCATGCTTATAAAGACTTTCCTACGAGTACTACTGACCCGACTCCAAGCGGCTGGGAACTCTCCAAGCGGCTGGGAGATCCCACCGAACATACATCATGACAGCTGTTATAACTAACTAGCTAAAAATAGCAAAAGCCTGGTCAGCATGATCTTATCCTGATCAACATGACCTTATTACATGCATTTGGTCTAACAGACCTTCTTGGAAACACAAACAAGACCTAAACTACTAACTGCCTCATGAAGGCCAGCTGTCAGGTAGGTGCTCCTGCACCAGTTATCTCCCAAATAAACCATCCCAAAATCCCCTTGGACATAATCAAGAAAATAAAATCTATGGGAAGTATCATGAAATGAGGCCCTTGAATCTAAACCCCATGAATCATTAGCATTATCTAAAGAAAGAATCAAAGCATCATCTTCAGATGTATTACTTACTACATTTTCCTCCTTATTGCCTTCTTGTTTGTCTCCTTCTTTATTCTTCTGAGACAAGCAATCTTTCTTTAGATGACCTAGTTTCCCACAGTACTAACAATCCTTCTGTCATCTGGATTGGGACCTCTTGTCCTTTGATTTTCCTTGTGACTTCCCATGACCTCCAAAACCTTTTCCTCTCTCCTTTGATCTACCCTTGCTTTCTGCATTCAAAACACTACCTGATGTGGATCCACCTAAGTTTTTCCATCGCATTTCCTTGCTAAGGATAACACCAACAACATCATCAAATTTTAAAGTATTTGAACTAGAGACGAAGTTACTTACAACCATTATCAAGCTATTCTATCTTTCTGGTAAAGAACATAAAACTAAGAGAGCCCTCACCTCTTCATCAAATTTCACTTTTACAGAAGTTAACTAACTGGCAATCATATTAAACTCATTTAAATGATTTTTCATAGATCCACCTTCAATCATTTTCAGATTAAATAAATGCTTCATGAGAAATACCTTATTTGAGGCTGAGGGTTTTTCATACAATTTAACCAAAGCTTTCATCAATTCATTTTTTGTCTTTGATTTTGTTATATTGAATGCCACATATGGTGCCAGACACAACCAAATGGTTCATAGTATCTTTCTATCCAGAAGATCCCAATTCTCATCAGTTATTGCTACCATTTTTTTGGCTTTTTCTTCCAACAACCTCCATAAATCCTTCTGACAGAGATAATCCTCCATCTACATCTTCCATAACTGATAGTTCTTCCCATTGAATTTATCTACCTTCAATTTACCCTCGTCCACCATTGCTCCCACTTAATCGTGAGACTCCCACTCAACTGTGAGACCTTCTTGCAGATGATAATTGAACACAACCCACTCTGATACCACTTGTTATGAATTGCATGCAAAAGATATCAATTAAATTCAAATAAAGATTAAATAGAGGAATAAAAAATACATAGAAATAATAACAGTGAGAGACAACTTTTAACGTGGTTCACCCAAACTCGGGCTACATCCACTAACAGAGAGTCCAATATTATTATCCAAAAAATCAAACTAATTACAACCAGTAATCCTTGCAACTCAATACCACTGCAAATGCTACAATACAATACCAACAGAAACCCTAACCCTTCACCATTTTTATCAAGACTTATGTTGGTTACAAAATAGGGTTTTGTTATGTCGGCCAATAGAAAAATAACTCTCGATGCCTTTAAACCCTCTTCCCCTTTGCAATCCCCCATTAAATAATTTGGGGGAAACTGCACTGATAAAAGTGGGGAAAATTTAACCTCCGAGTTTGATTAGGCTCCATATAACAACACTAGCTTGCTTGACTTTAATTCTCTTTCTTGGGTCCTTCATCCTAGCCGCAACTTGTCTGGCAAATTCACTTAACTTAATCATTAGACTATTGAAGTCATGGACTTCAATTTCCAAATATAATTGACCTTCACAAGGTTGTATGCAATAAAAAAAATGAACATGGATCACCTCCTCCTCTATATAATCCAATCAACCAGATGTAGATCGAATTCTTCCAAACAAGCATTATGGTAATGCTTACAAATGCAAATTTCAAATAGATGATCACTTATGTCTAGAAGACCACATGAGCCATTCTAATGACTCATTCTCCACAAATACAAAACTCTTAAGAGGAAAAGAAATGGAGTAAAAACCACTAGCGAGCAAAAACTACAAAATGTGATACTTAGTGCATATGCCACTTGAATAATATTTTGTCAAACAAATGACAAAGATTGCTCTGCCTCAACCAAAATGATCATGAATCATTATTGTGCCCCAAAGCACACCATCAAATTGAAGAAGGGTTACTCATGAAAAATGATCAACGAAGCTACTGGTTGAGTGCAACAAAACTGAAAAAACACCAAAATAACTAAACTGAACCTACTAAACCAAAACCAAAGTATCAAATCTTTTTGGTCGATGCAGGATAGCTCATTCACTCAAATGCTCCTACATCAGACACACTGAGTAGGAAATTTGTGAGCATAGGATCACAAAGGTGGAGTTGAGTAGTCAAACTACCCTTTCAGGTTGCAACCAACCTGCAACGAACTCCATCATTGTGAAATGTGCACAAGGTTATTTCTTCTTCCCCTTTTTCCAACACTTCGCTAGCATAATTGTTATCCTCCTCCCACAACTCCATTCACCATTCCTCTCTCCTCTCATGGATTCACATCCACCATATGCCATCGTCCTCTGCCAAATGCTATCTACTCTCCTCTCCTCCTTCGTGTGATCCAACCTACCACAAACCGGCCACCTCCACCAAAATCCACCTGCAACATCCTCCACAACCTCTACAAGTAAATATACAACATCTACATACAAATCTGCAACTGCTACTTCATCCTCTACAACATCCTCTTCTACTCTCACTATGGAAGAATAATCACAAATGAAATTAAACTGTTCATGATTTACCTTTTTTTCTTTCATTTCTACAACATCATCTTCTTCATCCTTCGATGCAACATTCATTGTCATTCCTCCATTAGCAAACTTATCAAACCACTCCTTCTCTAGTGCCAAAATCTGCAACAGTAACTCATCTTTGTCTTCACCTTTTGTTGTAACTTCCTCACACTCCATCTCTGCCATCTCAATCTCCATAGCTGCATCTTCAACCTCTTCATTCTCAACTACTGTTACAATTGCATCTTATTGCTTATCCTCATCATGCTTGACCAATTTATCACACTACCATGCTTCCAATCTATCCACTCTTGCATTGATGTCAATCATCATTGCCAAAATCTTCTTGTTATCATACTGCATCCATCCCTCCCATATCACAAGCTTCTTCCTTATAACTATACCCATCTCATCTATTGCTATAATCTTTCACATACACATCCCACACTCTGTAATATGCAAAATACTTTCCTTCATGGCTTCAAGATCTCTCTCTTCTCAGGACTTCTCCTACTTGCAACAACCCTCACAAGAGCTTCTTCTCTACTGCCTTCTCACTCTTCTCTACCCATAGGTCTTGGTGGATCCTCTCCACATTCAAGATCCCCTGTTGTGATATGAATTGACACAGACAGAAGAACAACTTCCCTTTGCCAACACATAACCTCACAATACTCACACAATTCAAAGTCATAGGTCAATCTCCAAACAACTTAACATATAGATTACAACAAGAAATTGACTTCAATCTTTATTCAGTTCAGAAAATGAAATTACACATAAATGAGCACACATTCCATCAAACATTTTATTAGCAGTCTTCCATTGATTTAAACAGGGGCTTTATTTATAATGAATTCATCAATTCTTTTCTTTCTAGACACACCAGTATTCCTTTATACATTGTTATGCTTCAGTTTGCAAATTCAATTTCCTTATTCCTGCCTCCTCTGCATATTAGACCCTTAACCTGCTCTTTTTTATTGTATTTGGTGATTTATTACAATAGAAATTTGTGTCACAGACACATTTATCTCTTTTAGTCTACCCATATCATCATTCCTTTACCCCTTTTTTTATTATGTGCCCCTATTCTGAGCATTTATTTATTGTTTGTAATAAGCCTCTATTCATTTTTTTATTACCTCTCATATGATACAAAGCTTTGCTTACCTTTTCTCATTTCCCTGTTGGCCGTACTCCCTCAATTCTCTTTTTCATTCAAATTATATATCTTTTTATTTCAATTTTCTATGATCTCCTATCTATTCTGGCTACTCCATGCACTCCTCTAAATTTTCCCTTGGCTTCTTTTTAATTTTCAATTCTCTGTTCCTTCAATCTACTTGCCCCAACTCACCAATCGACCTCCTTTGTAACATCAATTTTCTATCATCAACTCTTCAATTTACCTCTTTCATCATTCTTCTGCAGATTGACTCCATTCTCTCTCTATTTTGTTTTTCTTTTATATGGAATACACCAACAATGACTTGTCCCAAGTAAATGAAGTGACCCTCCACAGGAAAACCAAAAGACTTTTTATTATATGTAATATCATTTCCTAAAATTTTTGTCACACACCTTCCCTAGGTGTCCAAAACTTAATGAAATGAATTTGGTGTTTAAACTTTAATGCCTAGCTCAAGCTTGACTTTAATTCTCTTGCCTAGGTCTTTCATCCTAGTTGTAGCCTATCTGATAAATTCAACTAACTGAATCATTAGACTATTGAAGTCATGGACTTCAATGTCCAAAGATAATTGACCTTCACAAGGTTGTATGAAGTAAAAAAAATGAACATGGATCACCTCCTCCTCTGTATAATCAAATCAACCAGATGCAGATTGACTTCTTCCAAACAAGCATTGTGGTAATTATTACAAATGCAAATTTCAAATAGATGATAACTTATGTCTAGAAGACCACATGATCCATTCTAATGACTCATTAACCACAAATACGAAACCCTTAATATGAAAAGAAATAGAGTGAAAACCACTAGTGAACAAAAACCACAAAATGTGATACTCAGTGCATACACCACTCATACAATATTTTGTCAAACAAATGACAAAGACTGCTCTACCTCGACCAAAAGGATCATGACTCGTCATTGTACCCCAAAGCACACCATCAAACTGAAGAAAGGTTAGTCACAACAAAGGATCAATGAGGCTACCAGTTGAGTGCAACAAAACTGAACACACACCAAAACAACCAAACTAATCCTACAAAACCAAAACCAAAATATTAAATCTTTTTGTTCAATGCAATATAGCTCATTTACTCAATATTCCTGCATCAAATCACCCACTCACTAATTAAGCTAACTTTATTTAACCTAAGGGTAAAAGTACAAAGTTTTGTCACACTTTGGGCTAACCAAATAATTTCAGCCGACAATGTTTCGACTGAGTGGCATTTGGCCAAATCGATGTGGTGCCTTTTTGGTGCCAATGTGGTGCTTATGTGGCCTTATAATTTCAGTCAATTGGGTAACGACCGAGGGGCATTTGACCGAATGCATTAAATATAAAATTAAAAAAAATAGTGGTAGTGGGTTTCTGCATTTTCAGCCGAATTTGTTGCATTTGGACACTGCTCACCAGACAACTCAGCCCACATATTCATCGAACCCCCAAGTAAGAATTCATTTGAAGCATTCTTGTTATTTAATTTTGCATCAAGTTTAAATTCGGCAGCTTTCATGATTTCATAGGATTTGTTTAAATGTTATATGTGTAGGTTATATTGTTTGTTTGCTTTTGTTGTTTGTTTACGTCATATTATTGAGAAGGTTGTTTTTGTGTTTAGCACCATGGATGCTTGTTCATGCTTATATTCGGTTGGGTTAAACCTATTTAATTTTTTATTAATTTTTTAAAATCTTAGCCGCCATGCTTAGGGCAAAGGAAATGGAACTCATAAAATGGAACTCATAAACCCTAGCCGCCATGATTAGGGCAAAAGAAATGGAACTGAAACTATAGTTGCCATTATAAACATTTGACAAGATGTAGTTTGACGTCTAGAAGAACACAAGAGTTCGAGCATAACCTAGAAGGGTATATCAAATCAAGAATAAAAGGGTAGGTTTTTTATTTTCAGGGTCAAAATTTTCAGTGCCATTCTGATAAATCTACTTAATATTTGGTGCCGAAATGGATCGGCTTCCTTCCACTTGGATACAAATTTTTAGATTGAAATGATTGACTTTTCTCTGTGTTACGGGTAGATTTTTTCTGTTTGTTGTGCTTAAGAATATTTGAGTAAGAGTTATGGAGTAGATTTTAGTTTTATTTATGACATCCAATGATTTTTTAGGAGCTGTGTTCTATGGTTATAAATCAATGTTTAGGAGCAACAAACCATTTCATATAGTATTACGTAGAAACACTTGCTAACAATACAATAGGCCATTCTGTGTTGTGTTGCTTCTGAGACTCTAAAAGGTCACAAAGTGAGTCACTGTGGGAAAATAGGGAGATTTGAGAAATAATGCATTGGGTGCCATTGTTTGGTGCTCTATTTCACATGTTTGTCATTATTTGGTGTTCTGCAAAAAAGTCATTTGTAAAATTCATCATTGTTTAGTTGGATGATCATTTTAGGGAAGTGAGTCTAAATATGTGTCATCTCCCACAATCAAATCTAGTAACAATACACAAAACTACTTATCCTTGTCTTTAGGTGAATTTCAGTGGTAGTAAATGAGATGGGTATTTTTCTGTCTATTTGTGTCACATGGTACTTGCTTTCTTTTTAGATGTTGAAGTTTCTTTTAGCAGTCATAGTTAGCATGTCCAAGACCTAGTGAATGAAGTATTGACTCTTAGAGGGATCTTTTGGTCTCATTTCAAGAGAGGAGGTGTCTTAAAACACCTTATAATGTTAATGTGCCATTTTTCCAACCAATAGATTAGCACTAGGAGGGCCACCAAGTTGGAACTTAGGATCTAGTTCTCACATGGTCAAGGTCTTTTGAGAATCAACCTAAGATATTAGATCTTATCTAATCATTTAAAGCAACTTTCCTTAAGTTAATACAATTTCCTTTAATACTTGTAACCTATTTTTTTATATTGAAAGGAATGCCAATGTACAAAAGAAAGAAAAAATCCACAAAGGACTATAAAACTATTCTATAGACAACACAACCAAATAACAGTGTTGTTATAGACATAACTAATGAACAATGCCTGAACAATAGAACCATTCAGTTAACATTAAATCCATGGTCCACCACTTTCTAGGAGAGACATGAGAGTTGCTGTCAGCATTCATTGACTCCACTCTACAACCCATATGTTTCAGTCAAATAATTTAGGACTGGCAAGTGAAGCACTATGATAATAATTATCACTTTGATGAACTCTGTGTGGGACCTTGGATAGATATGTAAGATTGACTTCCTTTTCCTGCCAATGATGACTGATGAGTAAAATTTACAAAGAAGCCACTAATTTCTCTTTCACATGCTTTTCAGAATTTATCAGCAAACCTTTAAACAAGATGGTTGTACACAAGAAGGAAAAATATAAACTGATTGAACACGAGGGTTCAATGCAAACTGATTGAATGCAAAAAAGATGGAACTCTTGGAAGGATCAAGGTCAACAAATTATACTAGTTTGAGAAATCAATCCTTAATACCAATTTATTAATCCTTTCACTAGAACCATTAGCTTATTAACCCATTTGTTATACTTTTGAATTAGCCTTTGAATCAATTCATAGTGCTTCAAATTCAGCTAGGCTCAAACAACACACTCTAAGTGCTGACCGTCTGACATGGCAATGTGGGCCCTTCAATTTCTATCTGATCCTCTTCCCATTGTCTGTTCCTATTTTCTATTTTGGCAATGACAGTTTGGTGCTTCGACAGTCACAGTTTGGTAAACTTCAATTTTTATTTAGTACAGTCTCCCGCCCAATCAATTTGAAATCATCTCTCGTGTAGTATATTAAATGAGTGATGCATTCAAAATGTGGAAGCATAAACAAGGCACGCAAACTATCTGACCAAATGGTGTATAGAGAAATTTGGTCTCTTCACTTGCTATGATTGCAGGATATACACAAAATGGGTTTGTTGAAAAGGCTTTAGAAACTTTCAAGAAAAAGCAATTGGCAGGTGTAAAGCCAGGTTCCACAACCTTTTCCAACATCCTCCATGCCTGTACCAAATGGGAGCTTTAGAACAAGATAAAGGATACAGGAATTTTGTCAGATGTAGTTGTAACTGCCTTGATAGACATGTATGCAAAATGTAGGAGCATAGACAAGGCATGTGAACTATTTCACAGAATGCCTCAAAGAGATATCATCTCATGGAATGCCATGGCTGTAGGATATGTACAATGTGTAAGAATAGACAAGACACGTGAGTTGTTTGACATAATACCTCAAAGAAATGTGTTTTCATGGAATTCCTCAATCGTAGGGTATTCACAAAATGGATTTGTTGAAAATGCTTTAGAAACTTTCAAGAAAATGCAATTGCAGGAGTAAAGCTAGACTCTACAACCTTTGTCAGCTTCCTCCCAGCCTGTGCCAAATGGTAACTTTGGAATAGGTTATGGACATCCATCAAAGCATAAAGAATAGAGGGATTTTTTCATATGTAGTTGCAACTACTCTAGTAGTCATGTATACAAAATGTGGAAGCATAGACAAGGCACGTGAACTGTTTGACAAAATGCCCTCTCATGGAATGCCATGATTGCAGGAATATGCACAAAATAGATTTGTTGACGAGGCTTTAGAAACTTTTAAGCAAATGAAATTGGTAGTTTTAAATCCAGTATCCTCCCTGCCTATTCCAAAATGGGAGCTTTGGAACAAGGTATGAGCATCCATCGAATCATAATGGAAGTGGGATTTTTGTACTTATTCTAGTTGGAAATGATTTGGTTGACATGTATGGAAAATGTGGAAGCATAGACAAGACACGTGAGTTGTTTGACAAAATGACTCAAAGAAATGTGGTCTCATATTGCAGGCTATGCACAAAATGGATTTTACAAGGATGCTTTCAAAATCTTTGAATTAATGAAGCACTCTAGAACATATCACGACATTATCAGTTTTTCTTGTGTTCTATGTGCATGTAGCGATGCAAGTTTAGTGGATGAGGGTTGTACAAACTTCAATTGCACAAGTAACCCTTGATTGCATTACACCTACAATTGACCATTATGTGTGCATGGTTGACCTTCTTACTCATCCTAGGAGAGCAATATCAATCCCTAATCAATCTCAAAATTAAACCTAAAATTTTATCCTTAATGGCCCATTAGGCCCTTTTAAACCATGTAAAAGAAAGTGGTCATACAACATCAATAAATCCTTATGAAAAGTCACCCAAAAATTCTTCTAGATAGGTATACTTGGCTTCTTGGGTTAGATAATAATATTGAGCTTAGGCATTCATGTATAGGTCTAAAAAAGTCCTTATTTTATCTTAATGTAGGGTGACAACTGAGAGATAGGCCTTAAGACAAGATTTAGTTTAGGTTGAAGCATCAAAATTCAACACTCAGTATGGGAACACATGGTCAACTCCAATTGGTACATTCTCGCATTCATGAAATCCCAAGCATCTTTGATATACTTTAATTATGCTTATGGATGTGAAAGCATTTTATACAACTTAGTTTAATCAAGTGTCTAGATCTAAAAATTTAGTGGCCTTAGATTTGATAGCCCAATGGATGCGGGAGTCATATTAAAGATGACATAATTGTAAGTCAGTTCTAGAATCCTAAGGATGTATTCTAAAGTTATCTAAAGAGAACACATATCTACTAGGGTTAACTTTGATACAAAGACATGGCATGCACCCAATTGTTAGGTTTCTTGAATCTCAATGTCTTAGACACAAACATATTATCAATTCTAATTTATTTGGGAGCTTGGTTTTGGAACTCAAAGGATTTATCTCTAGAGTTTCATAGACCTAATGTGCATACTAACTTTGACTAATTTGTGCACTCAAGTTTGAACTTACTAATGATTAGCTTCCTACCCTCATCTATATATGAACACGTGTGTGAAGATTTAAACTGCTAGATTAGTGGATATAGATCCAATTGGGCCATCAATGGTTATAAAATCCACTAGTGCTTGCCATAAATGTGGGAACTTTATAAATTCTGACATGCTCAGGCTCTCAATTCCAAAAGTATTATGACATTATGCATAGTAGCATACCATGGACACAAGCATCCTTATAAATTTTAAATTATTAGAGCTCTCAATTTCAATCTCAACATGTCATTATATTTAAAATTTCCTATAGATGTGGGTATTTATAAATTTGATTTTACTTGAGATCTCATGTTTGGATTTGACACAATTTTATTCCTAAAGCTTGTAGCAGATGTGACAATCCTTGTAATTTTAACTTAACATAATTTCAATTCTAGTTTTATATAGGGGAAACATTTAGATTCCCACTTAGAGGATAGGCACCAGCACATGATTAACTTTGGGCTTGATTAATAATTTAGATTTCACTTGATAGAGTAATGAATGGAGTTTTGTCTCAACTTAGGAAGCTTGCCAATGTTTTTTTCCTCTTGGGGACATGTGTCCATTATAGATTTACCCTTAGAAATCCATGGTCAAGAATTTTGTTGAGGAATTGATGGTAAAGAGTGTTATCCTCAAATTTAGTTGACTCATTTGTGGGATAACCCCTATGAAACTTGTCCATTTTGTAGCCCATGACCTCTATTCACACAAAACGAGAAAAAATTGAATTGGCCTTATGTGTAGTATAACACCTCAAAATGTCCTTTTAAGTGATGTTAGTTTTCCCCCTTTTGAAAAATATAAAATCAATTTTTTCATACTTGGTATTTTTTCTAGCATGCAAAGTTGCAATTTTTTAGTAACATTGTATTTTTGCCTAATATGAAAAGTCGCAATTTTTTAGCGACTTTGCACTTTTTGAAAGAAAGCCATGTAGTTATAGATATTTTTTTCGCAACTGCATCCGAGCCCGACATGTTTGGGCATTAATGGAAATTTATTATGGGGGTTTATATTTGTCTACTGTGTTAAGATTTTATTTTTACTGTTTATCTTTTACTATTTTTCCCTGTTATCTTCAAACTCGTCTGTCGCGTCACTTCATCATTTCTCAACGGATTCGCAACTCATTGTTCATGGATTCTTGTTCGTCAATCTCAGGTAGGAGTTTCTGATTTCTCTGTTACATTTCCTCTTTATATTATTTAGTATTTATAAAGTTTGTTTTCATTTTTTAATCAAAACCTAGGTTTTACCCTAAGTTTTAATATGTGAAACCCTTTGTTGAAATCATAATCAGGAGTGCAAAAGAAATATCAACTCTTGGTGGCTTAAGAATCCCAGGCCTACTATAGCAAGGTGGCCTAAAAACATCTATCGGAGTGAGTTCAATGAAGAGATAGGTGATTTGATTACTCTTAGATAAGCAAAGTCAAAGGATTTCCAACTTCTAATACTTTTCAGGATTGGATGTACTAGTTAATTGCCATCATCAAGAAGGGAAATCAAAAGATATACTGGGATAAGAAAATCAGTGATACAATTTTCCAATAGCTCTCTAAGGTATCTACTTCACTAAAATTCTACATGACATCATCTTTAGTATATGTTGCTACATGCATGAGGGATTTCCCTGACTTGTCTTCAGTTGGTGATAGTAGATAAGTACCAATGTATGAATACTATCCACAATTGACTCTAAAAGAGAGTATCAAAACATTTTAGAAGGGTCAATGATGCCTTCTTCTACAAGTACATTTGCATGTTTGAAAATGATCTTAGAAAGAAGAGAGTTTCTGATACTGCATGGGAGCAGGTAAAGAGGTTTGGTTGCACATTTCTATAATTTCCAACCTTTACCTATATTAGGGTTGGGTGTTTCAATGGGAAACTCTATATGTTACCAAGGTATCCAGGAGATAAATTGATACTAATGTAGTTATGTAAACAGATAATGAATGTGCATAGTAAACAAGTAGAATCCCATAGGTTTGGTTTTAAGTTTCCAGTGACCATTGGTCAGTACAGAGTATCAACTACCCTAAAGGCCAAGACAATGGAAACTAAGTTGAAATGGATAACCCTTAAGAGGTACAAGAAATAGAATGATTTTCATTACAAGGGTATGAAAGATAAACTCAAAGGTAACTACACTCACGTACATAAAATTGAAGATATCTGGGTTGAGTGTAGGACTAAAGAAGATGTAAGGAAGATAGATTATAGTTGACTTACCTTAGAGAAAATCATAAATTTCAACCTTGCAGATATTCCTAAGGATATATAGGATGATGATGATATACTATACCCTACATATGAGAGCAATAAAATTGTTGATACCCCTCTTACACCAATTCAATGGTTGTTGAAGGAGTCCACTTCCATAAGGGACAGGTTTCAAATCACCCTTTCCCACACCAATGTTTGGTTGGAGAGGAAAGGAATAAAGTTAAGGCCATTCAAAACAGGGTTAGAAGAGGAATATGTTGAAGGAGCCTCTGGCAAGAGAGAGGAGTTGAGGACGAAGAACAAGGAAGATACTTCTAGTTCTTCACATAAGCTAAAATTTGTTTTCAAGAACAAAGGGGATAAAGGCAAAGGTAAAGAAAAAGAAGGAACATCTACTCAAGTAGATGTTGAAGAGAATCTTTTTGTAGATGAATCACAAGTCCCTCCTATCACTTCTTAGTTGGAGTCCTCTTAGGTGATATCTCCTACCTCACCTCCTATGGTTTCAATAGTGCAATCTCCACCTGTGGTGTCTACTACCCCTACCGTGTATGTTCAAACCATTCATTCATCTCCATCATCCATGATTGAGTCATTGTTTCAAAGTCCTTCTCATGGAAATATGGAGCGTATGTTTGGTTTTATTTCTTCTTTGCCTACTCCAACAGGTTTGCCATCACCAACTACTGATACATTCATTACTACTTAGTTGTACTTTAATAAGCTCTTGTTTGCTTCTACACCCAAAGTGTCAAGTAATGTGACCCCTACTGTTGTGTTAACTCAAACACCATCAATTATCACCACCACTTCTATTCCACCTGCTATTCCATCTATCTCATGACCCACTATTATTGTCACCACAATCATTGGCAACATAAACCGTAGAAGATTCATCCATTCTTCTCACTTGGTTAATATCTCAGAAGCCAAAGAGGAAGAAGCAAGATGTGTCACCCAATGATTTTAATTTTGGCCAACTAGTTCCATCAAAGCCTAAATCAGCAAAAAAAGGCCAAAATAATATCAAGGGTAATTATTGATTCATCAAGTGACGAGTCTACTAAGGTTGTCGTGCCTCCAAAGGACAAAAGTATTTAAGAGGTTCAAGTTTCTAATTATGCAATTTCAAGGATAGAGCCTGGTAAGCAAACTCATGAAAGTGCGAAGGAGGACTTGCAAGCAACATTGGTCACCTTTCTTGAAAGGTATGACAAAGAACACGTTGATCAAGGATCAACTTAAGATGCAGGTAGAACTTTTGATTTAAGGACATACAACTGAGAGGGGGGGTGAATTAGTTGTTTCCAAAATTCTATTTCTTGGTTACTTAATCCTTCATATATTTCAACAGCATATCAAATATTTAATCATGGAACCACAATGCATTAATTCAAAAGAAGAAACACATCCAACACATATGACACCAAGATTTTAACGTGGAAAACCCAGTTAAGGGAAAAACCATGAGGTGACTAACTAACCCAAGATTGCATTCTCTGTTAAAAGAATATGAAGAATAAAATGGCACTTGCCAATTAGGGCTCACTGCTTGAGCACATTGCTCACAACAGGCCCACTACCTACAGGAGACACACTGTTTACAAAAGAAAATAAGTATTACATAATTGAACTAGAAGTTAGCATCTTCACTATGCTTGAATCAATTCCATTAAAGCTCAACACCTCTGCTCTACTTTTTGCTCCTCTTTCTTACCACCTTTTCTTCATGACCACATAGGATACTTTTGAACAACTTTGTAACTCTTATTTCTACATGACATTGACTTTGGAATGATCATCAAAGATGGAAAAACATACACTTATTTTATTACAGAGCAATTACAAAAACAACTTGACTTATTATAAAAATTTCATGCGCATCACTACACTATCAGCCACACATATTTGGGACTTCAATAATCTTTAAGGAACACGCCATGCTTCATAAAGCATCTTCAAGATCATTTGCAACATATGCAAATCATCCAGTCGGCCAAAACTGAGAAGAACACCATCACCCAAAGGTAAATCTTCAATTACGAGCTCAATCTTTAGTGTGGAATACCAACACGAACTGGACACAATCTAGAGACCCCCACAAGCTTGCTCGAATCACCAAGAACATCTGCACTAGTTCTGCTTATTGTAATCATTTGCATCTTCATCTGGAACTTCAAGAACATAGCCGGTCATTACTGTCACATTAGAAGAATTTCTTGCAGACCTCTAAACCATGAACCAATTGAGTTGTCGATGTCTATTAACCTCCCAAACATGCCACCAAATCTACAGAACATGATATTACATTTCTGGATCTCATCGGACCTATTTGTGCCACTCTGTCACCTCTAAACAACTGTCAAAACCAGTTTAACTCACATGGCCATAACTTCTCCAAATATTCATGTGGACCTTATAAATCTTGGCTAGAGCACCTTCAAACACATATCTACAAACCCTTTGATGTGCATACTCTGATCTTCAACTGGCTAGGATCTTTACTTCATAAAACTTCATTATCTTCATTGTTCTTCTCTATTTCTAATGGGGCTAATTTTCTCAATATCCTCAGCACACAACTCATCCAATTCTTGACATAAATGACAACACCGGGTAGGCCCATACTTGTAACAATCTCCCCCTTTGTCATTGATGGCAACATATGATGTGAAAAATTGTTTTAACCATGAAGATAAGAAATTTTCCTCACTGACTGACATAGCTCCCCTATCAACAACAACCATTCATATGTCTTATCTTCTTTTACTGCTCCCCCTTTGATCAACAACCACTTTTTATTTTTCACATGTCTTCTCTCCCCCTTTGACATCAATCACAAAGGGCACATACTTGCAACCACTTCTTATACTTAAGAATTATGCTGACTTCTCCCCATGAGTAGCAGCCTCCTAACTTCAATATGGATCACAAGATATGACTGTGGGATCCACCGAACTGATGCACATTAGTGCACCTTAATTCAGAACTGAAGGGGTAATAACCCCTAACTTCTCCCTGAGATACTCAAAAGTGTCCTTAGGTAGAGGTTTGGTAAAAATGTCTGTAATCTAATCCTTTAAGGGCACAAACTCTAATCTAACTTCATTCTTGGTCACCTTCTCTCTCAAAAAGTGGAACTTGATGGATATATGTTTTGTCTTTGAATGCAACACAAGATTTTTTTATATGTTTATTAGACTTAAATTATCACAGAAGATTGTGATAGGTTGTTCATACTCCACTCTGATATCTCTTAGCATTTGCTTCATCCACAATACTTGAGTGCAGCTGCCTACTGCTGCAATATATTCTACTTTTGCAGTGGATAGAGATATTGCCTCTTGTTTCTTGCTAAACTAAGAAACCAATCTTTTTCCCAAAAAGAATGTACCTCCACTGGTACTCTTTCGGTCATCCACATCACCTGCCCAATCAACATCAGTATAAGCGTGAAGAGAGAAATCATGATCCTTAGGATACCACAAACCATACTCAACTGTTCCCTTCAAATATCTGAGAATTCTCTTGATTGCCATGACATGAAACTCTCTGGGATCAGCTTGGAATTTGGCAACAAGACCAACAACATTCATAATGTCAGGTCTAGTTTGAGTAAGGTAGAGCAGTCCTTCAATCATTGACCTATACTTTTTCTGATTAGCCTTAGGGAATTCATCATCTTTACTTAGCTTACATCTGGTTGCCATGGGAGTATTCATTGCCTTTTAATCTACCATCCCAAATTTCTTCAACAATTCTTTCACATATTTGGTCGGAGATATGAAGACTCCCTTCTTTGTTTGAGTGATTTGCAGACCCAAGAAGAAATTCATTTCCCCAAACATAGACATCTCAAATTAACTTTTCATTTGATTTGCAAAAGTTTTGCACATACTATCCTTCCCTCCAAAAATAATATCATCAACAAATACTTCAAAAATCAAGATATTCTCATGATCAATCTTAACTTAGAGATTACTGTCAGCAATACCTTTGTTGAAACCAATTTTTAGAAGATGTTTGTCCAATCTTTCATACTAGGCTCTTGGGGCTTGTTTGAGTCCATATAATGACTTCTTCAATTTGTAGACCATATCTCTATTCTCAGACAGTTGAAATCCATCCGGTTGTTCAATGTATACTTCTTCCAAATCACCATTTAGTAAAGCAGACTTGACATCCATCTGATATACCTTGAAGTCTTTGAAGGCAGCAAAGGCAATAAATAATCTAACTGCTTCAATCCTTTCCACTAGAGCAAAAGTATCTTCAAAGTTAACTCCTTCTACTTGAGAATAACCTTTACAGACCAATCTAGCTTTGTTTCTTATTACCTCACCATCTTCATTGAGTTTATTCTGGAAGACCCACTTAGTCCCAATCACATTTTTGTCCTTAGATCTAGGAACTAGATCCTAAATGTGATTCTTTTCAATCTGCATCAATTCCTCCTCCATTGCTTTAACCCAACTTTCATCATTGCATGCTTCACTTACTAATTTTGGCTCAACTTTCGAAATTAGACAATACTTCACTAAGTCTTGAGAAATATTTCTTCTTGTTTGAACACTTTTTCTTCTATCTCCTATGATTTGATCTTTGGAGTGATTTAGTCTTACATATCTGGAAGTTTTGGGATTCTCTTGCACTTGTAATTCTTGGACAGGTTTATCCAAGCCTGTCTCTTCTTCTTGTATTTTTGGATTCTCTGGATCAGTCTAAATTTGGACTGGAGTTTGGACTTGTTCTTCTTGGCCTGAGATATCATTTTGATCATCTACTTCATACTCATAATGCCTTGAGGGATTTTCCATGCCTTCATCAACCTTCACATTTGTACTTTCTACAATCTTTCTTAATCTCTTATTATAACACCAGTAAGATTTTCTTTGAGTAGAATAACCTAAAAATATTCCTTCATCACTCCTAGCATCAAACTTGCCAAGGTCTTCATCTCTTTTGATATAGCATTTTCTACCAAAGACTCTGAAATACTTCACAGTAGGAGTGATGCCAAACCAAAGTTCATAAGGAGTCTTACCAGTCTTGCCTCTGATTTGTACCTGATTAAGAGTATAAACATCAGTGCTCACAACTTCTCTCCAATAGATCTGAGGAACATTTTCTTCCATCATCATGGTCCTAGAAGCTTCCTAGATGGTCTGGTTCTTTCTCTCCACAACTCCATTCTGCTATGGAGTCCTTGGAGCAGATAACTATCTCTTTATCCCATGTTTCTCATAGAATTCTATGAACTCTCCGGATGTGAATTCTCCACCTCTATCGGACCTGAGGCATTTTATGTTTATACTAGTTCCATTTTCTACCATAGCCTTGAATATTTTGAATTTCTCAAGTGCTTCAGATTTCTCTTTTAAGAAAGTCACCCACATCATCCGGGAGTGGTCATCAATCAGCAACATGAAATATCTATCACCTTGCAGACTCATAATTCTCGTTGGACCACATAGATTAGTGTGCACCAAGTCCAAAAATCTGGTTGAGGAATGTTCTTTACTTTTGAATGAGACTCTATTTTGCTTACCTAACTGACATTCTTTGCACAAACTGTTAGCAGGTTTCACCAGTCTTGGAAGATCTCTTACAGCTTGAGTGTTGCTTATCTTAATGATATTATCAAAATTCACATGACACATTCTCCTATGCCACAACCAACTCTGATCATTTTGAAAAAATAAGCAACTTTTTCTAGTATCAACCAAGTGAAAGATGTTACCTTTTGTTTATGTACTAGATGCAATCTCAGTTCTAGAGCTTTCCAAGATCTTGCATTTTCCATTTTTGAAACGGAGATCATAGCCTTTGTCTACCAACTTCCCAACACTAAGAAGATTATACTTTAAACCTTCAACATACAAAACATCACTGTTTTTGTTCTTACCATCAAAAGAAATGGTTCCTCTACCTCTAATTCTGCTAGCAGAATTATCTCCAAACTTTACAACTCCACCTTCATATCTTTCTAGATTTATGAACTTATTCTTGTCACCAGTCATATGGTGAGAGCATCCACTATCAATGACCCATTCATCCTTTTCTTCAACCTGAGCATCCAGAGCCCTTTCTATGTCATCATCTATCACTCCTTTATCATCATCTTCTTGAACATAGTAACACTTTTTTTGAAATCTTGATCTATTAAGGTTTGGCCTTGAAAATCTTTTCGGACATCTTGAGGTAGAATGACCAATCTTGTTGCAATTGAAACATTTGAAAGGCAATTTTCCTTCATACTTACCATGTAATGCCCCTCGCTTTTTTAGCTTGTGATAGATGTTATTTTCATGTTTCCTATGATAGTTCTGGTATACATGATAGTCTTATAGTGCATGTTTATAGTTTCAAGATATTTGGACTAGTATGTTATGGTTTATGTTCTCCTTGATCATGATGGACATATTTGATGATTATAGATTTATGTTGCTCTGAGTTAATGTGTTATTTGATCATGATTATGATGCATAACTGGTAATGGATGTAGTTACTAATGATGTTGTCATGCCCACATTTTCCATGTGGTCTCAACACGCGTCCCACGTGTCATAGCCACATCTGTCATGTGTTTATGACACGAACTAACAAAAATTTTCTCACACAACCCTAGAAACCCCCTCACATGCATAAGCATGCTCGGTGGTGAACGCTCAAGGTGAAAATACTACAGTTGTCGGCGGGTACAAGTACAATTACGTGCAACCAAACGCAAGCAGTCCAACAAGGGGTTCTCCTTGACACAGTTAGACGTCACTACAAGATTTATATTTTCAAGGTCCCTAACCCTATTTCTCGGCAGATTTTGACAGCATAACGCCTTACGGCGTAAGTGGAATTACTCAACACTATACTACTTATGGAGTTTCCTGATAGATTAACAACTTCCCACGACACCTTGTTCCTACTAAACTGACTCGTGATCTCCCTATTGCATCATTTTTCAACAAAGCACGTTTGTCTGTCTCCTCTCTTATTTCCTGAAACATACTTCTTCGACTTAGCATTCTCAACAAGGCAGTTCATTTTCCCTCTCTTCCGTTTCTCTGGATATTAATTTTGAATTGTATTTTTATTGCACTCACCTTAACTATCTCTCAGATGTTTTCGTTTGTTTATATTCCGGTCTCTCTCTTTTGGGTCTCTTCGTATTCTTTATGTTTATCCTGTCCTTTCTTCATATTCTACATCAATCAGAGTTATCACTGTATCTATTTCCTAACATCCAGATTTCCCAAATCTACAGGCCGATTTACTACTTCGTTGGACTCGGTTTCCTGATTTTCTCTGATCTAGGATTCGTCGTGTAATAATTAAACCTGTTCCTAAGCAAATTAAGCGGAAGGATCCATCAACTTAGTTCTCTTATCCCATGTGGGAAATGCCGCGTATTTTCTCTTCTGTGTTTTCCAATGTTAGTTTTTCTTCTTCTTAATCTCTCGCAGGTTTTCTTCTCTGGACGTTTACTAACTACAGTTGAGATTAAAATGGCCCTCACATGGAATGTCTATGATGGCTTCTTAAGTTTATTTCCAGTGACCTTTTAAGCAAGGTGACGCGTTATTTTCCTCTTCATATTTCCTGGTTATTAATTTTCGTTGATAGTTAAACTTCCGAGAAACTCTTTATAGTATATTCCGTTATGCTTTCTCTTAAGTTATAATTATATTCTCTCTTATTATAATTACTATTGTTATTATTACTCTTATTTATTATAATGCTATAATTACAATCGTAAATCTTTTATTTTAAATAAAATATATATATATATATATATATATATATATATATATATACATATATATACATTTTATATCCATATTTTTTTTTTTAAATAAGAGGCTCTTCCCTTTATATATATATTATTCAACTTCCTATATAATTAAAGAATTATATATATATATATATATATATATATATAAACAATTATAATCCATTGTGATATAAAATAAGAGGCTCTCCTCTTTATAAAGTCCATTCCATAGTCATATTTTATTGGTTTCTTTTTTTTTTTTTGTTTATTAACATCAAAACCTAATTGTTTGTAATTTTTTTTTTTATTGCAGGCAGAGGGCATGAGTAGCGGTGGCGGCCATGGCAGGGGACGACGGAGTGGAGGGTCCGCGGTGGCGGACAGAGATCGGCGGTGCCGCGGCGGCAGCAGCGGCCGCGAGGGGGGGAAGAAACCACCAGTCAGGGATTCGAAGGGGGGCGGAGCTGGCGGGGTGAGCGCCGCCGAAGGAGGCCACGGTGAGGGTCTGAGCGGGGGATGTGGCGGCATATTGGCCGCAGGGTGTAGCGGCTTACTGGCCGCGGTTTAATAGACAGGCGGGGGTGTGGGGAGGGGGGCGGAGCCCCCACCCACATCCCACGTAATGGGGTGTGGGTGGGGGCTCCGCCCCCTCCCCACACCTCCATGTGTTTCAAGGGCTGCGGTGGGGTTTTCAACCCCACCACCCATGTAGTGTGTTACTTCCTTTTTCTTTATTTCTTTCTATTTTTTTTTAACATAAAAACTCACTCTGTCCATTTTAAATAAAACAAGAACAATTCCAGTATCATGATTATATATATATATATCAATTCTCAGACTTATGCCCTTAAAAAAAAAACAATATAAAATAACATAATTTAAAATACAGAGAGTTAGATTATTAAAGCTAAAATATAGAAAATTACAATATTATTCTCAACTTTTTTTTTTTTGTGTCTTTATAGAGAAATTTAACACACAGAAATTACAAATACAAAAAAAAACTAAACTTCAGAGATGTAGAATAGAAAGACTAATAATTATAACTCTATTTAACTATCATTTTAATAATTTCCTTTCGCAGTAACCTCATAAACACAGAGAAATGAAAGCAAAAGAAAATAGTTTTATCTTGTAATTACATTTTCTATTATTAAATTTACCATTTCAACTACAGACAATTAAAATCACCTTTTGAATTAAATCGGAGAAAATTGTTTTGTTTTTTTAAGGGTAGAGAATAGATTAAAACTAAATTTTACTGCCTCCAAACCTTTCTTAGTATGCAATGTTCTGACTTAATACAGATAATGTCAAACCCGAGATTAGTAACGTCTACTTAAATGCGATTTAATACAAAATCATATACAGATCTAATTTCATTGGCTCGCATTTGGAAAGGTTACGGCTAATCCACAACTCATATAAAAAAAAAATTACTGCTTTATTAATATATATCTTAAAAAATAAAATTTAATTTACCATTTCTAACAAGGCTATCTAACTAGAAATTTATTCTTTTCTTCCATTCAAAAACTAAAATGAATTATATCATTTTCTTGATCCAAAACAATAACAAATTTCAATACGAAAGTAAACTTCATTCGTTTATCTATCAATACAAGTTTCATCACCAGGTCTAATATGATTGAAAAATTATACATAATGACAAAGGGAAGAATTTCCCTCTTTCCCCATACAGTAAATTATACAACTTCAAAGGAAAAGAATCCCTCCATGATGGACTTAAACAGGATGTAGATCAATGAACCAAACTCAGTGCTCCTCCAATTCCAACCACAAGCTTCAAAAGGAAACCTGCGTATCAAAGACAAACAAAGAAGAAAACACCACTCATATAGCTCTCCTCCCTTCCGTAGACCCGCAAGAGGGTCACCCCCGAGCTAAGGAGACCATACTCACACCTGGGTAAACTCAAGCAATCCACTTCACAATAGGAACAACAACAAACCCAAAGCACACAAACACCCATGGATAAATTACACAACACAAAATCTCAACAATAGTGAGCTTCATAAGGGGCAGGAGAGTGGACCACTCGACTGGGTGACACCCTTACAGATATTATAACTAATACAAATCTCTTGGCCTCAAACCAAGTTTGATCACAAAATTTCCCAAAGAATCTATATCTGACTCTCAAGTCAAGAACCGGTCTCAAATACAAGCCCTCAAGGATTTCAACATCCCAAAAGAAGAAAACAGGTATGCACCCGAGGAGGGTCACTCCTCCCCTACCCCAAACTTGATGAGCATTTCTCCCAAGTGGGAGAAGCTCTGTCAACAACCCAACAACAGATCCCATAGAAAACAAATCTAAAACACAACAAATAAACATCCTTCACACAATTTTTCATACAACACTCAGAATACGAAGGAAAGGTAAAACCAAACCAACCTTACAAAGTCCTTCTGGAATGAAACTGTTGCAGAGTTCCACTGAGATCTCTTCCAACCTTAGCCACCAACTCCTTCTTCCTTTCCTCCTCCCAAGCTAACTTTCCTATTCTGGCAATGAAAATAAAACTCTGAAAAAAAATCAACTAACTCCCCTCCCTTCCAAAAATGGAATTCAAATAACCCAAAACTCTCCAGTTTAGAGGAATGGGGGGTGACACTTGTCACCTCCTCACCCTTCCCAAAAACCACTATTATGTCCCAAGGGATGAGTGTTGGCTTATGTCACTCACCCATCCCTAGAGTACTCCTTATCCCTCTCCTCATGTCATTTCTCTTATGCATGGGAGAAATAAAAGGAGTTAAAGGAGGAAAAGACAAGTGACCCATGCCTCTTCTCCCTTCCTCCAACATGGATGATCCCACAGCACATGGGGAATCTCACTAATGGTGAGGGTGACTTCAAGTCAATCCCTCTATAATGGATGGGTTTGTAGTCATCTCATACCTTGGGAGTTGAAGAGGGATGGGTTGGGTGTTGGTACAACCCATCTTGTCCCCCCCATACGTCCAATTTTCGCCACTTAACTTCAGGGGGTAGTAAAGATGACTTGATGGAGGTTACCCGAGGGTTACCCATGCCAAATGGGGCCTTGGACCCATGGGGTATGACCCAGGGTCAACTTTAACCCATTCTGGACAACCACGGTCAAGGTAAAGCACAAGAAAAGGCCTCCAAGATTAAATAAAAGAAAAGAAATTTGAAATCAATCTTTTTACAACACAAATCATAAGTCAGTGTTACAAGAGGGTAGACCAACCCTTTTGTCCTTATGAAAGACCACATTACGACACCATATCAAACACAGAGTGATCTTGGTTCCTTGGGGAACCAGATCGGCTTAACAGGGAATAATAATAACAAGGTGCGGAATGATCCCCGAAATCTGTGGTATGATTAGTAAATTCCTGCACACTAAATTGCAAGGTCAGTTTCACATATAATCATCATAGCCGAAGCAACTTAAAAACATGCATTATCCTGACATAGTTCTAAATAGCATAAATGAAATCATATTACAATTTTCCATCATCACCTAATTAACTTTTCTGAAATGTAAATTTATCCAAACATCACCCAATTAGTTTTTTCGTAAACAAAATAAAGTTTAATAGTTTAACAAGTCCGGGAACTACTATCCCACACATATAAAAAGTATCAATAACAGTAATGTAAATAGTCACAAGAACAGAAGTAAAAAGGTGGTCCTCACATCCTCTCCCCCTAAGACTGTACTTCCTCCTAGAAGTCGTCAAAAAGGTGAGGATAAAGGGTCTTCAGTCTCTCTGCATCTTCCCAAGTCGCTGTGACTTCGTCGTAAAGATCCCACTGGACCCTAACCTGGTCCAGCTCTCGACCTCGAAGGGCCAGCGTTTGATGAGCCAATATGTGAATTGGCTCCAGCGCCAGCTGTCCGTCTGCCTCTACCTGAAGAGCACTCCAATCCAACACGTGAGATAAGTCAGAAATATATTGATGTAAAACTGAAGCATGAAATACATCGTGGATACGTGACAGGCTAGGTGGCAAGGCTAGACGATAGGCTACTAGTCCTATCCGCTCCAAGATTTTGAAAGGTTCTACAAATTGAGGTGCGAGCTTAGAGCCCTTCCCGTAATGGATTGGACTCTTGTGTGGTCGCACTCTCAAAAATACTCTATCACCCACAGAGAAGCTTCGGTCTATCCTCTTAGCATCGGCATACTTCTTCTGCCTGTCCTGTGCCTCCTGAAGTCTCTGTCTAATCTGTTTGACCTGCTGTTCCATATTCTGAACTATCTCTGGACCGATGACCGTTCTGTCCTCTATCTGATCCCAACTCAAAGGTGTTCTGCATGGTCTGCCATATAAAGCCTGGAAAGGAGGCATACCCAACGAGCTGTGATGTCCATTATTGTAGGCGAACTCAACTAGATATAGGTACTCCTCCCATCTAGACTGATGGTCCATAACATACATGAGAAGCATGTCTTCTAACACCTGGTTAACTCTCTCAGTTTGTCCGTCGGTTTCCGGATGATAAGCTGAACTGAAGTTGAGCTGTGTGCCCAACGCCTGATGTAAGGCTCTCCAGAATGATGAAGTAAATACGGAGTCTCTGTCGGATATAATGCAGCGAGGTACCCCATGAAGTCTAACAATCTGATCGAGAAACACCTTTGCCACTGATGGTGCATTGTACGTTGTGTAGATGGGTGAAAAATGTGCCACTTTGGTCAGCTTGCCAACTATCACCATAATAGCATCATGGCGACGTGATGACATAGGTAGACCAACGATGAAATCCATAGAAATGGTGTCCCATTTCCATTCAGGTATTTCGTGAGGGTACAACAGTCCAGCTGGATGCTGATGTTCAGCCTTGACCCTCTAACATTCTAGGCAACGAGCAACGTATTCTGCAATGTCACGCCTCATTCTAGCCCAATGATAAAGTTGTCATAAATCAACATGCATCTTTTTCACTCCTGGATGTGCTGCGTAGGGTGCTCTATGAGCCTCTGATAGGATTACTGTACGAAGATTACCCGCATTCGGTACATAAATGCATTGCTGATGTCTAAGCAAACCATCAGACTCAAGGGTATATCCTGTGAATTTGCCCTCAAGGGCCTTCTGATTTAGTATTGTCTGCTGCACCTCAAGAAACCACTCGTCCTCTGGCAGATGCTATAAGATGCGATCTCTCAAGTCCACCCTCAAGGTCAGGGTCAGGATCTCGTGGCGCCTTCGACTCAAAGCATCAGCAACCACGTTCTCCTTCCCTTTGATGTAGTGGACATCAAAGTCGTATTCGCATAGGAATTCCATCCAACGCTGTTGGCGGGCATTCAAGTTTGGCTGTGTAAAAATATATTGCAAACTATGATGATCTGAATGGAGTTCAAAGCATCGACCTAAGAGAAAGTGTCTCCAGTGGACCAAAGCATGTACAACTGTTGCGAGCTCTAAGTCGTGGGTGGGGTAGTTTAACTCATGTGTCTTCAGTTTCCGCGATTCGTATGCGATCGCTCGACCACCCTGCATAAGCATGGCTCCCAAACCCTTTAATGATGCATCTGTGCAAACAACAAACTCTTCTGTAGGATCTGGAACCGCTAAAATAGGAGCACTGGTAAGATGCTCCTTGAGGACTCCAAAGGCCTTTTCACACTGTTCGGTCCATATGAAACCCTTCCCCTTTCGCTGAAGGGAAGTGATGGGATGTGCTATCCTGGAAAAGCCCTCGACAAACTGATGATAATACCTAGCTAACCCCATAAAGCTTCTGACCTCTATCACATTGGTGGGTGCCGGCCACTCTTGAATTGCTCTGATTTTAGATGGATCTACGGAGATGCCATCGCCTGATAAAATGTGTCCCAAATACTGCACCTCTATCCTGAAGAAAGCACACTTCACCAAGTTGCCATAAAGCTGCTCCTCTCGTAAGCGCTGCAAAACTTGACGCAAGTGCTCCACATGCTCTTCCTCGATCCGTGAATAGATCAAAATGTCATCCAGAAATATGATCACGAACCGGTCTAGGTAAGTACGGAACACCCCGTTCATGAGACTCATGAATACTGCAGGGGCGTTCGTTAACCCGAAGGGTACCACTGTGAATTCGTAATGGCCATATCTGGTTCGAAAAGTAGTCTTATGAATATCTGCCTTTGTGATGCGCAATTGGTGATACCCAGATTTTAGATCAATTTTCGAGAACACTCTGGCTCCTTGCATTTGATCAAAAAGGTCATCAATCCTAGGCAGAGGATAATGGTTCTTCACCGTCACCTTGTTCAACTGCCTGTAGTCCATGCATAAACGAAGAGACCCATCCTTCTTCACGAAGATAACCGGTGCGCCCCATGGTGAAATGTTAGGTCGGATGTGTCCCTTCTCAAGTAATTCCTCTAACTGCAGCTTAAGTTCAGTGAGTTCATGTGTAGTCATCCTATAGGGTGCTCGGGATATCGGTTCTGCACCCGGCACTAAGTCAATGTGGAAGTCCACTTCTCTGCGTGGTGGCATTCCTGGTAATTCTGGTGGAAATACATCAGCAAACTCTCTAAGGACAGGATGATCATCTAAGGTCGCCTCAGTTTCATCCTCTGTTCTATCACTGACCGTAATTGCAAACAACTGGCATCCATTCCGCATGCAGCGCTTAAGCTGCTAAGCGGATATCATACGAATAGCCGTGGGCTTCTGAATGCCCACTATCTCAACCGGCGATCCATGATCGTCTAAACAACTAATCATCCTCTGACGACAATCTAGCTTGGCTCTATGTGCCGCAAGCCAATCCATACCCAGTACTACACCGTAGGATCCTAAGGGCATAACCCTAAGGTCACATGATGTAGTGAAGGATCCTAATATGATCTCGCAGTCTTTAACCAAGGTATCTACTGACATCTTGGCCCCTGAGGCCAACTCAACTTCCCACCTAATGTCTTGCCTAGAAGCCACTAGCCTGCAACGCTCCACTAACGATGTAGACAGAAAGGAGTCAGTAGCTCCTGAGTCAAAAAGGATAAAGATGGGGAAATCCCCTATCGTACTTGCTGCCTCGATGACTGAGGCCTAGAAATCGGCCTGGCGGTTATCAACTGCTGCAAACATGTGGTGGGATCTGCCCACGTCTCCTACGGTCTGCTCAGATCCTCCTGATCGGGGCTGTCCCCCTGCTGTAAATCCTTGCGGGCACTCTCTAGCCAAATGCCCTACCCCACCACACACATAACACGGTCCTCTAGCCTGTAACTGCCCTGACTATGTTCTGCCTGACTGTTGTTGCCCGGTCCATCCCGTGGACCCCTGTGAGCCTCTATAAGACTGCTGGGACCTCGCGGGTCCTACCGATGAACCCTGCTATCTCTGATCTCTGCGTGAACCCTGCTGCTGCCAACCACGGTTCTGTCCTCCCTGACCCCTCTGTTGGAATTTAGACTTTTGCTGATGTTGCTGCTGCTATGGAGGCCTAGGAGGTAAAGATGAAGAGTTATATCCTCCTCTCTGTGTTGTGTTTTGAGGCCTTCGAAAATTCTGCTGTTGTTGGGGATTACGATCCTGATACAGTGGGCATGAATTCTGCCCTCGTCCCTGAATTTCCTCTGAAATAAGGGCTTTTTCAATAGCCTCGCTCATGGTCTGGGGATTTTCCATACGAACTGGTCCTGCTATTCCGTGATTCAACCCTCTGATGAATTTGTGTATTAAGATTTTCTCGTCATGAAGGTATTCCGCGTAACGAGAAAGCTCAATGAATCGGCTCTCATACTGAGTAACAGTGAGTCCCCTTTGCTGTAAATCATGGAACTCGTCGATCCTGCGCTGTCTGTAGTGTTCTGACAAATATTGCACATTAAAGTGCTTAATAAAGATATCCCAAGTGAGTGTCTCTACGGAAAGTCAGCGCTTGCACTCCTCTATGCGCCACCAGGTAGCTGCGGCATCCCTCAGAAGGTGGACTGCCACTCGTGCTTTCGTGATGCTTCCATATGGTCACAATGTGAAACACCTGTCTAAACTAATCAGCCAAGCCTCGGCCACAGCTCCCTGTGTAGCACCTGCAAAAGTGGGTGGGTGGAGCCTAAGTAGGTCTCTGATGGGGTCCCCTCTGTCTCTAAGTCCCACAACTGGCTCTTCCACCCCATCCTCATACAATCCATGATGTACCTGCTCTGCCCTCTGGTTCTCATCTTGTCTCAAAGGTCTCGGAGGACTCCTGCTCCGTGCACGGGAGGCTGACCCTACCTCGTCTACTGTTGTGTCGGGGTGCTCAACGAAAGGCTCCACACGTGGCACCTCTAGCGGCTCAACGCGGGGCTCCTTAAGTGGCTCAATACGTGAATCAACACGTGGCTCCCTATGTGGTTCCTCTCGCGGTTCAACACGAGGCTCGACACGTGGCTCAGGAATCACTGGCGGTAACCTCTCTAACATAGTCTGCAGTGCCTGTAAGATCTGTGGTCCTATATCCAATACTGGTGGTGCCTGTGGTACTAGTGGTGCTTGTGGTACAGGTTGTGCAGGTGGTGCTGCTGTATCTACGGGTGTCAGTCCTTCAGCTGAGGAATCACTGTGCACCTCGATAGATGCTGTGTGGCGTGATCGCGCTCATCGAACACGTCGAGAAGGCATCCAACAAAAACAAGGTAGAGACTAATTAATCAAAGTTGCGGAATAATAACGTGCCCAAATATGCCCAGTGTTTAAACCGGTGCTCTAATACCAAATGTCATGCCCACATTTTCCATGTGGTCTCAACACGCGTCCCACGTGTCATAGCCACATCTGTCATGTGGTTATGACACGAACTAACAAAAATTTTCTCACACAACCCTAGAAACCCCCTCGCATGCATAAGCATGCTCGGTGGTGAACGCTCAAGGCAAAAATACTACAGTTGTCGGTGGGGTACAAGTACAATTGCATGCAACCAGACGCAAGCAGTCCAACAAGGGGTTCTCCTTGACACAGTTAACGTCGCTACAAGATTTATATTTTCAAGGTCCCTAACCCTATTTCTCGGTAGATTTCGACAGCATAACGCCTTACGGCGTAAGTGGGAATTACTCAACACTATACTACTTACGGAGTTTCCTGATAGATTAACAACTTCCCACGACGCCTTGTTCCTACTAAACTGACTCGTGATCTCCCTATTGCATCATTTTTCAACAAAGCACGTTTGTCTGTCTCCTCTCTTATTTCCTGAAACATACTCCTTCGACTTAGCATTCTCAACAAGGCAGTTCATTTGCCCTCTCTTCCGTTTCTCTGGATCTTAATTTTGATTGTATTTTTATCGCGCTCACCTTAACTATCTCTCAGATGTTTTCGTTTGTTTATATTCTGGTCTCTCTCTTTTGGGTCTCTTCGTATTCTTTATGTTTATCCTGTCCTTTCTTCATATTCTACATCCGTCAGAGCTATCACTGTATCTATTTCCTAACATCCAGATTTCCCAAATCCTACAGGCCGATTTACTACTTTGCTGGACTCGGTTTCTTGATTTTCTCCGATCTAGGATTCGCCGTGTAATAATTAAACCTGTTCCTAAGCAAATTAAGCGGAAGGATCCATCAACTTAGTTCTCTTATCCCATGTGGGAAATGCCACGCATTTTCTCTTCTGTGTTTTCCAATGTTAGTTTTTCTTCTTCTTAATCTCTCGCAAGTTTTCTTCTCTGGACGTTTACTAACTACAGTTGAGATTAAAATGGCCTCACATGGAATGTCTGTGATGGCTTCTTAAGTTTATTTCCAGTGACCTTTTAAGCAAGGTGACGCGTCATTTTCCTCTTCATATTCCTGGTTATTAATTTTCGTTGATAGTTAAACTTCCGAGAAACTCTTTATAGTATATTCCGTTATGCTTTCTCTTAAGTTATAATTATATTCTCTCTTATTATAATTACTGTTGTTATTACTACTCTTATTTATTATAATGCTATAATTACAATTGTAAATCTTTTATTTTAAATAATATATATATATATACATATATATACATTTTATATCCATGTTTTTTTTTTTAAAATAAGAGGCTTTTCCCTTTATATATATATATATATATATATATATATATATATATATATATATATATATATATTATTCAACTTCCTATATAATTAAAGAATTATATATATATGTATATATATATATATATAAACAATTATAATCCATTGTGATATAAAATAAGAGGCTCTCCTCTTTATAAAGTCCCATTCCATAGTCATATTTTATTGGTTTCTTTTTTTTTTTTGTTTATTAACATCAAAACCTAATTGTTTGTAATTTTTTTTTTATTGCAGGCAGAGGGCATGAGTAGCGGCGGCGGCCATGGCAGGGGACGGCAGAGTGGAGGGTCCGCGGTGGCGGACAGAGATCGGCGGTGGCGCGACTGCAGCAGCAGCCAGGAGGGGGGAAGAAACCACCGGTCAGGGATTCGAAGGGGGGCGGAGCTGGTGGGGTGAGCGCCGCCGAAGGAGGCCGCGGTGAGGGTCTGAGCGGGGGATGTGGCGGCATATTGGCCGCGGGGTGTAGCGGCTTACTGGCCGCGATTTAATAGACAGGCGGGGGTGTGGGGAGGGGGCGGAGCCCCCACCCACATCCCACGTAATGGGGTGTGGGTGGGGGCTCCGCCCCCTCCCCACACCTCCATGTGTTTCAAGGGCTGCGGTGGGGTTTTCAACCCCACCGCCCATGTAGTGTATTACTTCCTTTTTCTTTATTTCTTTCTATTTTTTTTTAACATAAAAACTCACTCTGTCATTTTAAATAAAACAAGAACAATTCCAGTATCATGATAAATATATATATATATATATATCAATTCTCAGACTTATGCCCTTAAAAAAAAACAATATAAAATAACATAATTTAAAATACAGAGAGTTAGATTATTAAAGCTAAAATACAGAAAATTACAATATTATTCTCAAGTTTTTTTTTTGTGTCTTTATAGAGAAATTTAACACACAGAAATTACAAATACAAAAAAAAACTAAACTTCAGAGATGTAGAATAGCAAGACTAATAATTATAACTCTATTTAACTATCATTTTAATAATTTCCTTTCGCAGTAACCTCATAAACACAGAGAAATGAAAGCAAAAGAAAATAGTTTTATCTTGTAATTACATTTTCTATTATTAAATTTACCATTTCAACTACAGACAATTAAAATCACCTTTTGAATTAAACCGGAAAATTGTTTTGTTTTTTTAAGGGTAGAAAATAGATTAAAACTAAATTTTACTGCCTTCCAAACCTTTCTTAGTATGCAATCTTCTGACTTAATACAGATAATGTCAAACCCGAGATTTAGTAACGTCTAATTAAATGCGATTTAATACAAAATCATATACAGATCTAATTTCATTGGCTCGCATTTGGAAAGGTTACGGCTAATCCACAACTCATATAAAAAAAAATTACTGCTTTATTAATATATATCTTAAAAAATTAAAATTTAATTTACCATTTCTAACAAGGCTATCTAACTGGAAATTTATTCTTTTCTTCCATTCAAAAACTAAAATGAATTATATCATTTTCTTGATCCAAAACAATAACAAATTTCAATACGAAAGTAAACTTCATTCGTTTATCTATCAATACAAGTTTCATCACCAGGTCTAATATGATTGAAAAATTATACATAATGACAAAGGGAAGAATTTCCCTCTTTCCCCATACAGTAAATTATACAACTTCAGAGGAAAAGAATCCCTCCATGATGGACTTAAACAGGATGTAGATCAATGAACCAAACTCAGTGCTCCTCTAATTCCAACCACAAGCTTCAAAAGGAAACCTGCGTATCAAAGACAAACAAAGAAGAAAATACCACTCATATAGCTCTCCTCCCTTCCGTAGACCCGCAAGAGGGTCACCCCCGATTTAAGGAGACCATACTCACACCTAGGTAAACTCAAGCAATCCACTTCACAACAGGAACAACAACAAACCCAAAGCACACAAACACCCATGGATAAATTACACAACACGAAATCTCAACAACAGTGAGCTTCATAAGGGGCAGGAGAGTGGACCACTCGACTCCAGGGTGACACCCTTACAAATATTATAACCAATACAAATCTCTTGGCCTCAAACCAAGTTTGATCACAAAATTTCCCAAAGAATCTGTATCTGACTCTCAAGTCAAGAACCGGTCTCAAATACAAGCCCTCAAGGCTTTCAACATCCCAAAAGAAGAAAACAGGTATGCACCCGAGGAGGGTCACTCCTCCCCTACCCCAAACTTGATGAGCATTTCTCCCAAGTGGGAGAAGCTCTGTCAACAACCCAACAACAGATCCCACAGAAAACAAATCTAAAACACAACAAATAAACATCCTTCACACAATTTTTCATACAACACTCAGAATACGAAGGAAAGGTAAAACCAAACCAACCTTACAAAGTCCTTCTAGAATGAAACTGTTGCAGAGTTCCACTGAGATCTCTTCCAACCTTAGCCACCAACTCCTTCTTCCTTTCCTCCTCCCAAGCTAACTTTCCTATTCTGGCAATGAAAATAAAACTCTGAAAAAAATCAACTAACTCCCCTCCCTTCCAAAAATGGAATTCAAATAACCCAAAACTCTCCAGTTTAGAGGAATGGGGAGGTGACACTTGTCACCTCCTCACCCTTCCCAAAAACCACTATTATGTCCCAAGGGATGAGTGTTGGCTTATGTCACTCACCCATCCCTAGAGTACTCCTTATCCCTCTCCTCATGTCATTTCTCTTATGCATGGGAGAAATAAAAGGAGTTAAAGGAGGAAAAGACAGGTGACCCATGCCTCTTCTCCCTTCCTCCAACATGGATGACCCCACAACACATGGGGAATCTCACTAATGGTGAGGGTGACTTCAAGTCAATCCCTCTATAATGGATGGGTTTGTAGTCATCTCATACCTTGGGAGTTGAAGAGGGATGGGTTGGGTGTTGGTACAACCCATCTTGTCCCCCCCATACCTCCAATTTTCGCCACTTAACTTCAGGGGGTAGTAAAGATGACTTGATGGAGGTTACCCAAGGGTTACCCATGCTAAATGGGGCCCTGGACCCATGGGGTATGACCCAGGGTCAACTTTAACCCATTCTGGATAACCACGGTCAAGGTAAAGCACAAGAAAAGGCCTCCAAGATTAAATAAAAGAAAAGAAATTCGAAATCAATCTTTTTAAAACACAAATCATAAGTCAGTGTTACAAGAGGGTAGACCAACCCTTTTGACCTTATGAAAGACCACATTACGACACCATATCAAACACAGAGTGATCTTGGTTCCTTGGGGAACCAGATCGGCTTAACAGGGAATAACAATAACAAGGTGCGGAATGATCTCCGAAATCTGTGGTATGATTAGTAAATTCCTGCACACTAAATTGCAAGGTCAGTTTCACATATAATCATCATATCCAAAGCAACTTAAAAACATGCATTATCCTGACATAGTTCTAAATAGCATAAATGAAATCATATTACAATTTTCCATCATCACCTAATTAACTTTTCTGAAATGTAAATTTATCCAAACATCACCCAATTAGTTTTTCCGTAAACAAAATAAAGTTTAATAGTTTAACAAGTCCGGGAACTACTATCCCACACATATAAAAAGTATCAATAACAGTAATGTAAATAGTCACAAGAACAGAAGTAAAAAGGTGGTCCTCACAGATGTGTTTACCTGAACGAAACAGTGTCGCATTACTCGTGTTCGAGTACCCTGCCACGCTGCGATTTCCGTTCATTGTGTCTGTGATTACATGATTATATATGGATATATGCACAACCTTGTTGTTTGTTGCAGGATGTGGGTACCAGGCATCGACTGCACCTGATTTACTAGGTCTGAGCATGCCCTAGCCAATGGAGTTGTTGATTGGAGTTAGCATATGGTTCCCTATTTAGTCAACATCCTCAAAGAGGATGAGTTTCCAGTGTTGAATACTATTGTCACCGTCAGTGGGACTGTTTGTTGTCATTTTGTCGTCATGTCCTGTTGCTTCATATGGGGTCAGGTATCATCTAGTAAGTTGAGTTTATCCAATCTAAGGTGTTGATTTAAGCCTGGTTAGTACCTTGTTATAAATGAGGTTAAAATTGAGCAAATGTGAAATAAACACTGCTAGGGAAATTATGTGTGGTTTGTTAATTATAAATGATTTATTTATTGATAATTGGTAAAACTAATATGAAAATAGTAAATAAATAAATAAATTAGATAAATTATTAAATGAAATAATAAGTCCCAAGTTGTAAGTGGATTTAAATTAAAAAGAAAATAAGTTACATAAGTAAGATAATTAAACAATTGCCATCTTGCTAAAATGAATTGGTGATAATAAAGATGATATTCTAAGGATTAAATAATAGGGTTGTCGCCTGGTTTTATGTGTTCAGTATTTGGAGATGAGCAAAATTAATGTCTTATGCTGTCAATTGCAAGTTTGAGGTTTGGAATCCCTTGGTAAGTGAAATTGAAGAATCTCACGAGAACGTGGGATGTTTGAAGAAGAGAGGCATGTCTCTTGCAATTACCCAAGGAATGGACCCTTGTTTTGAGATAGTGGGTTGTCGGGAAGAGAGGCAGGCCTTCTGCATTTATCCGAGGAGATAGAGTCCTAGTTGCGGGAGAGGAAAAAGAATTCTGGAAGAGAAGAGAAGGGGATTGGATTCAGAGAGAAAATAAGACTCTTGGAAAAAGCTTAAAAACTTCAGGTATGCACTGTATATATGCCTATTTCATATGAAATTGTAATAGAACTAGGTCAACTGTGTTTTCCTCCATTGATGAGATTTATTCAGGATTTGGTATTTAAATTCTTTAAAGGCAGACTTGAATTTACTCATGACCTTCAGTCTATCTCTAGTCTGAGACTTGTCATAATCTTCCATGTGCTTCTGAAACAATTGAATGTCTCGAATCTGACATGCCCTTATACCCCTGTTTGTATTCTTGAATGCTGAGTTAAATCCTTCTGTGAAATTGAGTCTGCACCCCTTCTGTGGAAAATCTCTTGTTGTGTTTTGTGATTCCTTACCTAACATTTTGTTGAACAAAACAAATTGCACCCTTTGGATTTGTCCCGTGCATCTAATAGGGCACACACACTAGCATTTATACAGAGCTCTGCTTTATCCTTATTGATTTCTGTCTCAGAACCCTGGTGTATTACTCATGTCGCCCCTGTATATATATATAATAGGTATGCAAAGATATGTATATATTAACTCCTGTCAAATGAAATTGCTTTAAATTCCTTGAGCCTAACAATAAATCCACTCTGTGAAATTCTGCATCCATATTGTTATCTTATGTCTACCTATGGAATTGATGTTAATAGGGAAGAACTTCCTGCTTTTCTGAATCCTATAGCTATCTACATCTGTGGGTCTTTTATTACCTTTGTGAGGTGTTATGCCAACAACAACCCTATCAATTCTCCCCTTGTAAGATGAATGAATCTTCCTGGCTGTCCCTCTGTTCATACTAGGGCCAAACCTCTGCTATTTTCATTTGATTCATACTACCTCTGAAAAACATAAACTGCGTAATATTATAGAGGATGGCTTGTGATAAACTTAATAAATAATGTGTGGTTTAAATAGAAAGGTGAGTCGACTCCTATTGGCAGTTGGTTTTCTTTTACTTTCTAGTTTTTATGCCCTCTGTGTCAGTCGGCCTACGTCATCTGGTGTGGACGTGGAGTATGACAGAACCCTTGCGATTTGCGTTGCTAGTTCTATCTTAGTATGCTTCGTTGGTCTTCAATATTCCATGCCTTTTCTTTTGGTGAGGATCGTGGGTTTAGGCTGCCCTTTTTGGAAAGTCGTGGGCTCAGTGAGAGTTCTGTGGTAGTGGTTGTCTGTAGCAAGTATGTTCTGATCAGAAATGTGGGTGAAGTCTTCTTCTGACAGTGGTGGCCTTGTCAACTGGAATGGTCTTTGGTAGTAAACATCTCTAATCCATGTCTGTGTTAGACTGCGAGCTTCGTAGGTGTCGTAGGAATGGTGCATTGTGTCTTTGTTTTCCCGTAGTTGTCTGGGCCGACAAAATCGACAGAGGAGTCGACGACCTTAGTGTGGGGTCAAGTCGCGGCTTATGTTCTTAAGCCTCAGTTACACTTCCTTGCCACAGTAGACTGTTGCCATCTTGGCACTACGTTTTGGTCAGTGTTCGGCGCACTCATAGTTATGGAAGTCACTTCCACTATGTCATTGTAGCCGTGGGGTGGTAGAGGAGAGTTGCCTCTTGATAAGTATGTTTTGAGAGTTGTAGTTGTTCTGAGCTTTAGTCGTCGAGGGTATTTAGGTAGCCGATAGCAATTTAGCAAGTAAGTATATATGAGACCTTGTGTTAGAATACTTAGATGGTAGGTAGTGATATACCTATTAGCTCTTGCAAATAAGGAAGGCATCTTCCCTTAAAGAAACCATTACGTGGAAATAATAGATATGATCTTTGTGTATCGGTAAGTACCCACATTTTGCACTACATCTTATAAGCGGTTATTGTCTGGACATCCGTTCTTTTGCTTTATAGAATCATCATGAGTTCAATCATTATCCTTATTAACTTCATGTCGTAATTATATGATCGGTCTCAAGAATATTATATCTATTCCTTCATATTTTCATTTATAATCTTGAGGAATACGTATTTGAGATAATTATTTATAATAGACTTGTTAATAGAGTGTAACGTTATTTGTTTAATTACTTTGGGTGAAAATTATATTGGTTATCAAATGATCTGTGGAATTTTAATATTATTATCATTGCTATTATTATTATTATTATTATTATTTGGGTCACATGATTTATTTAAATCAAGCTACAGAAATTGATATAATCAATTATCGGGTTTATTAAATTATGAATTTAAATGGAACATGATAAGGAAAGATTGTATATCAGATAGGAATAAATGAATATTCGATATGTTGATTTGTAGAATGGATAAATGAATTTAGTATAGTATTAAAATCTATCACCTTCTCTTTATTAATGACTTGTTGAACTAGATCCCATTCGTTTGTAAATGTACTTTGATATTCTCATGAATGTTGTGATAGTTAGACCAATGATATTTGATCTATATGTATTTGTAATCGTTATTTACCTAGAAGTGATTAAAATTGTTTCTCTTTTTGGTTATAAATTAAATCGGAATCCTCAAATTTATCCGTATGAATTGAATTTAAAATTACCTTATAATCATTTAATCAATTTGATTTATAATACTGACAATAGAGGTTTACTTTAGTTACGTTAATGATATTTCTATCTTGTAGATTAATTAAATGATTATTTTAATAAATATTTAAATATAGCTCACTTTATTGTAATTATAGATTTATCCCTTAGTATGAATACAATCAAATGACAAGCTATATCTTAATGATTAATATACTAATGTAACAACTGAGTCAAGTGCAATTTGCTATAGTGGATTAGTTGTAAGGAAGGAAATTTTTTTTATTATAAGTATAATAGATTCTCGTAATATGTTAATTCTATTTGTGGGTCATAACCTGTTCATATAGTCTTTGATTTTGCATCTACCTGTGTGGCTAGAGTTCCAGAGGCTTAGCTTGGGATGCCTTGATTCTATGTGTTGTGTTGATAGAAGTCTTGAGATCATGGTGTTTTAAGAAGCTTGTCGCCCCCAGTTATGTATGGACTAAATGACAAGTGAATGATAAATGCACTTCTTGTGGATGTATTGTTATCCAACTGGTTGTACTAGTCTTGTATCCAGTTTTGTGGTAAGTTAGGGAACAGGGTGACATGGAAATCATAGAGTTGTAACGAATATGTGTTCTTATGGGCAATGGTCTAGGAGTTCTGCCCTTATGATTATGGAGGGTTAATGCCTTGCATTGTTATATATACATGTTGATAGTTGTTATGCAAGATGATCAGTGTCTTGCATGGTTCCTGTACCCTCGTTGTTGTGATAATTTGCTATGATTGTGGAGTAGGGTTTTCTAGTTGTAGGTGAGGGGGTGGATTCCAATGTGGGGCCGGTGCCAAGTGGCTAGCCAGGGTAACCCATTGGGAGTTGGTAATTAAGTGATAACATAATAATAAATCTAGGGGTTGGGTAGTTTTCACACTAACAAGATAATAAGATTCCTCACTCATGCCTGTAGTGCTAGTTCACACTAAGGATGAGGGGAGAAGGCCAGGTTGGCAGATCTACTTCCTTGTCCTCACGAAAGGAAGGTTGATTTTGCATGCGTCATCCTGTGGGGCCGGTGTCTAGAGAGAGACTACCAGGGTAACCATAGATGGGGGCCGGTGTCTAGAGAGAGACTGCCAGGGTAACCATAGATGGGGGCCGGTGTCTAGAGAGAGACTGCCAGGGTAACCATAGATGGGGGCCGGTGTCTAGAGAGAGACTGCCAGGGTAACCATAGATGGGGGCCGGTGTCTAGAGAGAGACTGCCTAGGTAACCCATGTTAGGACCATGCGATGACACTCTCCTTACTACAGCCTAGCATTCCCTAGTTGTACTCTCCTCATTTCTTTAGTGGTTGCTTCTGGAAGTACTGTTGTGTTGTTGTGACTTGTGAAGTTGGAGTCATGTGATGTCTTATAGCCTACTATTTACCTGATCGTATGATGTAGTGGGGACCTTATGTTAACTCCTAGCTCGGGGGGTGGACCTCAGGGTTCCACATGGTCGGGTGGAAGAGCTTTATCCATTGGTTTTTCTTTCCTTTGCCGTTGTTCGTGAGAGAGGAGGATATGTCTTGTGCATCAGACTTCAGATCTTGTACTTGATTATGAAGATAGCTATTATGCTCATGTACTAGCCTATGTATCAGTTGATTCATAATGTATGTATTGCAAATGTAATCCAAACTACATGATGATGTACTCATATGTATAGACTTTTGAACATGTACATGTAATCTTGAGCAAAGTTGATTATCTATATATGGCATGAATGGAGATGTATATGTATATTCATTAATGCAATAGATGTAGAATGAACTATTGATGATTAGTTAACCATATATGTTAAATTATGTTGATTAAGTTGTCAAGTAATGCAACCATGGAACCTTAGAAGACAAGTTGTTAAGTTTATGATGTGTATTGATTTGTTCAACATTACCCTGTTAATTTTATACAAAAAAAAATTATTCTGCTTTGCATAGCATAGATGTGTTGTCCTCTAAGGTTTTCATTGTGAGGCATTACATTCTGGTATCAAAGCGTGGTTTAAACACTGGGTACCTTGGTTATATTTGAGCCCATTATGTAACCTAGTGCTTAAACTCTGCATAACGATTTAACTCCTGTTGCGACCCTTTTCTTAATATAATAATAATTTGCCCTTTTGTGTGTAGGGTAGATGCCTAGACATAGGGGCCAAGGTCGGGGCAGAGGAAGGGGTCATGGGAGAGGTGGTGGAGGTATTCCTCCTCCTAGTTCTCCTCATGGGAGTGGCCATGAAGGCAGGGGTCAGAACATGGAGGGTCAGGGTCAGCCTGATGGAGCCCAGTTGAGACAGTTACTCGAGGAGGCCCTTGCTTGTTTAGGCCCTAGACAGGAGGGTGAGCAGCCCAAAGGAGGTCAGGAGGTAGACCAGTCAGGTCCTAGAAAGAGAGAGGTCTCCCAGGTGTAGGGAATTGACAGCTGAGTAGGAGGCCACACTAGCCAACCATATGAGGGACTTACTGAGAGCACGCCCTCCCATCTTTGATGGAACTAGTAGAGGACTTGAGGCAGAGACTTGGCTATTGGACCTAGGTAGATGTTTCGCCATGCATCCATATGGCAGCAATACAAAGGCCAGATGTGCTATTTTGCATCTTCGAGGGTTTGCTTCGACTCGGTGGAGGCTAGAGGAATAGAAGCTACATTTGGACATTAGCACTGTGTTGTGGGAGTTGTTTGAAGATAGATTCAGAACCCTCTTTCTCTCCAACCATTGGAGGCAGCGTCGAGCAGACGAGTTTAATGAGCTGAGGCAGTTGGCCATGACAGTGGAGCAGTATGAGCGCAGATTTTATGAGCTCAAATAGTATGCAGGTATCGGGGATGACGAGCCCATGTTGGTGCAGCATTTTATCATGGGCTTGAATGCCTGGATTAGTGGAGGGGTTCGTGTATTCAAACCTAAGACCATGGAGGTTGCTGTGGAGAAAGCCCGGCTAGTGGAGGAGAACTTGGCTATGGCCCTCGGTGGGCATACAGGTGTGTGCATTGGCAGTGCACCTTCGTCAGGACATGGTTCTTGAGGTGGTCACACTCAGGCATTAGGTTCTCATGCACCCTCAAAGGGTGGTCAGCAGCAGCAGTATTTGCAGTCCAAACCAAAGAATTCTCAACATCAGCAAGGGAATAGGTTTCAAAATAAGAAAGACCGGTCTTGGTAGCGCAATAAGCGCAATCGTTATGATCAGTCAACCCAGAGTGCGCAGTCTACAGTAAGCAGGGGTAGTTTCCAACAGTCTACTACTTTCTGGGGTAACAATGGATTTGGTACAGCCACCGGGTGCTTCTCTTGCGGCCAACAGGGCCATATTGCCAGACAGTGCCTGCAGAAGGGTGCATCAGGATTTGGACATCGACCGGCGGCATCTGAGCCAATGATTGGTGATGCAGGCAGGTCACACCGAGTCTTTGCAGCGATGGATGACCGGCAAGCAGAACATCAAGGCACCGTGGTGGAGGCTTCTGGTCGCATGCAAGGTATTAATTTTTCTGTTCTATTTGACTCCGGTGCATCTAATTCATTTATATCTCCTTCCCTTGTGGAGCGTTGTGGATTAGTGGCAACAAAGCAAGATGATAGGTGGCAGGTCGAGTTAGCTTCTGGGGCTAAGATGGCAGTTGAGTCTCTAGTTTCTGAGTGTAATTTGAAGTTTGGCTCTCTATCTACTTCTGTGGACCTTCGCATTCTACCCCTGGGTTCATATGACATATTTTTGGGGATGGATTGGCTGGAGGCCCATCAGGCAGTGATAGATTGTCGGCATAAAATGGTTAGATGCGTGGATGATTCTGGTGTTGAGGTTGAGGTCATAGGAGTTCAGAGAACTATTTCCCTACATATGGTCTCTACTATGCAACTCAAGAGATGTATGCGTCAGGGATGTCAGCTCTTTGCAGTGACTGTTAGTGATTTGGAGATGGAGGAGAGTTGAGAGGCAACTCTTGACGATCACCCACTCTTGAGAGAGTATGTGGATGTTTTTCCTTCTGATGTTCCAGGGATGCCACCTAAGCGTGACATCGATTTCAGGATTGATCTAGTTCCCGGTGCAGAGCCTATCTCACGAGCTCCATACAGAATGACCACTCAGGAGCTCAAGGAACTTCGACTGTAGTTGGAGGAGCTATTAGCCAAAGGGTTCATATGACCTAGTGTTTCCCCTTGGGGAGCACCTATGATCTTTGTGAAGAAGAAAGATGGATCTCTACGGCTATGTATCGACTATAGACAGCTCAGTAAGGCAACGGTGAGAAATAGGTATCCCTTGCCTCGGATCAATGATTTGTTTGATCAGATTAAGGGAGTGAAGGTATTCTCTAAAATTGACCTTAAGTCAGGATATCACCAGTTGCAGATTTTTGAGGCAGATATTCACAAAACAACATTTCGCACCCGTTATGGACATTATGAGTTCACAGTGGTACCATTCAGGTTGACCAATGCACCTTCGGTTTTCATGAGCTTAATGAATGGTGTGTTTCACACTTATCTTGACCAATTTGTTCTCGTATTTCTTAATGATATACTGATCTTTTCAAGGACTATGGAGGAACATGAGGAGCATTTGCATCAAGTGTTGCAGCATCTGAGAGAAAATCAGCTTTATTTGTCAAAATGTGCATTCTTCTAGATAGAGGTTAAGTATTTGGGTCATGTTATCGGTAGATCCCTCGAAGATCCAAGCTATTATGGACTGGCCTGCACCCACCAATGTTTCTGAGGTCCATAGTTTTATGGGGCTGGCAGGTTACTATCGTTGCTTCGTCATGGGGTTTTCAAGAATTGCTCACCCCATTACTTCTCTTCAGAGGAAAGGGAAAAAGTTTGTTTGGTTAGAGCAGTGTCAGGAAGCCTTTCAGACTCTTAAGGGACAGCTGACCAGTGCACCTATATTAGCAGTTCCTGATCCTGACAGAGACTTTGTTGTTTGTACCGATGCTTCCTTGGAGGGTTTGGGAGCAGTTCTAATGCAGGATGGTCGCGTGATTGCCTATGAGTCTCGCAAACTCAAGGATCATGAATTGAACTATCCCACTCATGACCTGGAGTTAGCAGTTGTGGTGCATGCCTTGGTGAGATGGAGGCATTTTCTACTAGGGCATCGATTTGAGCTGCACAGTGATCATCGTAGTTTACAGTATATTTTCACGTTGCCCAACTTAAATGCAAGGCAAAGGCATTGGATGGAGTTCTTGTGCGAATATGACTTCAAGGTCAGATATATTCAGGGCAAGGAGAATGTGGTAGCAGATGCTCTTAGCCGTTAGAGGCATGAGATCTTAGCAGTTTCTCTTACAATTGATTTGAGAAGTCAGATTCTCGCTGCTCTTCCTACCGAAAGATGGTGCCAGGAGGTGAGGACCGAGATTGAGTCAAGTAGACCTTTAGAAGGTAGATTCTCTAGTTACTCTTTTGAGTCAGATGGTCTTTTGTGACATTTGGGTCGTATCTATGTTCCTAATTCTGAGGGTCTACGCACCCTAGTTTTGTCTGAGGCACATCGAGCACCCTATTCTGCCCATCTGGGTGTCAAGAAGATGCATGCAGATCTACGTCAACTATACTTTTGGAGTGGTATGAAGCAGGATATTGCTGATTTTGTGTCGAGATGTCTTGAGTGTCAGAGGGTGAAGGCAGAACACTGGCACCCTACAAGTCTTTTGCAGCCTCATTTGATTCCCGAATGGAAGTGGGATATCATTTCGATAGATTTCATTGTTGGTTTGCCGATGTCCTCTCGACGACACAATGCTATTATGGTCACTGTGGATAGGTTGACGAAGGTAGCTCACTTTTCTCCTATCCATGCTTCTTACAATGCCTCTACGGTGGCTAGAGTGTTCATGGAGGACATCGTCTGATTTCATGGAATTCCCTATAGAATCATCTCTGACAGAGATCCAGTGTTCACTTCCACCCTATGGACTTCCTTACAGTGTGCCTTGGGGACACGGCTAAACTTTAGTTCAGCTTATCATCCTGAGACCGATGGTCAGACTGAGAGGGTTAATCAGGTTCTTAAGGATATGTTAAGGATGTATGTTATGGATCAGCAGAACCGTTGGGAGGACTACCTTTACCTAGTGGAGTTTGCCTATAATAATGGTTATCATAGTTCCATTGGCATGTCTCCCTTTCAGGGCTTGTATGGTCGTCCTTGTAGGACCCCTTTGAGTTGGGATCGTTTGGAGGATAGAGTTCTTCTGGGTCTAGATATGCTTAGAGATACAGAGCAGCAAGTTGAGAGGATTAGAGAGCACTTGGTGGCGGCTCAGGATAGGCAGAAGAAGTATGCAGATGCTCATAGGATCGATCGTTAGTTCACTGTTGGGGATCAAGTGTTCTTGCGTGTGCGACCGCGAAAGAGTCCAATCCACTATGGGAAGGGCTCTAAGCTAGCACCGCACTTTGCTGGACCTTTTGAGGTGTTGGAGACGATCAGTCTAGTTGCTTACCATCTCACTTTGCCGCCTAGCCTTTCACGCAACCTTGATGTGTTTCATGTTTCTGTACTTAGACCTTACTATCCAGATATTGCTCATGTTCTTGATTGGACTGCTCTACAGGTAGAGGACGGGCAGCTGGCTTTGGAGCCCGTAGGTGTTCTTCAGCATAGGGGACTTGCTCTCAGGGGTAGAGACGTGGAGCAGGTCAGGATCCAGTGGGATCCTAATGATGAGACCTACGCTACCTAGGAGGATGCTACCAAGATGAGGGAGTTATATCCTTACCTATTTGCAAGCTTCCAGGAGTAAGCCTAGTTATAGGGGGGAGGATGTAATGCCCCTCACTTTTTTGTCTTGTGATAGATGTTATTTTCATGTTTCCTATGACAGTTCTAGTATAGATGATAGTCTTATAGTGCATGTTTACAGTTTCAAGATATTTGGACTAGTATGTTATGGTTTATGTCCTTGATCATGATGGACATATTTGATGATTATAGATTTATGTTGCTCTGAGTTAATGTGTTATTTGATCATGATTATGATGCATAACTGGTAATGGATGTAGTTACTAATGATGTGTTTACATGAACAGAACAGTGTTGCATTACTCGTGTTCGAGTACCCTGCCACGCTGCGATTTTCGTTCATTGTGTCTGTGATTACATGATTATATATGGATATATGCACAACCTTGTTGTTTGTTGCAGGATGCAGGTACCGGGCATTGACTCCACCTGATTTACCAGGTCTAAGCGTGCCCTAGCCAATGGAGTTGTTGATTAGAGTTAGCATATGGTTCCCTATTTAGTCAACATCCTCAAAGAGGATGAGTTTCCAGTGTTGAATCCTGTTGTCACCGTCAGTGGGACTGTTTGTCGTAATTTTGTCGTCATGTCCTGTTGCTTCATATGGGGTCAGGTATCATCCAGTAAGTTGAGTTTATCCAATCTAAGGTGTTGATTTAAGCCTGGTTAGTACCTTGTTATAAATAAGGTTAAAATTGAGCTAATGTGAAATAAACATTGCTAGGAAAATTATGTGTGGTTTGTTAATTATAAATGATTTATTTATTGATAATTGGTAAAACTAATATGAAAATAGTAAATAAATAAATAAATTAGATAAATGATTAAATGAGATAATAAGTCCCAAGTTGTAAGTGGATTTAAATTAAAAAGAAAATAAGTTACATAAGTAAGATGATTAAACAATTACCATCTTCATAAAATGAATTGGTGATAATAAAGATGATATTCTATGGATTAAATAATGGGGTTGTCACCTAGTTTTATGTGTTCAGTATTTGGAGATGAGCAAAATTAATGTCTTATGCCGTCAATTGCAAGTTTGAGGTTTGGAATCCCTTGGTAAGTGAAATTGAAGAATCTCATGAGAATGTGGGATGTTGGAAGAAGAGAGGCATGTCTCTTGCAATTACTCGAGGAATGGACCCTTGTTTTAAGACAGTGGGTTGTTGGGAAGAGAGGCAGGCCTTCTACATTTATCCCAGGAGATAGAATCCTGGTTGGGGGAGAGGAAAAAGAATTCTAGAAGAGAAGAGAAGGGGACTGGATTTAGAGAGAAAAGAAGATCCTTGTAAAAAGCTTAAAAACTTCAGGTATGCACTGTATATATGCCTATTTCATATGAAATTGTAATAGAACTAGGTCAACTGTGTTTTCCTCCATTGATGAGATTTATTCAGGATTTGGTATTTAAATTCTTTAAAGGTAGACTTGAATTTACTCATGACCTTCAGTCTATCTCTAGTTTTGAGACTTGTAATAATCTTCCATGTGCTTCTGAAACAATTGAATGTCTCGAATCTGACATGCCCTTATACCCCTATTTGTATTCTTGAATGCTGAGTTAAATCCTTCTGGGAAATTGAGTCTGCACCCCTTCTGTGGAAAATCTCTTGTTGTGTTTTGTGATTCCTTACCTAACATTTTGTCGAACAAAACAAATTGCACCCTTTGGATTTGTCTCGTGCATCTAATTGGGCACACACACTAGCATTTATACAGAGCTCTGCTTTATCCTTGTTGATTTCTGTCTCAAAACCCTGGTGTATTACTCATGTTGCCCCTGTATATATATATATATATATATATATATATATATATATATATAATAGGAATGCAGAGATATGTAAATATTAACTCCTGTCAAATGAAATTGCTTTAAATTCCTTGAGCCTAACAATAAATCCACTCTGCGAAATTCTGCATCCATGTTGTGATCTTATGTCTACCTGTGGAATTGATGTTAATAGGGAAGAACTTCCTGCTTTTCTAAATCCTACAGCTATCTACATCTGTGGGTCTTTTATTACCTTTGTGAGGTGTTATGCCAACAACAACCCTATCGATTCTCCCCTTGTAAGATGATTGAATCTTCCTGGCTGTCCCTCTATTCGTACCAGGGCTTAACCTCTGCTATTTTCATTTGATTCATACTACCTCCGAAAAACATAAACTGCATAATATTATAGAGGATGGCTTGTGATAAACTTAATAAATAATGTGTGGTTTAAATAGAAAGGTGAGTCGACTCCTGTTAGCAGTTGGTTTTCTTTTATTTCCTAGTTTTTATGCCCTCTGTGTCAGTTGGTCTGCATCATCTGGTGTGGATGTGGAGTATGACAAAACCCTTGCCATTTACGTTGCCACTTCTATCTTAGTATGCTTCGTTGGTCTTTAGTATTCCATGCCTTTTCTTTCGTTGAGGATCGTGGGTTTAGGCTGCCCTTTTTGGAAAGTCGTGGGCTCAACGAGAGTTCTGTGGTAGTGGTCATCTATAGCAAGTATGTTCTGATCAGAAATGTGGGTGAAGTCATCTTCTAACAGTGGTGGCCTTGTCAACTGGAATGGTCTTTGGTAGTAAACGTCTCTAATCCATGTCTGTGTTAGACTGTGAGCTTCGTAGGTGTTGTAGTAATGGTGCATTGTGTCTTTGTTTTCCTGTAGTTGTCTGGGCTGATGAAATGGATAGAGGAGTCGACGACATCAGTGTGGGGTCAAGTCACGGCTTATGTTCTTAAACCTCAGTTACACTTCCTTGCCACAGTAGACTGTTGCCATCTTGGTGCTATGTTTGGTCAGTGTTCGGCACACTCATAGTTATGGAAGTCGCTTGCACTGTGTCATTGTAGCCATGGGGTGGTAGAAGAGAGTTGCCTCTTGGTAAGTATGTTTTGAGAGTTGTAGTCGTTCTGAGCTTTGGTCGTCAAGGGTATTTAGGTGGCCGACAACCGTTTAGCAAGTAAGTATATATCAGACCTTGTGTTAGAATACTTAGATGGTAGGTAGTGATATACCTATTAGCTCTTGCGAGTAAGGAATACATCTTCCCTTATAGAAACTGTTACGTGGCAATAATAGATGTGATCCTTGTGTATCGGTAAGTACCCACGTTTTGCACTACATCTTATAAGCGGTTATTGTCTAGACATCCGTTCTTTTGCCTTATAGAATCATCATGAGTTTAATCATTATCCTTATTAACTTCATGTCGTAATTATATGATCGGTCTCAAGAATATTATATCTATTCCTTCATATTTTCATTTATAATCTTGAGGAATACGTATTTGAGATAATTATTTATAATAGACTTGTTAATAGAGTGTAACGTTATTTGTTTAATTACTTTGGGTGAAAATTATATTGGTTATCAAATGATCTGTGGAATTTTAATATTATTATCATTGCTATTATTATTATTATTATTATTATTATTATTTGGGTCACATGATTTATTTAAATCAAGCTATCGAAATTGATATAATCAATCATCAGGTTTATTAAATTATGAATTTAAATGGAACATGATATGGAAAGACTGTATATCAGATAGGACTAAATGAATATTCGATATGTTGATTTGTAGAATGGATAAATGAATTTAGTATAGTATTAAAATCTATCACCTTCTCTTTATTAATGACTTGTTGAACTAGATCCCGTTCGTTTGTAAATGTACTTTGATATTCTCATGAATGTTGTGATAGTTAGACCAATGATATTTGATCTATATGTATTTGTAATCGTTATTTACGTAGAAGTGATTAAAATTGTCTCTTTTTGGTTATAAATTAAATCGGAATCCTCGAATTTATCCGTATGAATTGAATTTAAAATTACCTTATAATCATTCAATCAATTTGATTTATAATACTGACAATAGAGGTTTACTTTAGTTACGTTAATGATATTTCTATCTTGTAGATTAATTAAATGATTATTTTAATAAATATTTAAATATAGCTCACTTTATTGTAATTATAGATTTATCCCTTAGTATGAATACAATCAAATGACAAGCTATATCTTAATGATTAATATACTAATGTAACAACTGAGTCAAGTGCAATTTGCTATAGTGGATTAGTTGTAAGGAAGGAAATTTTTTTTATTATAAGTATAATTGATTCTTGTAATATGTTAATTCTATTTGTGGGTCATAACCTGTTCATATAGTCTTTGATTTTGTATCTACCCGTGTGGCTAGAGTTCCAAAGGCTTAGCTTGGGATGCCTTGATTCTATGTGTTGTGTTGATAGAAGTCTTGAGATCATGGTATTTTAAGAAGCTTGTCGCCCCTAGTTATGTATGGACTAAATGACAAGTGAATGATAAATGCACTTCTTGTGGATGTATTGTTATCCAACTGGTTGTACTAGTCTTGTATCCAGTTTTGTGGTAAGTTAGGGAACAAGGTGACATGGAAATTATAGAGTTGTAACGAATATGTGTTGTTATGGGCAATGGTCTAGGAGTTCTACCCTTATGATTATGGAGGGTTAATGCCTTGCATTGTTATATATACATGTTGATAGTTGTTATGCAAGATGATCAGTGCCTTGTATGGTTCCTGTACCCTCGTTGTTGTGATAATTTTGCTATGATTGTGGAGTAGGGTTTTCTAGTTGTAGGTGAGGGGGTGGATTCCAATGTGGGGCCAGTGCCAAGTGGCTAGCCAGGGTAACCCATTGGGAGTTGGTAATTAAGTGATAACATAATAATAAATCTAGGGGTTGGGTAGTTTTCACACTAACAAGATAATAAGATTCCTCACTCATGCCTGTAGTGCTAGTTCACACTAAGGATGAGGGGAGAAGGCCAGGTTGGTAGATCTACTTCCCTGTCCTCACGAAAGGAAGGTTGATTCCGCATGCATCATCCTATGGGGCCGGTGTCTAGAGAGAGACTGCCAGGGTAACCATAGATGGGGGCTGGTGTCTAGAGAGAGACTACCTGGGTAACCCATGTTAGGACCATGCGATGACACTCTCCTTACTACAGCCTAGCATTCCCTAGTTGTACTCTCCTCATTTCTTTAGTGGTTTCCTCTTGAAGTACTGTTGTGTTTTTGTGACTTGTGAAGTTGGAGTCATGTGATGTCTTATAGCCCACTATTTACCTGACTGTATGATGTAGTGGGGACCTTATGTTAACTCCTAGCTTGGGGGGTGGACCTCAGGGTTCCACATGGTCGGGTGGAAGAGCTTTATCCATTGGTTTTTCTTTCCTTTGCCGTTGTTCGTGAGCGAGGAGGATATGTCTTGTGCATCAGACTTAAGATCTTGTACTTGATTATGAAGATAGCTATTATGCTCATGTACTAGCCTATGTATCAGTTGATTCATAATGTATGTATTCCAAATGTAATCCAAACTACATGATGATGTGCTCATATGTATAGACTTTTGAACATGTACATGTAATCTTGAGCAAAGTTGATTATCTATATATGGCATGAATGTAGATGTATATGTATATTCATCAGTACAATAGATGTAGAATGAATTGCTGATGATTAGTTAACCATGTATGTTAAATTATGTTGATTAAGTTGTCAAGTAATGCAACCATGGAACCTTAGAAGACAAGTTGTTAAGTTTATGATGTGTATTGATTTGTTCAACATTACCCTATTAATTTTATACAAAAAAAATTATTCCTCTTTGCATAGCATAGATGTGTTGTCCTCTAAGGTTTTCATTGCGGGGCATTACATACCAAATCCTCTTGGCAGTCTTTTTGCAATAAGGGCTTCAAGTTGTGCATCTTCTAACTCATCTTCTTCCAGATCTTTTCTTTCTCTATCATACCATGTTGATTTGTTTGAGGAACTTTCTCTTGGGTCATATCTTTGTTTGCCTTTTGTAGAGGCACTAGCTTTGAATGCAGATTCAATCTTGGGGAGTGCATCACCAAACTCAACCAACTCAAATGCAACTAACTTCCCAACCAATTGATCCCTTGTAATATTTGTTAAAGATTTGAATTCCTCAATAGCAACAACTTTGTGTTTCTAAGAAGGAGGTAGGGATGTAAGAACTTTGGCAACAATCTTATCTTCATCCAATGTTCCACCGACACATCTAATGCCAAAAACAAGCTCATTTACCTTTGGCATAAATGCAATGATATTCTCATCTTCACTCATCTTCAGGTTTTTAAACTCTCCTTTCAGACTTTGTAACTTGGCACATTTAACATATTTGTCTCCTTCATGAAGAATCTCCAGCTTTGTCCAAATTTCATAGGCATTTTTCAATCCCATAACATTTGTCAACTCTGTATCAAACAAGGCACTTAGTAAGGCTTCTTTAGATTGAAGATTATTTTCAACATTTCTAATTTCATCTAGAGTTGTTGGACCATTCTTTGGAGGAATATACTCATTTGTAGTCATGTTCCAATACTGTTCTCCCATGCATTGTAAGTGACATTCTATGTGGCTTTTCCAAAGAGTGCAGTTCCTTCCATGAAACCTTGGACTATCCTTCTTATAGGATGAAATCCTGGATCTCCTCAAGTGGTTAAGCTCTTCTAGAGGAACTTAGCTCTGATACCAATTGTTGACTTAAGGACAGACAACTGAGAGGGGAGGTGAATCAGTTGTTTCCAAAATTCTATTTCTTGGTTACTTAATCTTTCATATATTTCAATAGCATATCAAAGGTTTAATCATGGAAGCATAATGCATTAATTCAAAAGAAGAAACACATTCAACACATATGACACCAAGATTTTAACATGGAAAACCCGATTAAGGAAAAAACCACAGGGTGACTAACCCAAGATTGTATTCTGTTAAAAGAATATGAAGAATAAAATGGCACTTGCCAATTAGGGCTCACTGCTCACAAGAGGCCCATTGGCTACAGGAGACACACTATCTACAAAAGAAAATAAGTATTACATACTTGAACTGGAAGTTAGAATCTTCACTACGCTTGAATCAATTCCATTAAAGCTCAACACCTCTGCTTTGCTTTTTTCTCCTCTTTCTTACCACCTTTTCTTCATGACCACACATGATTCTTTTGAACAACTTCATAACTCTTATTTATACATGACATTGACTTTGGAATGATCATCAAAGTTAGCACAACATACACTTATTTTATTATAGAGCAATTACAAAAACACCTTGACTTATTACAAAAACTCCATGCGCATCACTACACTATCGACCACACATAGTTGGGACTTCAATAATCTTCAAGGAACACACCATGCTTCACAAAGCATCTTCAAGATCATCCACAACATGCACAAATCATCCGGTTGGCCAAAACTGAGAAGAACACCATCACCCAAAGGTAAATCTTCAATTACGAGCTCAATCTTTAATGCGGACCACCAACATGAATTGGACACAATCTAGAGACCCCCACAAGTTTGCTTGAATCACCAAGAACATTCGCACCACTTATACTTACTGTAATCATTCACATCTTCATTCAGAAATTCAAGAACACAGTCGGTCATCACTGTCACATTAGAAGAATTGCTTGCAGACCTCTAAACCATGAACCAATCGAGTTGTTGATGTCTATTAACCTCCCAAACATGCCACCAGATCTACAGAACATGATATTGCATTTCCGGATCTCACCGGAACTATTTGTGCCACTCTGTCACCTCTGAACAGTTGCCAGAACTAGTTTTACTCACATGGCCATAACTTCTCCAAATCTTCATGTGGACCTTAGAAATCTTGGTTGGAGCACCTTCAGACACATATCTACAAACCCTTTGATGCGCATACTATGATCTTCAACTGGCTAGAATCTTTACTTCATAGAACTTCACTGTCTTCACTATTCTTCTTTGTTTCTGATGGGGCTAATTTTCTCAATATCCTCAGCACACAACTCATCCAATTCTTGACATCAATGCAACAAGAATATGTTGACACCAATGACAACACTGATTAGGCCCATACTTGCAACAAGAACAACTTATGTTCTGCTAAAGATAGCCCAATCTTCTGAGAAAGTAGAACACGTTAACACATGTGTTGATGAAGCAGCCATCCAAAAGGTTGAGAAGATTGGAGCTCAAGGTCAGGCAGTCAGTGCCTAGATAGAAAGACTGTTGGCCCAAGGGACTCAACTAATACAGTCTTCTATTGAGCTTTAAAATTCAACTTGGGTGAATTAAAAGCAAAAGTGAACTAGACACTTGATATGCTTTCACAAGGCTTGCAGCTAATGGAGCAAGATATTCATACATGGACCCAGCTATGGGAATTCAAGTTGGAAGTTCTAGTAGAGCATGAGGTGATCCCCAATAGAATCATGTTTGTAGAATATAGGGAGGCTATGATTAACAAGAAAAAAGTCCTCCAGAGTTTGATCAAGGATCTCAAGGAAGCCTTAGATGTGAGGATAGACAAGGGTCTAGATATTTCAGATAAGATTGGGGAGTTTCCTTGCTAGATGTTGGATGACGGTCAGAAGACAATCCTTGTGGAAATAATTATCTAGGCATTCACTACACTAGTACACAATGAAATAGAGACAAAAGCTTTCTCATTGGCTTTGATTGATAATCTAGTGGATTTTCATGTAATTATGGATAAGATGCAAAGGATTCTAGATAGACACAAGGGCATGTCTGTCACCATAGTGGACTCCATCACAAGAGTCCTTACCATCTCTATATACACACCAGGACCAGACAATAATGAAGTCCAAGCGGCCCTAAAAAGATATGAAGATTTTAAAGAGAAGGATAAAGAGGAAGAAATACCTATGTCTTTGGACACTTAGATTATTTTCAAAGATTTCCTTTTGTAGTTTTGTTGTATCCAATTGACATCTTATATGTCATTTTGTAATATGTAATTTGTAATTAGGAATAATAAAGAGTCCTAAACAAAATCAGACTCAATTTAGACTAAGTCAAAGTAGTTGTAACTTTTCTAATTTTTCTTGTAGCTTCCCTCAATAAATAAGAGGGGGCTCTTTTGTAATCTTTATCTTTTAGTTATTGAAGGGAAACACTACCTCTTTGAGAAGCATATTGAGACTATGTGTTCAATTTGTAAATCTTTATTCAATCAATATAAGAAAAGCAAGTGGGCATTCAATCTTTTTGTTGGAACAAATTTGTGGTCTATTGGGAAGGTTCTTACGTCTTTTCCATTGCATTTTCTTGTACATTTGATAGAATCATGGTGTGAATCTACATAAGTTGGAAGGTGCTATGAATCTGATTTTGAAGTCTTTAGGCTGCAATATCATTTCTAGTTTTGTGTCTTATGTTCATGATTGGAGGTGACTTGAAAGACTTTGGGCTACAAGTTATCATCTATGACTGTTTAATCTTCTTTTGGCATACGATGAAGACTTTGAGCTTTTGTGTGTTTCTTGTGGTCGACACACCCTGGTATCATTTTAGTTACTCTTATGTTTAGCTAACCTAGATATCAATTATTATTTCTCCAATAGACTTTACAACTTAATACCTTAAGACAAATTAATTACAAGTATGTTGATCCTTAACTAAGAATGTGATGATTTCCATCTGCCACCCAATAGTCCTTGATGCTTCCTACTACACATCTTTGATGGAGTCCTTAAGGAATCTCCACCCTTTTTTCCTATAAACATATTAGGGAAACAAAGATCACAAAGTTCATTACAATAATCAAATATAATTATAGCTAGAAGAGATAATATTCATTCATCTTTATTGCAACTAGAGTTATTTATGAATGCTTTCTAGATTTAACTGTGTATCTTTTTTCATCGATGTTTCAGATCACGCTCGGTGATCCATCACTAGGAAGAGGAAAAATTATTGATAATTTTCCTCTTCCTGATGATGGATCATTGAGTGTGATCTGAAATGTCGATGAAAAAAGATACACAGTTAAATCCAGAAAGCATTCATAATAACTTTATGTAGTATGGAAAACTCATGCCAACTACTAGAGTTATTTAGTTTTTCATAGAATGCAAGAACATGTGTTACCAATTTATTATTAGAATGTAGAGGACTTTTCTTGGAGGCCAACCCAAGTATCATGCCTACTTTTCCTCCTATCCACCATTACAATGAGGTATTCAAATTCATAGGGGTTTTGATGAGGTGTGTGGCCATTAGAGGTCTCCAACCCATTTGATTGGTGCAGGGCTTCTACTATCTAGGCAATTTTGTAACTAATTTCTTGAACCAATCCAAGAAAACCATGGAATCCACCACTTAGCAAATCTAGGAAAATTATAGCATCCACCACTCAATCAATCTAGAACTCAATATCACTAGATTGACCAACACATGCACAAGCATATGCACACAAGTCTCTAAACATCTAAGTCACAATTATAGTCAACATAGTTTGGGGGGCTATAACCACTCCAATGGGCCCAATCACACATCAACAAGGAAATATAAATTGATTCTTTTAAATAAACAATTAATTCCTTAGTTTGTGCTTCAAGTGGCCATTTCTTGTAGTGATTTTGGTTTTTCTTTTAATGTGATTCTAGTAAGAGCACACACCACTTTAATTTTGATTTGAACAGTATTTCAAAAAGTACATTCTATACATATCTCATCTTTCATTGCTTGTTTGTTAAAGTCTATATTAAAGATTAGTTAATAGAGAGTTATACCAAAGTTAATGCACTTAGTTTGTGTAAGAATGGGTCATGTTTATTATGAAAATGGAACACAAGTAGTTTTTGAAGTACATCAATTATTACGAAAAGTTCCGATAAATAAATAGTTCACATTTATGGTTTGTTCTCCATTCATTATTTCTACCACACATAGTAAACAATTTATTTAGATTTAGACGTGGACCATATATTAAATACTATGTTAGAGGTACTTAGAGATAGTTGTTATGATGACATGGTCACATCATCTATCCTAGTCTACCTAATAGGACCACATCATGCGACCTATTCTATTTGGCCCAACCTAGTTTTAGTGTCTGTCATGCCTTCATCAAGTCTTAGTTCTTATTGAAAAGGTGTTGCATTAAAAAGTATAATGAGGCTTGTAACTTTCAAGGCAAGAGAGAAAGACCGAAACTTGTATTGGACACAAGTCAAACACTTGGATAATGATGTATAAGCTTGTAGACATGACATACAAATTATGCAAGATGTAGAGATCTAATGGTTTATGTATGACATAAATATGTATCTTTAGATGCTCTATAATTAGACATGTCCTTAGAGTGATTCTCATAAACACTTGATGTAAATATGTAGCCTTAGATGTGGATATCTGACTCATGGATTGAGACTATATCCACAAAAATGAATTGAGTAGAAATTAATTGTTGGAAGTCACTTGTCTCAAACTTCTAATATCTAAATTTTAGTAAGGACTAGAAATGTTTACAAACACCTTTAAATAATCTATTAAATTAAGAGGATCATGTTATCCTTAGTCAGAACACTAGGATGATTTATTCAATGACTTTAAAACAATGATTAAGGAAAGCAAGCAAATGTGCAATGGGCCTAGAATGAGTTAAAAACCAAACAACTCCAAATTGGTTTCACTTTAAGTTCTTTGACCAAGATGTTCTTTCACATTCTAGTATGATTTTAAATCAATGAATGAATGTATTAAAATGCAACAACATAACACATATATCAACACCAATACGCACTTGGTTAGCTCACAATGAGTAATAGGAGTATTTCACTAGGAATTATTTTGAATTAAAATTTTAAAAGTTTAGTGTTTGGATTTCTGATTGTAGAAATGACCTAACCCAAATCTACAACCATGGATTTGATCTAGGGTGGTTTTTTTAAGGCCTTTAAATTACATGAGGTCCTTAAAAGGATAACATATAATCAAGATATTTTTTTGACTTTCATTTTTTAAAGAAAAAAGTATACAACATTAGGGACAAAATTGTATACTAGTACCACTTATCTACTAGCTCGATAGATGACCAAAATATTAGGGTGTAAGTTAGTCATTATGGACATACTATGAATATATTGTATGGATTGGTAATACAAATGGGAAGATTGTGTTTCTTTGGTACATCCCATGTACAATAAAACATATCATTTTAATATATACATAGGTCCCATTGAATATATTATATATAAAAATTTAAATGTTGTATTTAGTGGTAAAGCACATTAGACTTTTTTGTTCCTACTTGAAAAATATTTTTTATGTAACATTTAAATGTGCTAGTTTATTTATAGTTCATATTTGATCACATGATCTAGTAAATAAGTGGTGTTAAGTTGTGCTATTAGGTAGACTATTAATATGACCTTATTGCATTCAATTATTGTATAATTTCTTGGGGGCTGATCTTGGAGAACTTGACTACTTGTAACTAATCGACAACCATTAAGGTATTTATAAATACCACAAAATTTACAAATGTATAAGAAACATAGAGAAGTCAAGAGTGAGTAGGTAAACTAAAGATCAAAGATTAGTAGAATACATAGGACAAGTTCATAGAAGTAGGACAAGTTTACAGTCACAGATTATTCTTAGATCATAAGACTCAGATCCCTACATAGAATCAAGAGAATATTTTAATCCCATGGTGATTGCCTCTCTGTCATATCCTATTCCTAACCTTGAAGCTTATCAAATTTAGATCTTCATAAGTTTTTATGTGCATTCAGTAGTTATCAAGCAAAGTAGACTAGTTTTGTATTTATGTTCTTGCACATTTTAATTATTAAGCTCAATATTCAAGTCAACTCAACTCCATAATTAGTTTAGGTTAATGTGTATGCATTTTATTTGATTATTCTATACTAAGCTTGATTATTCTATACTAAGCTTTAGGAGACCTTGTTTTCTTATACATTTTTATGAACTTAATAAATCCTATAAAACCTATGTAATTTCATAGAAATGGCTCAACTTTGGGAGATGATGTTCATCACACATGGAAATGGTTTAGATAACTTGTAGCATTGATAGGATATTAGAATTGAAGTAAAAATGTCTAACCTCAAATTGTACATAAGGACTTGATGAATGCATAGAGAAAGAATAGGTCAGGGTCATTTAACCTTGTATCTATGCAAAATATTGTGTGGTGCTCCTCAAAAAATATGGCTCATGGAATTTATGTGTAGATTTTTGAGCTTCAACTAAACTCACAATCAAGGATAAGTTTCCAATCCCTATGATTGATGAGTTATATGAATTGCATGAGTCATATTTCTTCTCCAAACTAGATTAATGGTTTGCTAGCACTAGATCCATCTTTAGGAAGCGTTCTAGACCATGTTCTGAACTCATGAGGGCCACTCAAGTTCCCAATTATAGATTTTGGCCGAGCACTAATGCCTTGTTTACATTCCAAATCCTCTTAGATATTTTAACCATTTCTTAGGAAATTTATTATGGTATTCCTTGATGACATCATCATCTACAAAATAAAATTGGATGAGAACCTCATTCACTTGGATCAAGACCTCCAAATTCTTTTAGATAACTAGTTAAGCACAAAAAGTGTTAGGACTAGGTGTTGTAAACCTTGCAAGTCCTAGTGATGATGTCATTATTGAATATTTGCAAAATATTATAATATTTGGTCCTAATGGAAAAGGGTACCACACATGAAGAGAATCTTGAGATTTCTTTGTTGGCAATCTCTATCATGTGTCATTTGTCTTATTCAACTATTGTAAGAAGTCATTGGAAGGGGATTGCAGGTTAGACTAGTCAAGGTGTCTTTAATTGTCTCACAATTTAGATGTTTGTAAGAGGTGTGTAAGAGACAATATCGCACCACCAAGGAGAACTCAAAAGTTACATTTGTTTCCCTTGGTCATAGGGGTCAATAGTCATCATCGTGAGTTATAAATTCTAAGTGGGGAGGAGTTAACTTTGGAGAGGGGCACATGTTGGGTTCAACTTGAACAAGATGGACTAATGTTTGACTCATCGTTTTGAGTCCATGGTTTTGGGAAAATATTTGTGATTTCTAGGATCTCTTTTTCCTATATACCAAGGGATTGAAGTAGAGATTGTATGTTTGATTTTATGTAGGTTTACGTTGCCAAAATTCCTCCAAAATGTAAAGTGTTGATCTTTATTTATACAATCTCCCAAACCAATTTATCCAACTTTACATTGATCTCTTGTGTCTGTGGATGCAATTTGCCTCCTACACAAAAAACATGTACCATTTTATGGCCTTCAATCCAACTACATCCAAGGATCTTTTTAATTCTTTTCTCTCATCAATCTCCTTACCATTTGAACCTCACACCACCTAACCACTATAGATGTTTGAGAGAAGAAAATAAGTCACAACATTTTTAGGAACCAAATAAAAAAGAAACATCATTGTAAATACTCCCAAGCCTATGCTCATATGTGATTTGTAGGCACCAAGAAAACACATCCACACAACCACCACAGGTTTAACTGGCATCTTAATGAAACATTTTAGGGTGTCCTCAAGATAGCCAACATGGGCAAGAAGGTCAACCATGTACACATAATGATTAATTGTAGATGTAATGCAATAAGGGTTACTTTGCAATTGAAGTATGTACAACCCTCGTTCACTAAACTTGCATGGATGCACACACATAGAACACAAGAAAAACTTATAATGTCATGATATGTTCCAAAATGCTTTATTAATTCAAAGATTTTGAAAGCATCCTTGGAAAATCTATTTTGTGCATATTCCTACAATTATGGCATTCCATGAGAGGGCATTTTGTCAAATAGTTCACGTGCCTTGTCTATGCTTCCACATTTTGCATACATGACTACCAGAGCAATTGCAACTACATCTGAAAAAATTACTCTATCCTTTATGCTTTGATGGATGTCCATACCTTTTTCTAAAGCTCCCATTTGGCACAGGCTGGGAGGAAGCTGACAAAGGTTGTAGAGTTTGGCTTTACACCTGTAATTGCATTTGCTTGAAAGTTTCTACAGAATTTTCAATAAATCCATTTTGTGAATACCCTGTGATTAAGGCATTCCATGAGAACATGTTTCTTTGAGGTATTCTATCAAATAGCTCTTATGCCTTGTTTATGCTCACACATTGTACATATCCTGCAGTCATGGTATTCCATGAGATGTTATCTCTTTGAGGCATTCTATCAAATAGTTCACATGCCTTGTCTATGCTCCTATATTTTGCATACATGTCTACCAGGGTAGTTACAACTACAACATTTGGCAAAATTCTTGTATCCTTTATCTTGTTCTAGATCTCCCATTTTTGTACATGTAGGGAGGATGCTGGCAAAAGTTGTGGAATCTAGCTTTACACCTACCAATTATATTTGCTTGAAAGTTTCTAAAGCCTTTTCAACAAAACCATTTTGTGTATATCCTATAATCATAGCAGGTGAAGAGACCACATTTCTCTACGCACCATCTGGTCAGATAGTTCGCGTGCCTTGTTTATGCTTCCACATTTTGAATGCATCACTCATTTAATCTACTAGGCAGGGGATGATTTTAAATTGATTGGGCAGGAGACTGTACTAAATAAAAATTGAAGTTTACCAAATCGTGACTTCCGAAGCACCAAACTGTCACTGCTGAAATGGAAAATAGGAATGAAGAGTGGGAAGAGGAATGGACAAAAATTGAAGGGCCTACGTTGCCATGTCAGATGGTCAGTGCTTAGAGTGTGTTATTTAAGCCCAACCCTCAAATTCAACCCATGGAAACACCACAACTTTGGTTAGAAAGAAATACAATCCTTTGAATGTTTTAGGGCTTGGTCATGATTTGCCTAAGAATCCTTGCAAATTTATCCTAAAATTTTAGTATAAAAAGTTTGCATAGCCAAAGAGCCTAATCCATGCCCAAATTCATCATGAGGATGTGGTATGTCAAATATTCCCATACACATTAAATGAATCTACTTATAATTGGTATCTTATCTTGCCAACAAGATCAACACCTCTTATGATGATTTACAAAATATGTTCCCCAACCATTTCAATCTACCCATTAATTCCACTAAATTGTATATCATTAGTTCACCACTTTTCATATAGAGAACCTAACAAGTCTATGAGCATCTTTAATAGTTAGTTTTATAAACTATACACTAGGCTTGTTTCTCCTTATGAAATAGTAGAGGCCATCACCATTTAGATATACCTTAATGCTCTTAATTCATTGGCATTTATGTTCATAAGGAGTGCTCTTGCATTGGCTACTTTATTCTAGGTGTACAATTAGGCCATGATGGTAGATAGATAATGAGGCCCCAAGGGTATGGTTTAGGACTATATATTGTGTTAATATATGTGCCAAATTTTGAGAGGACATGTGACTTGATTCTATATAGATGCTCACATAAAAATGTACATATTTTTTTAAAAAAATTGGTAGATGACGTGCAGTCTACACATACAAAATTAAATTGTTTGAAATAGACAATTATGTGATAAATTATACTTACAAAACCTTATTTATACTGAGCTATAGTTGCATTAGGATGGCCATGTTGAACCTATTCATGACTAATGTGTCTCACCAACATCACTGATAACTAGTGGACCTACTTTGGAAGTTGTGGAACAACATCAAAAATACACACCTACATCAGAGAAGAAATTGTATGTTGATAGGTGAGCACAACACAACATCCCTATCTACTCTGATGTAGGTGTGTATCTTGATACATTTGTTCCACAATCCAAAGTAGACACTATCAATAATGTTGGTGAGACATATCAGTCATCAAGTGTAGAGAATTGGTTCAACATGTCCATCCTAATGCAACTATAGAGGTATAAATAAGGTTTTGTAAGTATAATTCAACATATGTACCAACAAAACCTCAATAGCATCTGCTAGAAAATAATATAAAAATAAATCATAATTAAAATCTTTGCATTAATAAAGGTACCATTTAGCTTAGACATTCATAAATTAAGTTTTTCCAATATCAAGAAAATTATTCCATCAATTAATTAGTTTGAAGACATGCCAATAATAATGTTTTTGGAATTTCTGATGATGACATGGTTCGGTGGTTAAGTCACTCAGTTGTAGTGGTGACCACCAGAGTTCAAACCCCCATTGGGCCAACAAGCTCGCAAGGCTTCACGCCTTCCCTGGGCCAACAAGCTCGCGGGTTTGAAGTGTTCTTGCTAGGGGATGAGGTCCCCCATGTTGTGGCCTCATTGGTTCATTGCTTCGAGAAAAAGCATTCACATGGAGCTAGAGGGCGTGTCGTACCAACATCGCCGGTTACGTTAAAAAGTTTACTAAGTGCATTATCTTTTAAAAAAATAATGTTTTTGGAATTGTCCCAAATTATCAACAATAACATCATAGCTAATTATAGTCTGATAAAATCTTTCCCAAGAGAGGATGTTACAGGCTGACAGGCTTGTTTCTAGTGCTTGATTGTTTACTTTTAATTTCTAAACTCAGAGCTTCTATCCATTGTAATTTATCCTTGGCAAATGGGTGTCATTTTCATAACCTTTTACCTCAAAAGCTAAGTTCTTTAAATCTATTTATAGTTGTTAGTTGTTAAACACAAATATAATCCAAAAGTAGATACAATATTAGTTCTTGCTTAAAAGACACAACTCAATATTGCATACCCTATAAGACTTATTCTCAGGTGTGGTTGACTTTGGCATTAGCCAATGAATGAAATCAATCATCTAAGAGCACTAGAGTTGAGGTTATTGGTATTATTTTCAGTAAGAGACATCATGTTTCCATAGTCCATGTTAGTGAATATGATTTTTTTTCGGATTCAAGTATGTGAGAGTTCAACATTTCAGATTCAATGGATCATGGAGTGTGATCCGATCATCTTGATGATGGATCATGGAATGTGATCTAAAACATTGATGCATGAAAATCTCACACAGGTAAATCCAAAAGCATTTGTATTCATTATTGTTGGTGTTTTGTGCTTTGAGTTCAGAATGATGTTAGCCAGAGAAATAATGTTGGCCTTATCTTTCTAGGTGAAGAGTGGATACTTATTTTACTATATGATGAGCTCTAATTTAGAAAAATTTAGAATTGACCATTTAATTAGTTTTGCAAGGTTGTCATTGGAAGCATCTGTATGAGGTAGGCTAAGATTTTAGAGGACACTAATAGCAATCAAGCTCAAGCTCCAGTTCCTCAAATTTAATATCCTTGTCTGTATTGTGCTTGGTAAAGTTCTTTTATATGCAATTGTAGGTGCAAACTTATAGATTACATAAATAAAATGAAAAAAGAGTATATAATTGACTCTACATTTAGAGCCACAATAAACTTTGCTTGAATGCTAGACACTGCTCTTTCTAACATGGAAACTAGTCACATAGCATGGGTGGCTACTCAAACATGTTGATGTTGTCATCTCTCTTGTATGTCAATACCATAAATTTCCCATAAAATGAACATAATTGTTGGTAACTTCAAATTTTGAGCCACAAATAATCTTTGCATGTTAACCAGTCCCATTGAACAAGTGACTACTTGGACTTATTGATGCTATTATCTCTTTTCGTGTATCAATTCTAAAAGTAGCATATGGCTTGGTTGTAACTAAACAAGCTTCCATATGGAGGAGCAATTAAATTTTTGAAATTAAGCTTCATCATATTTGTGTTCATGCTTAGATTGTACTCATAGTTTTTATTTTTGAATGTTAATAAAATGTTAGAACCTCATCTAGCATATAGACAATGTAAGCTCAGTTTTTTGGTAGCATGAGACACCCTCAAACTATATTGTGTAGCTCTATTGTCTGACAACCATAGAGGAAGAAAGAAGGAAATTAAATTAATATCTTGAATGACCAAATTAGGTCAATTGTGAAATTGTGACTCAAACTTAGACAATGTTGTTGTGTATGCATGTTGTTGAAATTTATTTCCACGTATAATGTAGGCTGAATAAGAATGAAATTTGGAAAAAATGATACTATCTTCATGATAGTCCCTTCAATAGCATTCAAACTTAATTTGAGCTTCTCCTGTAGTATTGTTCCTTAGGCAATATATTAGTCAATCTCTTCAAATGCCCACCTCTTTTATATGTTTGTAATAGTCAGGCACAAACTCATATTGTTGAAAAAGTCATATTCTGCCTTAAAATCATATTCTACAAGTTGCATTTTTATATTTTCGTATGCTTAAAATAAAAATGCTTGTACATATTTAATTTTTTTATTTTAATTAAATGTAGATCTCTTTACATATTTATATCTAGATATGGTTGATGATCAAGGATCTCATCATTCCACATAGTCTCAGCATGAATGTGAGGCTAGGAATAATTTTTATAATGATAGCATTTCTAGATTAGAGAATGCCTTGAAATGTATGGACCAAACTATACACAACTCCCTAAATTTGGCTAATAGAGATAGATTAGTTAATATTCAATGTGAGATTAGACATATGATTGAGACGATAAAATCATACAATCCATATGATGATATTAGCACTGAGGAGTTGTATAGGTCCCTTTCTAGGACTATTACATAATGTGCATAGTATGTTCCCTTTTTATACTAGGAAAGACAAAGTTAGAGGATATATTGTTACCAGGTGTATAGATCTAGTTGTTGGTCCATTTACATATCCCATATTTTTGGTAGCCAATCATAGATGGCCTCATAAGGATGAGTTGCCACTATATTTTTGCAAACAATTATATGTTGAGTTCTATTTAGAATTATCTGTGGATTATAAATCTATGCCCGCACATGCTGGACAGGGCAAGGGGAGGTTTGCCGATAAACCTCAATTTAGACATCCAAATTTACCACCACTTGAAAACAAGAGGGCATTAGTTGGTTCAAACCTTTTGGTTCTTCCAAAATGTTTGGAACTAGTAGCAGTAGGAGATGCAACAATCACACTAACTAGATCTAGGCTTTTTGACAGTATGACCACGATTACCAATCAGGTTGATCAAGTGTCATCTGATCATGTAGGGAGATACTTATTACGTCCATGGATTGGCCTTCCTCCCACTATGGTGCAGGGGCACCCAATACATAGTGGCCCCCATGAGGCATTAACTATTTACAGTTCATTTTGTTGTTTTCAATAAGGTCCTAAATGACCGTTCATTGTAATATCTAGGTTCAATTGTAAGTCCCAAGGACACTTGGAAAATCTGTAAGCACAGGGTTGTTAGATAGTTAGGAAGTTGTTAGATCGGTTGGGGGTTGTTAGATCTCCCAGCTGCTTGGAGTCGATGAAGTACTACTGAGGGTAATTGGATAAATACCCCAGAGATCATCAGTTGTAATCAGTTGTAAAGAGATCGGAGTTGTGCAATTGTGAACAATGTCTATGCATGCATATTTCTAAAAAGCATTAATAATAAAATCTTGTTCTGTGTATCGCTTTGTCATTCAAATTCATTGTGCAATCGATTTTATGTTCTAAGGCCGAGATGGATTTATTAATCCATTCCACTAATTAGATTTCTTCAAAATCATTGGAATGGATGTACATATCGATTTGTGTTTTCATTTTGTTTTTGTTCTATTCATTTCATGCTTGCAGGATCGCGTATGGATGCATTGACAGACCCTAGCATTGTCATGTGCTAGGTTGATAAGGTACAAAGGTATGTATGATTGTTGGAGAAATAGATCTGTGTAATCACAAGGTTTACAATGGATCAAATCAACGAAGTTTCAAGTTGTTCCATTAGATATACAATTTGTGTGTATATCACAATTGTATGTCAGATACACATTTTATGTATATATCATAGTTGTAAGTTCGCATGTATCTCACAGATGTTTATCATGGTTGTATGTATTGGATGTACATTGTGAATGTACAAGTCTATCAGCATACAAAGGAGAGAGAAAAGCTTCCGATCAGGTTACATACAAGGAGGTCAATGGTCGGTCAAAGGTCAGTTCTGTATGCATGCTAGAGAATGTATCTTTAGGTTGTATGTTGTGAATATACATACAAAAGATACATTGGTTTTGGATACAAGACAGTCAACTGTCAAACATACAATGAAGAATGTACCTTCTAGTTGTATGTTAAAACATACATTGTGTTAGGTCACTGTTTGAATGTATATCGTGAATGCATGTACAAGTTGGTTGCATCGAAGTAACAAGGGCTATCAGGTGGACGAAGTCATGGTGAGCCGATAGCTAATGTCTCACCGACGGAGAAAGTCTGTGGTCAATGCTTTGTATTGAAGGCATTGGGGTGAGAAGTGTTATCGGGAGACATGCGGGAGGGTCTTGCCGAAGGAAGGGAGTCCCACCGAAAGAGAATAGTTGAAGGGTTGTCGGTTGTATGTGGAGATTGCATGTTACAATTGTATGTATGTTGAAACATACATTGTGCTAGATGCATCGGGGAGAGACATAGATTGGTGAAAGGGTTTGGAGCTATGCTAATAGCACGTGTTGCCAATATGCAAGCGATTCAAGGGACATGCGTTGGAGAGAGATGCAGATCGGCAGGAGAATTTCTGAGTAGGCTAAAAGCATTCGTTTTACCGATAGTAAAGAGGTCGGCGTGAGGTAGCATATTAGGGGAAGGTCATTTTGTTCAGCCGATAGTGTAATTTCTAGCTGATAGGCAAAAATGTGGACATAAAAAGGGAAATACAAGTCAGGGTGTTTGGCTCTGCATCACACTGAGGCTACATCTGTGAATTATGACCCTTACATTCATGCAGATTTGCCATCCCCATCAAATGTCACCCATATGAGTGACACCACTGTACGTAATGCGTGTTCAACTTCCATTGTTGATTTACTATTAGCATACCAGTATATCAGTGACGAGTATGGGATTCCTTTGGATGTTGTACTGAATCATATTAGATGACATAATGATAGACAGTTGGGTTAGGGTGAGGTGGATTAAGAGGATCAGGATATTCCAGACCAACCTACATCCCCCACACAGCATCAGGTTGCACTTCGTGTACATGGCACATATAGCACACTTCTCTTTGGCACTTCTAACATTAGTGGGATTGGTAGAGTGCTCCAAGATGTGCATGTACGTGAATAATTTCTATATTTTGTGTTCTAAAAATTCACATGTATATATTAAATAAACTTGACTTAAAAGTAGTTTTCACTATTCATTGAAAACTTGTATTTGAAAATTTCTAGCAACACGAGGATAATTTGTTGCACTTCAGAAATTCGGAGCATGCAAAGGATCTCGTGCATGATACATTTGAGGTACATTTATAATATATAAATTACTTGATAAATTCAGACATGTTGAAAGTACAAAACTTTAAGATGACTTTACATATATATACACATTATGGTTTCACATTATATACATTTTATATTATGGTTTTGAACATTATGGTTCATGTCTTATTTTGTTTATACTATATACATTTGACATTATGGTTCCACATTATATAAATTTTACATTATGGTTTCATATTACGGTTCTTAAATTTTGATTTGTTATGTATCATCGTTTGAATATGATTTCTTTAATGATCTCTCTAGAATTAAAATAGATAACATTTTTTATCTCATTTTTTGGATACAACTTAATATAGAAATATAGAAATTCTTGAAGCTAATTAGGGTTTTGAGTTGGGAATCTAAATAATATTCATGCTCACTTTAAATCTATATAAAAAATTAAGTTAATTTAATGTTCATAATCAAACTTAGGAAAAACATACAAAAAATACATCACATATATAGTGCATTGCTAGTTGATGAAAGGAAATGAACAACTAGTTAATAGCTAATACTAATCTAGGAATCACAATATCTTGAATTATGTACCAACAATATAACTCAATTCAATTCACTATGATCTACAACTACAAGAATTGACAAGTCACTATTATTCTATAATAAAAAATAACTAGTAATAGATAACTAAACATGCCGTAGTTACATTATAACTAATAACAATCCAATCATTTAGGGGGATTATGCATAATAGAACCTAATGTTTACTTGTCACTACTGTTCAAGTTATGCAAAAAAAAGATCATATCAAGCATATAAGTAAACTAAGGAATGATATTCAATCTCAATAAAATTTCATTCACTTGTATAGATAGAATTACATTGAATTTGGATATTTAGATAAAATAAATATCTAAGTATAACAATAGATCACTAACATTAAGCTATTAAAGACTAAAATAGTTCTAGAGTCTACATCCCTCACAAATGTCAAGGAGTCTAGTATATAGATCTCCCTTGTTAAAGAGCATGGCAAACTCCCTCATTTAATTCTATATATAGGGTTGGTGAACATATAATTAATACATAGATACCCCCTTAGGTGTAAATCAATTTGAGGCAAATAAGATCTTTTAGGCAATAAGATCAAGAATCCATTTGGCAATGTGGTAACATTCAATTCTATAGGCACTTAGTCCCTCAAGGATTTTCATTTCAAATTGGTTACACAAGTCCTCTTTAAACAACCTTTTTTTTAATTTTTTCTCATATCAAGACATTCTCCTTGAATTGTAATATATTTAAAAATAAGATCAGTTTGAATGAAAGTATGCAATCATAGTCTCTACTACAACAAGATCTAATAGGTGGAATTTGGAAGCAAATAGGGAATCATTACTCTAATTAGACATCACTACAATAGGATTTGAAACCAACAAGTCTTGTATGTACTCCTGACTTAACTCATCAATTCTTGAAACCAATTTCCAAGATTTGAAGTTTAATTTAAATATTAGATACAACATTAAGGTATCAAGGTATTCTTATATATAGTGGAAAAAAATTCCCATCATGAGAAAATCATAAATGATTCATTTAATCCAAAAAAAATAAAATTAAATGAAGCCTTGCATGCCAAGAAATGCATTAGATTTAAATAAATAATTGGAAAAGATAAAATTATTGTTCTACAAGTAATTAAAAAATATGTCCACTTATGCCAACTAGATAAGAGGGGGCAATAATTTTATTTAAATAAGAAAATAAAAGTGTCTCCTTTTTTGGTCAATAAGACCAAAAATCTCTTTTTGAATAATTGTTATGTGCTTTGTGATTCCAATTAATGTCTTTTGCAAATTTGGTTCTTCATCATAAAAAATCATGGTATGATAATTTTAATACAACTCCTTAATTTCTCTATTCATGCTCAAGTTTGTGGCTAATAACCAGCCTTATAAGACATTCATTGTATTCTTGATCATAGGGAAAATATCAGTAGAAATAGCATTTAGAGCTACAATTAATTGATGACCTATCTAATTCGATCACTCTATCTCTTCAAGTTCAAAATAGAGTATTCAAAGATACAAGCATGGAATCAAATTAGATTGTGATCATATATTTGAGGCATAGGATATGAAAAAATGTCAAAAACTACACCTCATGAGGCCCCTTTGCCTATATAGCTAGTTTGATGTATCTTTGTTTCTTTACTCTATTATTTGAACCATACGATGCTATTGGGAAAAGGATTTAATGTATGTGAATACATGGGAATGAAATTTTAACTCTACTACATAGTTTGGACAACGTTACTGTAACGCCCGCCTTGTACACCTCAAAGAAATACACATTTATGCTAAATGAAACATGAACATTTTTTTTTTCTTTTTAAATGATTAAGATAACAAATAATGTTAACATAACTAACTACGACATATTCTCTAAGGATACAAGGCTGCATTACTTTACAAACCAACTAACATAATTTAACATTCATTAGTAACTGATCTAAATCCAATGCATAATTGAATAACTGATTCATATTCATTGCATGTCGACAAATAATGTAATACAATCTACATACATAACTGAAATGCTTTCCTTACTCATAAGTACATCATTACATTGCCATTTTCAGACTACATCAGAATCACATACATTATGACTGATCTGTTACACAAATCTGGTACAAGGTTATACACATACATCTTCATCAACTGTACAAGTACAATCATCTAGAATAAATCTTTTCTGCACATGAACTTGATGAAGAATAACCAATGGATAAAATAGCTCTTCCACCCAACCATGTGGAACCCTGAGGTCCACCCCCCGAGCTAGGAGTTAACATGAGGTCCCAAACAATAACAGTCAGGCAGACAAAAGACAACCAAGAACAAAGGACAACCAAACACCAATACAACACATGGCAATAACAATACAACACAACTTAACTTAACTTAACTTAACTTAACTTAACTTCCAGAGGCAACACATAACGAATGGGGAGAGTACAACTAGGGAATGCTAGGCTGCAGTAGGGAGAAGTGTCATCACATGGCTTGTCATGGGTTGTCCTGGTAAGCCTTCCTAGGCCCCGGCCCCCATCTTGGGTTGTCCTGGTAGCCTCTCCCGACTCCCGGCCCCCATACAACGCTCATGCGGAAATCAACATACCTTTCATGAGGACAAGGTAGTTGATCTTGCCATTCCAGGCCTTCTCATCTCATCTCAAGCCTAAACAAGCACTTGAGCCATAAGTGAGGCATCCACTTATCTTGTTTAGTGTACCTAACTACCCAACCCCCAAATTCATTATTTAGGTTATCACTTGATTAATCTACTTCCAACGGGTTATCCTGACTGCCACTTTGGGCGCCGGCCCCACATTGAAAGCCACTCCCCTACCTGCATCTAGAAGACCCTACTCAACAAACATAGCAAACGTCATCATGACGGCGATGATACATAAACCATGCAAGGCATTAACCATCTTGCATAACAATTATTCTAATATGAACATATATATGTAATAATGCAAGGCATTTACCTTCTTGCATATCATCTCAATTACAAAGACATACTCTTAATACATTTTCCATGGCTTCCAATGAAGTAACTCATAAGAAAAATACTTTTTCATGAATACCGACGTCTCCCCATTGTCTAATCCAACACAACATCCCAACAAATAAATAAATCAATCACAACATTCATGAAGAGCTTTTCTACACATCACGATGCATTCAAAATATTTACATTCTTCCACTACACCATAACCAAATTCCTTATACATAACAAAAGGCGACACGACTTCAATAACTCAAGACACTTATCAACACATTACATGAAGTCGAAACACAACCACCTTGGCCTCTAGAAATGAACCCTTGACAACTTACACTTTGACCATTTCAAACAATATCAATTCACAATAACTAATTATCTAATACCTTTAAATCAAATTTCCAATACAACAATCATAAGCCTAATCCTTAATCCATTATCTTAACAAAATGAAGAAACCATATTAAAACTGATGTCAATCTAAATTAAATTTCATTAACCATAATATATATAATCACAACGATTTTCTTTAAATACATAATGACAACATTATTCTAAATTCCAAATTTCATTTGGCTTTTAAACAATCAACTATACTTTTGAAATAATAATAATAATAATAATATATCAACTAATTATCTAATTCAATTCCTCTTCAAAATATAAATATATCAATGATCTGAACAATTACCATCGTAGTTTATAACTATTTTTCACAACCAATAGTAAGTTCCTTCTGTATCAAGATCCTAAACTAGAATCCAAACAATAATGATCAATAACTTCAAAACATTCATCAATTGATTCATCACCAATAAATATTTAAATTAAACAAATCCACCTATTAAAACAGCTCATTAGATTATACAAATCCTTCTATAGTATAAAACTCATAACACAACAATAATTGAAGTATCCTATATCATTTCTCCATAGTTCTCTAGTACTCATGCACTCAATTATCATATCCTCCAAAGATTTCTAAAGTTTCAAGGTTATAAGAAATTGAACTTATAGAGAATGCTAATAGCTAGACCTAAAAGGATTATGGATCAATTATACGGTTGAAGCATTAAAAGTATTATTGCACTAATCAAGAACATTATGAATTAATTATTCATAACTTCCAAATCATGTTGCTCACTAAATCCTCGATAAACCCTTTCCTTGAATTGGCTCTAGAAAGCAATAATACAAAACAAATTATCCTACCATAAAACCTAATCGTTCCTACAATGGAATAGCAATAACATTATTATTAAATTAGGTATTTGACCATCATCTTTCCGTTTTGACTTAATAATAAGAATAGTAAAAATAATAATAATAATTATTATTGTAATAATAACAATAATGATAATAATAATAATTATAATAATAATGATACTAATAATAGCATGGATATCAATAGTACTACTATTAATACACACATGCATTCAAACACATTGTAAAGAAAATAAACATTCCTTAGGGTTAATCTAAGCCAATCAGATGAAATACATACAAGAAAGCACAACTAACCTGGATTAACAATGACGAGTTTCTGCAGACTAGAGTTGAAACGATAAATCTTAACGCACGGAAAGCAAATAAGAAAACTCTGTTTCCGCCTCCAAAAGTGACCTCTTCTCAGTGAAGTGCATCAGATTCTGTGCAGTTATTATGCATACTGACAAAGTACATTCTACCTATCAAGATGGTTGTAGATTAGTCTTAAACCTATAAACTGCATTTGCTTAAAAGTTTATAAAGTCCCTTGCCAATGAACCCATATTATGCAAGCTTAGCAGGCCGATAAAGCTCATTACAATCAAGCACTTAAAAGAGACTTAGGTAAGTATCAAAACAATACAAAACTCTTACAAGAGATTAAGTAAATATCAAAGTAACACAATACTCTAACCTTTAAGACAGAACAATCCAATAAGGTCCAGGCATTTAAGAGGTGCTATGTCTGTCACAATTCACACTAATAAATATGCTCAAAATGTCTCAAGTTTATGTATAACTGAATAATATACTACTGGTGCGAGATAGTGAATAACAAAGATTCCCCTTACCTTTTCTATCGACAGAACTTACAGTAGAAATTAGGCAAGCATCAACACAAGGACCTGAGTGACATCGATCTGGACACCTATGAATAGAACATCACAGCATCTTCTCACATGTTGAACCGTAGGTTGGCACCACAGCATCACAAGGAATCCCATTATACTCCACTTTCATGTTGTTCCTTAGCTAAAGATACAGATGGCAGAGTTCTTTGAATCCTATTGTCAAGGTTAGGTTTCATTATTGATACCAATTTACTGACGTGATTGATGAAGCAAGATATTTACACCTTCTGTATACTCAAATCTGATGGTAGGCTGCCTTCAATGTTATCCCTATGACAGCGATCAGAGAGTATGGACTGCAATATGCTGATCGACCTGCGAAATCCCCCACGATTTCCTTCAATAACAGATGTGTTGTCCTTGGATGATGGTCGTTGATCTTCTAGAGTGATTCCGCTGTCCCAAAATGTAGTCTGCCTTGGATCCGTCTGATATATACTTGTCTTCAATGATGGCGGGTGTTTTCTACCATGAATCAGCTCCCTAAGTAGCAAGGAACAACAATGATATCCAATGATCTTCAAGTCTTCACTTCGATCAAGTCTTCAACAAATGCTATGAAAAATCTTCGGTGAAACTACTCCAATGGTCTCCAACTAATATTCGAATGAAGCTATGAACTCAAACAATGAAGTGCAAATGCGAACTCCGTATGAATCTGCCTCCGGTGCAATTGGGTTTCCTGTCTCTGATATCGAGTCGACAAGTCTTGTTTTAGTTGCTGAAGTTCCAAGCCTCTTTTCCCCGCCTTCATTTCTCTTCTTCTACCTGCAATTCCCCTCTTTGCCTTTACCAGCTTCTCTTTTATAACACAGTCTCTCTCATTTACCAAGGAACTCGGCACATGATCCCGTGCATCTCCCTCCTCGAGATAGACTTTTATTTAATTTAATAATCCCAAGAGGTTATTTCTTTTTAAATATTAACACACAATTCCGACAACATTTAATTATTTTATAGCCGACCAAGCATATAGCATTTAATAAAGTTATAACATTACAACAATCTATAAATGCGCAACTATATATTAATTTATTTTATTAATTTAGTTGTAAATCACTAATTACAACATAACTTACGATTATTTTATTTATTTAAATATTTATTATAAATAATATATTATATTAAATAATACAAAACCTCTTACAATCTTTATTTAACAACTATACTTCTAATAAAATAATAATTTATTTACAACAATAATTAACAACTATCGACATTATGCTCAATATTATCTTTTATAACTACATTTAATTATCAACATTATACGTTCCATAATATAATTCTATTTAATGCACAACGACACCTTGCACACTTAGACACTTTCTAACCTAGTTAGACTCCAAGGTGCAATATTACTTGTCTGCAAATCATGATTGAATGACAGACAATGACCAAGAGGATAAACTGACAACCGGACCACACTGACATGGGACCTCACGTTAACTCCAACAACTAATCCATTGGCGAAGGCACGCTCAGACCTGTAATCAGGTGGAGTCGATGCCTAGTACCTGCATTCCTGCAACAATGCACGGTTAAGCATTCAAGATATATATCCACATACAGTCCTATAGTGAATGGAAATCGTAGTGATGTAGGGTACTCGAGAGCGAGTAATACAACACTGTTCCATTCACGTTTATGAATAAACAATTAACTACGTTGAACAAGGTATCTGATATTAATATAAAACATTCAATCCTCTTACAATCCAATATCGCAATTAACATCAAAACATCTGTACATCTAGTTTATTTATCAAATTCTAAAGCATAAAATGATCAACAACTATTATCACAACAATCAGGTTCATAATGAAGTAACAAGATAACAAGAGATCCATCATCTATAGTCTAAGATACTATCATAAAGTCTAAGCAAACATCAATCTGATGGACGACGAGATGAGGGGCACTACATCCTACCCCCCTAGGATCAAGCTTACTCCTGGAAGCCTGCGAGGATATAGCTCTCGCATTCAGGATGCATCTTTCCAGGTAGCTGAAATCTCATCACTACACGATGGGCATCCAACCAATCCATCCCAACACTATGTGATAGGATCCTTGTGGTATAATGCGAAGATCTGCCGTGGTAGATAAAGGACCTATCCTCAACTCGCAACACAAGAGAGTCTACTGATACTCTAGATCCAGAGACTAATTCCACTTGCCACTTAACATCTTTAGGTTGCTAGGCGAGGACTACAAATGAATATATTCTTTAGAGTTTAAACAACTTGTATAGCTTAATGGGCTAATATAAATCCTAGATACCCAGTGTTAGCAAACCTGGCTCTGATACCAGATGTAACGCCCGCCTTGTACACCTCAAAGAAATACACATTTATGCTACATGAAACAGGAACATTTTTTTTTTTTAAATGATTAAGATAACAAATAATGTTAACATAACTAACTACGACATATTCTCTAAGGATACAAGGCTGCATTACTTTACAAACTAACTAAAATAATTTAACATTCATCAGTAACTGATCTAAATCCAATGCATAATTGAATAACTGATTCATATTCATTGCATGTCGACAAATAATGTAATACAATCTACATACATAACTGAAATGCTTTCCTTACTCATAAGTACATCATTACATTGCCATTTTCAGACTACATCCGAATCACATACATTATGATTGATCTGTTACACAAATCTGGTACAAGGTAACTATACACATACATCTTCATCAACTGTACAAGTACAATCATCTGGAATAAATCTTTTCTGCACATGAACTTGATGAAGAATAACCAATGGATAAAATAGCTCTTCCACCCAACCATGTGGAACCCTGAGGTCCACCCCCCGAGCTAGGAGTTAACATGAGGTCCCAAACAATAACAGTCAGGCAGACAAAAGACAACCAAGAACAAAGGACAACCAAATGCCAATACAACACATGGCAATAACAATACAACACAACTTAACTTAACTTAACTTAACTTAACTTCCAGAGGCAACACATAACCAATGGGGAGAGTACAACTAGGGAATGCTAGGCTGCAGTAGGGAGAAGTGTCATCACATGGCTTGTCATGGGTTGTCCTGGTAAGCCTTCCTAGGCACCGGCCCCCATCTTGGGTTGTCCTGGTAGCCTCTCCCGACTCCCGGCCCCCATACAACGCTCATGTAGAAATCAACATACCTTTCATGAGGACAAGGTAGTTGATCTTGCCATTCCAGGCCTTCTCATCTCATCTCAAGCCTAAACAAGCACTTGAGCCATGAGTGAGGCATCCACTTATCTTGTTTAGTGTACCTAACTACCCAACCCCCAAATTCATTATTTAGGTTATCACTTGATTAATCTACTTCCAACGGGTTATCCTGACTGCCACTTTGGGCACCGGCCCCACGTTGAAAGCCACTCCCCTACCTGCATCTAGAAGACCCTACTGAACAAACATAGCAAACGTCATCATGACGACGATGATACATAAACCATGCAAGGCATTAACCATCTTGCATAACAATTATTCTGATATGAACATATATATGTAATAATGCAAGGCATTTACCTTCTTGCATATCATTTCAATTACAAAGACATACTCTTAATACATTTTCCATGGCTTCCAATGAAATAACTCATAAGAAAAATACTTTTTCATGAAAACCGACGTCTCCCCATTGTCTAATCCAACACAACATCTCAACAAATAAATAAATCAATCACAACATTCATGAAGAGCTTTTCTACACATCACGATGCATTCAGAATTATTACATTCTTCCACTACACCATAACCAAATTCCTTATACATAACAAAAGGCGACACGACTTCAATAACTCAAGACACTTATCAACACATTACATGAAGTCGAAACACAACCACCTTGGCATCTAGAAATGAACCCTTGACAACTTACACTTTGACCATTTCAAACAATATCAATTCACACTAACTAATTATCTAATACCTTTAAATCAAATTTCCAATACAACAATCATAAGCCTAATCCTTAATCCATTATCTTAACAAAATGAAGAAACCATATTAAAACTGATGTCAATCTAAATTAAATTTCATTAACCATAATATATATAATCACAACGATTTTCTTTAAATGCATAATGACAACATTATTCTAAATTCCAAATTTCATTTGGCTTTTAAACAATCAACTATACTTTTGAAATAATAATAATAATAATAATATATCAACTAATTATCTAATTCAATTCCTCTTCAAAATATAAATATATCGATGATCTGAACAATTACCATCCTAGTTTATAACTATTTTTCGCAACCAATAGTAAGTTCCTTCTGTATCAAGATCCTAAACCAGAATCCAAACAATAATGATCAATAACTTCAAAACATTCATCAATTGATTCATCACCAATAAATATTTAAATTAAACAAATCCACCTATTAAAATAGCTCATTAGATTATACAAATCCTTCTATAGTATAAAACTCATAACACAACAATAATTGAAGTATCCTATATCATTTCTCCATAGTTCCCTAGTACTCATGCACTCGATTATCATATCCTCCAAAGATTTCTAAAGTTTCAAGGTTATAAGAAATTGAACTTATAGAGAATGCTAATAGCTAGACCTAAAAGGATTATGGATCAATTATATGGTTGAAGCATTAAAAGTATTATTGCACTAATCAAGAACATTATGAATTAATTATTCATAACTTCCAAATCATGTTGCTCACTAAATCCTCGATAAACCCTTTCCTTGAATTGGCTCTAGAAAGCAATAATACAAAACAAATTATCCTACCATAAAACCTAATCGTTCCTACAATGGAATAGCAATAACATTATTATTAAATTAGGTATTTGACCATCATCTTTCCGTTTTGACTTAATAATAAGAATAGTAAAAATAATAATTATTATTATTATTGTAATAATAACAATAATGATAATAATAATAATTATAATAATAATGATACTAATAATAGCATGGATATCAATAGTACTACTATTAATACACACATGCATTCAAACACATTGTAAAGAAAATAAACATTCCTTAGGGTTAATCTAAGCCAATCAGACGAAATGCATACAAGAAAGCACAACTAACCTGGATTAACAATGACAGATTTCTGCAGACTAGAGTTGAAACGGTAAATCTTAACGCACGGAAAGTAAATAAGAAAACTCTGTTTCCGCCTCCAAAAGTGACCTCTTCTCAGTGAAGTGCATCAGATTCTGTGCAGTTATTATGCATACTGACAAAGTACATTCTACCTATCAAGATGGTTGTAGATTAGTCTTAAACCTATAAACTGCATTTGCTTAAAAGTTTATAAAGTCCCTTGCCAATGAACCCATATTATGCAAGCTTAGCGGGCCGATAAAGCTCATTACAATCAAGCACTTAAAAGAGACTTAGGTAATTATCAAAACAATACAAAACTCTTACAAGAGATTAAGTAAATATCAAAGTAACACAATACTCTAACCTTTAAGACAAAACAATCCAATAAGGTCCAGGCATTTAAGAGGTGCTATGTCTGTCACAATTGACACTAATAAATATGCTCAAAATGTCTCAAGTTTATGTATAACTGAATAATATACTACTGGTGCGAGATAGTGAATAACAAAGATTCCCCCTACCTTTTCTATCGACAGAACTTACAGTAGAAATTAGGCAAGCATCAACACAAGGACCTGAGTGACATCGATCTGGACACCTATGAACAGAACATCACAGCATCTTCTCACATGTTGAACCGCAGGTTGGCACCACAGCATCACAAGGAATCCCATTATACTCCACTTTCATGTTGTTCCTTAGCTAAAGATACAGATGGCAGAGTTCTTTGAATCCTATTGTCAAGGTTAGGTTTCATTATTGATACCAATTTACTGACGTGATTGATGAAGCAAGATATTTACACCTTCTGTATACTCAGATCTGATGGTAGGCTGCCTTCAATGTTATCCCTATGACAGCAATTAGAGAGTATGGACTGCAATATGCTAATCGACCTGCGAAATCCCCCACGATTTCCTTCAATAACAGATGTGTTGTCCTTGGATGATGGTCGTTGATCTTCTAGAGTGATTCTGCTGTCCCAAAATGCAGTCCACCTTGGATCCGTTTGATATATACTTGTCTTCAATGATGGCAGGTGTTTTCTACCATGAATCAGCTCCCTAAGTAGCAAGGAACAACAATGATATCCAATGATCTTCAAGTCTTCACTTCGATCAAGTCTTCAACAAATGCTATGAAAAATCTTCGGTGAAACTACTCCAATGGTCTCCAACTAATATTCGAATGAAGCTATGAACTCAAACAATGAAGTGCAAATGCGAACTCCGTATGAATCCGCCTCCAGTGCAATTGGGTTTCCTGGCTTTGATATCGAGTCGACAAGTCTTGTTTTAGTTGCTGAAGTTCCAAGCCTCTTTTCCCCGCCTTCATTTCTCTTCTTCTACCTGCAATTCCCCTCTTTGCCTTTACCAGCTTCTCTTTTATAACACAGTCTCTCTCATTTACCAAGGAACTCGGCACGTGATCCCGTGCATCTCCCTCCTCGAGATAGACTTTTATTTAATTTAATAATCCCAAGAGGTTATTCCTTTTTAAATATTAACACACAATTCCGACAACATTTAATTATTTTATAGCCGACCAAGCATATAGCATTTAATAAAGTTATAACATTACAACAATCTATAAATGCGCAACTATATATTAATTTATTTTATTAATTTAGTTGTAAATCACTAATTACAACATAACTTACGATTATTTTATTTATTTAAATATTTATTATAAATAATATTATATTAAATAATACAAAACCTCTTACAATCTTTATTTAACAACCATACTTCTAATAAAATAATAATTTATTTACAACAATAATTAACAACTATCGACATTATGCTCAATATTATCAACATTATATGTTCCATAATATAATTCTATTTAATGCACAATGACACCTTGCACACTTAGACACTTTCTAACCTAGTTAGACTCCAAGGTGCAATATTACTTGTCCGCAAATCATGATTGAATGACAGACAATGACCAAGAGGATAAACTGACAACCAGACCACACTGACATGGGACCTCACGTTAACTCCAACAACTAATCCATTGGCGAAGGCACGCTCAGACCTGTAATCAGGTGGAGTCGATGCCTAGTACCTGCATTCCTGCAACAACGTACGGTTAAGCATTCAAGATATATATCCACATACAGTCCTATAGTGAATGGAAATCGTAGTGATGTAGGGTACTCGAGAGCGAGTAATACAACACTGTTCCATTCACGTTTATGAATAAACAATTAACTACGTTGAACAAGGTATCTGATATTAATATAAAACATTCAATCCTCTTACAATCCAATATCACAATTAACATCAAAACATCTGTACATCTAGTTTATTTATCAAATTCTAAAGCATAAAATGATCAACAACTGTTATCACAACAATCAGGTTCATAATGAAGTAACAAGATAACAAGAGATCCATCATCTACAGTCTAAGATACTATCATAAAGTCTAAGCAAACATCAATCTGATGGACGACGAGATGAGGGGCACTACATCCTCCCCCCCTAGGATCAGGCTTACTCCTGGAAGCCTGCGAGGATATAGCTCTCGCATTCGGGATGCATCTTTCCAGGTAGCTGAAATCTCATCACTACACGATGGGCATCCAACCAATCCATCCCAACACTATGTCATAGGATCCTTGTGGTATAATGCGAAGATCTGCCGTGGTAGATAAAGGACCTATCCTCAACTCGCAACACAAGAGAGTCTACTGATACTCTAGATCCAGAGACTAATTCCACTTGCCACTTAACATCTTTAGGTTGCTAGGCGAGGACTACAAATGAATATATTCTTCAGAGTTTAAACAACTAGTATAGCTTAATGGGCTAATATAAATCCCAGAGTACCCAGTGTTAGCAAACCTGGCTCTGATACCAGATGTAACGCCCGCCTTGTACACCTCAAAGAAATACACATTTATGCTACATGAAACAGGAACATTTTTTTTTTTAAATGATTAAGATAACAAATAATGTTAACATAACTAACTACGACATATTCTCTAAGGATACAAGGCTGCATTACTTTACAAACCAACTAACATAACTTAACATTCATCAGTAACTGATCTAAATCCAATGCATAATTGAAGAACTGATTCATATTCATTGCATGTCAACAAATAATGTAATATAATCTACATACATAACTGAAATGCTTTCCTTACTCATAAGTACATCATTACATTTCCATTTTCAGGCTACATCAGTATCACATACATTATGATTGATCTGTTACACAAATCTGGTACAAGGTAACTATACACATACATCTTCATCAACTGTACAAGTACAATCATCTAGAATAAATCTTTTCTGCACATGAACTTGATGAAGAATAACCAATGGATAAAATAGCTCTTCCACCCAACCATGTGGAACCCTGAGGTCCACCCCCCGAGCTAGGAGTTAACATGAGGTCCCAAACAATAACAGTTAGGCAGACAAAAGACAACCAAGAACAAAGGACAACCAAACGCCAATACAACACATGGCAATAACAATACAACACAACTTAACTTAACTTAACTTAACTTAACTTAACTTCTAGAGGCAACACATAACGAATGGGGAGAGTACAACTAGGGAATGCTAGGCTGCAGTAGGGAGAAGTGTCATCACATGGCTTGTCATGGGTTGTCCTGGTAAGCCTTCCTAGGCCCCGGCCCCCATCTTGGGTTGTCCTGGTAGCCTCTCCCGACTCCCGGCCCCCATACAACGCTCATGCGGAAATCAACATACCTTTCATGAGGACAAGGTAGTTGATCTTGCCATTCCAGGCCTTCTCATCTCATCTCAAGCCTAAACAAGCACTTGAGCCATGAGTGAGGCATCCACTTATCTTGTTTAGTGTACCTAACTACCCAACCCCCAAATTCATTATTTAGGTTATCACTTGATTAATCTACTTCCAACGGGTTATCTTGACTGCCACTTTGGGTGCCGGCCCCATGTTGAAAGCCACTCCCCTACCTGCATCTAGAAGACCCTACTCAACAAACATAGCAAACGTCATCATGACGACGATGATACATAAACCATGCAAGGCATTAACCATCTTGCATAACAATTATTCTGATATGAACATATATATGTAATAATGCAAGGCAATTACCTTCTTGCATATCATCTCAATTACAAAGACATACTCTTAATACATTTTCCATGGCTTCCAATGAAGTAACTCATAAGAAAAATACTTTTTCATGAATACCGACGTGTTCCCATTGTCTAATCCAACACAACATCCCAACAAATAAATAAATCAATCACAACATTCATGAAGAGCTTTTCTACACATCACGATGCATTCAGAATATTTACATTCTTCCACTACACCATAACCAAATTCCTTATACATAACAAAAGGCGACACGACTTCAATAACTCAAGACACCTATCAACACATTACATGAAGTCGAAACACAACCACCTTGGCCTCTGGAAATGAACCCTTGACAACTTACACTTTGACCATTTCAAACAATATCAATTCACAATAACTAATTATCTAATACCTTTAAATCAAATTTCCAATACAACAATCATAAGCCTAATCCTTAATCCATTATCTTAACAAAATGAAGAAACCATATTAAAACTGATGTCAATCTAAATTAAATTTCATTAACCATAATATATATAATCACAACGATTTTCTTTAAATACATAATGACAACATTATTCTAAATTCCAAATTTCATTTGGCTTTTAAACAATCAACTATACTTTTGAAATAATAATAATAATAATAATATATCAACTAATTATCTAATTCAATTCCTCTTCAAAATATAAATATATCGATGATCTGAACAATTACCATCCTAGTTTACAACTATTTTTCGCAACCAATAGTAAGTTCCTTCTGTATCAAGATCCTAAACCAGAATCCAAACAATAATGATCAATAACTTCAAAACATTCATCAATTGATTCATCACCAATAAATATTTAAATTAAACAAATCCACCTATTAAAACAGCTCATTAGATTATACAAATCCTTCTATAGTATAAAACTCATAACACAACAATAATTGAAGTATCCTATATCATTTCTCCATAGTTCCCTAGTAGTCATGCACTCGATTATCATATCCTCCAAAGATTTCTAAAGTTTCAAGGTTATAAGAAATTGAACTTATAGAGAATGCTAATAGCTAGACCTAAAAGGATTATGGATCAATTATACAGTTGAAGCATTAAAAGTATTATTGCACTAATCAAGAACATTATGAATTAATTATTCATAACTTCCAAATCATGTTGCTCACTAAATCCTCGATAAACCCTTTCCTTGAATTGGCTCTAGAAAGCAATAATACAAAACAAATTATCCTACCATAAAACCTAATCGTTCCTACAATGGAATAGCAATAACATTATTATTAAATTAGGTATTTGACCATCATCTTTCCGTTTTGACTTAATAATAAGAATAGTAAAAATAATAATAATTATTATTGTTGTAATAATAACAATAATGATAATAATAATAATTATAATAATAATGATACTAATAATAGCATGGATATCAATAGTACTACTATTAATACACACATGTATTCAAACACATTGTAAAGAAAATAAACATTCCTTAGGGTTAATCTAAGCCAATCAGATGAAATGCATACAAGAAAGCACAACTAACCTAGATTAACAATGACGGGTTTCTGTAGACTAGAGTTGAAACGATAAATCTTAACGCACAGAAAGTAAATAAGAAAACTCTGTTTCCGCCTCCAAAAGTGACCTCTTCTCAATGAAGTGCATCAGATTCTGTGCAGTTATTATGCATACTGACAAAGTACATTCTACCTATCAAGATGGTTGTAGATTAGTCTTAAACCTATAAACTGCATTTGCTTAAAAGTTTATAAAGTCCCTTGCCAATGAACCCATATTATGCAAGCTTAGCGGGCCGATAAAGCTCATTACAATCAAGCACTTAAAAGAGACTTAGGTAAGTATCAAAACAATACAAAACTCTTACAAGAGATTAAGTAAATATCAAAGTAACACAATACTCTAACCTTTAAGACAGAACAATCCAATAAGGTCCAGGCATTTAAGAGGTGCTATGTCTGTCACAATTGACACTAATAAATATGCTCAAAATGTCTCAAGTTTATGTATAACTGAATAATATACTACTGGTGCTAGATAGTGAATAACAAATATTCCCCTTACCTTTTCTATCGATAGAACTTACAGTAGAAATTAGGCAAGCATCAACACAAGGACTTGAGTGACATCGATCTGGACACCTATGAACAGAACATCGCAGCATCTTCTCACATGTTGAACCGTAGGTTGGCACCACAGCATCACAAGGAATCCCATTATACTCCACTTTCATGTTGTTCCTTAGCTAAAGATACAGATGGCAGAGTTCTTTGAATCCTATTGTCAAGGTTAGGTTTCATTATTGATACCAATTTACTTACGTGATTGATGAAGCAAGATATTTACACCTTCTGTATACTCAAATCTGATGGTAGGCTGCCTTCAATGTTATCCCTATGACAGTGATCAGAGAGTATGGACTGCAATATGCTGATCGACCTGCGAAATCCCCCACGATTTCCTTCAATAACAGATGTGTTGTCCTTGGATGATGGTCGTTGATCTTCTAGAGTGATTCCGCTGTCCCAAAATGTAGTCCGCCTTGGATCCGTCTGATATATACTTGTCTTCAATGATGGCGGGTGTTTTCTTCCATGAATCGGCTCCCTAAGTAGCAAGGAACAACAATGATATCCAATGATCTTCAAGTCTTCACTTCGATCAAGTCTTCAACAAATGCTATGAAAAATCTTCGGTGAAACTACTCCAATGGTCTCCAACTAATATTCGAATGAAGCTATGAACTCAAACAATGAAGTGCAAATGCGAACTCCATATGAATCTGCCTCCGGTGCAATTGGGTTTCCTGGCTTTGATATCGAGTTGACAAGTCTTGTTTTATTTGCTGAAGTTCCAAGCCTCTTTTCCCCGCCTTCATTTCTCTTCTTCTACTTGCAATTCCCCTCTTTGCCTTTACCAGCTTCTCTTTTATAACACAGTCTCTCTCATTTACCAAGGAACTCGGCACGTGATCCCGTGCATCTCCCTCCTCGAGATAGACTTTTATTTAAATTAATAATCCCAAGAGGTTATTCCTTTTTAAATATTAACACACAATTCCGACAACATTTAATTATTTTATAGCTGACCAAGCATATAGCATTTAATAAAGTTATAACATTACAACAATCTATAAATGCGCAACTATATATTAATTTATTTTATTAATTTAGTTGTAAATCACTAATTACAACATAACTTACGATTATTTTATTTATTTAAATATTTATTATAAATAATATTATATTAAATAATACAAAACCTCTTACAATCTTTATTTAACAACTATACTTCTAATAAAATAATAATTTATTTACAACAATAATTAACAACTATCGACATTATGCTCAATATTATCTTTTATAACTACATTTAATTATCAACATTATACGTTCCGTAATATAATTCTATTTAATGCACAACGACACCTTGCACACTTAGACACTTTCTAACCTAGTTAGACTCCAAGGTGCAATATTACTTGTCTGCAAATCATGATCGAATGACAGACAATGACCAAGAGGATAAACTGACAACCAGACCACACTGACATGGGACCTCACGTTAACTCCAACAACTAATCCATTGGCGAAAGCATGCTCAGACCTGTAATTAGGTGGAGTCGATGCCTAGTACCTGCATTCCTGCAACAACGCACGGTTAAGCATTCAAGATATATATCCACATACAGTCCTACAGTGAATGGAAATCGCAGTGATGTAGGGTACTTGAGAGCGAGTAATACAACACTGTTCCATTCACGTTTATGAATAAACAATTAAATACGTTGAACATGGTATCTGATATTAATATAAAACATTCAATCCTCTTACAATCCAATATCGCAATTAACATCAAAACATCTGTACATCTAGTTTAATTATCAAATTCTAAAGCATAAAATGATCAACAACTGTTATCATAACAATCAGGTTCATAATGAAGTAACAAGATAACAAGAGATCCATCATCTACAGTCTAAGATACTATCATAAAGTCTAAGCAAACATCAATCTGATGGACGACGAGATGAGGGGCACTACAGTTACCAACCCTTTTGAAACCATAAGTCCTACTACATCACTCCAAAATTCTAAATTACATATCCTATTCATTTTTCTCTATTTTATTTCTATTTCCAACTAGCATAACTTCATATACTTGAATTTAAAATGCCTATATAATGAGATCCCTTCTAAGAAAATTAAAAGATTGTTATGTTGTGTTACACTTGTTAAAATAATCATGCATGATGTACAACTATATATTTTAAGGGGTTATATAAACCTAATTTACAATTATTTTCATGCATGACACATGCATATTATTGAGAGTGATTCAAAAACCATGATTAAACAAGCTTGTATAATGAAATTTAGTGACAAATTTCTAGGAGTTTCATGTGCTCATGGTGGGATTGCTATCAATCTTGCTTATATTTTCTTCATTTCACTTTAATTAGTTTACCTCAAATCTTAGGGACTAACCTCCCAATCTTATCTATCCTAAAGAGAAGAATTTTAACCTTGCCTTAAGCATTTGCCTTGAACTATCCTTTTCTTAATTATAAGCTATAACTTTTTGTCTTGAGATTGACATTCCCTAGCCTCAAGAACTAAGCTTACACCATAGAGTCATTCGAAAATAGCTTAGATCACCAACATGTTGATTTAACAAACAACTTGGTGAACACATAAATTACTACACACATGCATCATACTCAATCATCTAGAATATTCACCTATAAATACTTATTAGGCCTTAAAAACTAAACTTTATCATGACATCCAATAATAACTCAATTAAATTAAGCTACATTAATATAAAAGAAGATAGCCAATAACTTTATCATGACATCCATGACATCTATAATTTCCTCCATAGAAGATAGCCTCTAATTTCATCAAATCACAATATCTTAGGATGACCCAGGAATATCCTAAGATCTGAATACCAAAATGTAGGAAAATGAAACACAGGATACAATTAATTGATGACCTATTTAATTCGATGATTTTAAGGAAAAAGTAATGTATCACCACATTGAATGAAATTATTTGAATTCAACATAAAATAAAAAGATTTTCAAATTTAGGTCCAAATGTTTATATATATATATATATATATATATATATATATATATGTCATAGAAAATATATACATGTACAAAAATAGCTTAAAGTTCTTGGTACATGTAATCCAGATCCTCTCTATTTTTTATTATCTCTAAAAATTTTTCATGATCTTCAATAGGCAACCTCCACCTTTGTTTGGCACATCGTCTTTTTGGTAAAGTTTCAAGATTTATTCGTGTTGCTATAACTAAGTGAATATAATGTAGAACCTTTTGACCTGGCATATAATCAATAAATATAATACCATTTGTATCTATCTTTGTTTGTTGATAGTATGTGCCTTAAACAACCACTGATCTAGTAGGATACTCTTGTCCATCAACATCTATAATTGATTCTAGCAATTTGCATTTTGGTTGCGTACATCTTAGTAGATAGTAATCCACACCTTCTGTATTGTCAGGATCTGCAAGAACAATAAAAATATCTCCTATACACACCATGTAGTAAACTATGCTCAACTCAAGTAGAATATATTATAAATCAAATGTACAAGTTAAAATTCAATTTAGAAATTTAAAATTTATCTGTAACAACTAAATCTGATACACGTTCATAATTAGTTGAATACAAAAGATCATAGACATCTACAATGTCATTATCTTCAAAAGGGTCTGACGTGTCCACTAATTGTTTTATTTCCCATTCTAAAACATACACATCTCTAATATTCTCACATTGTAGAGTATTTTCATTGTTCTCAATGCAATCAGCACAAAAACATGGTTTTTCTCTCACTTGAATTACAGGAGGCCTGTTATGTCCTACTATCACGATTTGATGCAAACTTCTAATACCATTAATTGTTTGACAGTTAGTAAGAGTTGATCGATGAATAGCTATAAATTTCAATCATCCAATTAAAAAGTGTATAAAATTGAAAATTCAATTCATGTACACACATTGAAATTCAAAAAAAATTATTTATGCACCTTTAACTTCCCCAAACTAGCATGTGTTATATATTGAGTCACGAACAACAAAATGACTTCTACACCATTCAATAATTTCATTTGCATTCCTTATGGCATTACCTGCAAGTTCATGTTGGTGAAATGTCAGGTTAATAGGTTTTCTAGTTGAAAGGAAAAGATGATCTCAAAAAACATAATTAGATTTTTTTTTAAATCCAACACAAGTAATATTAAAAATCTGCAACATTGGATATATATCAAAACCACTATTGCATAATGGTACAAGATTCCACTTCTCAACACATGCAATATATTGATCTATACCTTTTTTCTAATAGGTTTAAGTTCATTTAAAATGTACTTAAGAATTTAAATTTGTAGTCCGTATGGAATTACCTACAAGTTCATGTTGTCAAAGTGTACACTTCACACATGCTCCAGCTCCATCATGCTCTCCTTTTCCATGTCCACTCTCATAGAAATTCCAAAAAAAATATATGTTATGTTTAATATGTTGTTGGCTTAACCAATTAAAAGCTTTTGCAGACTTAAATTGTCTTGTGAAGTTACAAATAATTTCAAATTTAAATCCAAAATATTTTTAAAAAACTATATACATACTTAGCTCTTTGGGGCACATCGTGGTGGTGAGTTCACTTGGTCGCGGTGATCACCACCAGGGTTCAAATCCCTGCTAGGCCAACAAGCTCGCAGGCCTTGTGCCTTTGCTGGGCTGCTGTGCTCACAGGACCCTTCTTGGGTCCTTAATTGGGCTAGCGTACTCGCAGGTTGTGGGCCCTCGTTGGGCCAACGAGCTTACAGATTTGATCTAAAGGGTGATAATGCCCATTGGGGATAGAGACCCCCTAGTAGTGGTCTCAGGTGATAAAGCCTTGGGAAGAGATCCCCCGTAAGGGTCTCTTTGAGCTCAGACCAAGCTAAAAACACGAGTACTCCCAATAAAAAAAAACTATATACATACCTACAACATATAAGTAACTGAATAATTCAAGTCTACAAGTTAATTACACAAATAAATATAATATGATTTTTTTTAAAAATCAAATCAACACTTACTAGCACATCCATCAGACTATATCCAATGTTGTGAAGCATCTATTTGACATCGTCTTAGATCTTCAAAAAACATTGCAAAACAATAGGCTACATAGCTTATGTCATGACCTATATCATCACTGATATAAAAGTGAACATTTTTTATGATAATTCATTTATCTTTTCTACTTTGTACACCATCCACATATTCTTCGGCATGCCTATAACAAACTTGTACAAATATTGTAACTTGCTATGAATGATAATATTGACTTTGAATCTCACTTTAAGGACTAAATGTATAGTTCTCAAAGAAATTGACAATAGAGAGAATACAACCTGGTGGAAAGCAATTCTTTGAGTCACGAAATTACTTAGCTTGCCATCTAGCACCATGACAATGTTCAATTTGTGGATATATGATATTGCAAAATGTATTCATAAACTCATTGTAAGACAATTCACTCTCTTTGAGAACATTTTTTCTTCTTTCAACTCCTAACTTTGTTGAGTACTTCTCATATTCAAATCTCTTCCACATAACTTGCATTGAATGATCAATATTGTCAACTTGTACAAGGTTCTTCAAATTTCCACAATCATTACATATATTTTTTATACACTACACTTTGAATTCATCTGAATCTTCTAATTTTTCACATAGAAGAGACTTCACAAATTGTGTTGTACTTCCAGGGATGACTATATTTGGATTAATTACTGCCATAACTTTTTTATATGACTATAGGTGTAGATGAAATTCAACATGATTTTGACAACAAGTCTCACATACCTTATCACATACAAAACTTGGTCGTAGTCCCTCAAACATCCTTTGACAATTCTTCATATCTGAAAATTCTTGCTTGAATGTTTCAAAAAGTTCACTTTGTGTTGTATCTATAAATTATTTTTGATGTGAAATTTTTGTACCATCTTCACCTTTTATTTATATAGTGTCCCTTCTATTGGAAGAAACATGAGAGTGGTTGGTCCAATATTCAATCACATGTTCCTTTACATCTTTTGAGATTCTATCTTTTTGGGGAATCCTGTAAATATTTACCTAATTATTCTCAATATTTCCATCCAATCTATTTCTCTTTGCAATATATCTTTGAACAGTTCTCCTAGAAACATTGAGTAATTGGGAAATTGCTTGAACTTGTCTTCTATGTGATAATTTCTTACTAGAAATTATAGTCATCAATTCTCTACGTGTAGCACTTAAATCAACAGATCGACTCTTGCTTTCAATAGAATTAAATGTTTTCTTGTAGGTTTTCAACTATTGTTTGCTTTAATGAACCTGATGACTTTTTCTTATTATCAACCCCTAACAACTCAAAAATAGGGGTTATCTCTTTCCTCCTAAATAACCTTGCAAGTAATTGTGCTCTTCCAATTATAGACTTATTTTCAAAAAATTCATCCCATATTTTTTTAGGGTGTAATTTTATTGTGCTTTCAAATACCATATCATCAGATGAAATATTTTTAAAAAGAGAATCCTCATCCATCTCCATCATATTTTTCATATCAAGGAAAAAATTTCTATCACCACCTTCAATTTGTTCTGGTACCTGTACTCCTTGGTCATCAACAATTTTCATGGGTTGTTCTTGAGTAGATGTTCCTCCATCAACATTTGTAGTATGTCTTCTTCCATCATACAACCTTTTTCTTGTCTTTTTATTGCCCATCACAAATTGCTCAAATTTGAATTCATCTGCATACAAAAATAACACATGCAAATACTTTAACCTCTATTTTTGAAGATCTTGGTCTACATTCAATAAATCAATGATTTAATCAATTACACGTTTTAGATCATGGTACCTAAGAATACAACTCTACCCCTATTGAAATCAGTCTTTCTTTTTTCTCTAAATTTCTATAAGTTAATAATTAAAAAAAGCCAAAAAAAGCTTTAAAAGCCAAAAAAAAGCCAAAAATGGCATTAAAAAAACACTTTCAGATCATGGTGTTTTTTAATTTAATGACTCTACCCTATCAAAATTAGTCTTTTTTTCTCTAAATTTATTTAATTTAATAATTAAAAAAAAAATAAAAAAGCCACAAATTCTTAGAAAAAAAGCAATCAAATAGTTTCAACCAAATGGGATTTGACCGAATCTCATTAGGTCGAATCCCATTCGGTCAAATCTATCTAGGTAGCATCCTACTTGGTAGCCAAGTCACCATTTTTTTAAATTTTCTGAAACTTCCAACTTCTGCTAAATATTTCTGTAATCAAAATTATTTTTAAAAAAAAGAATAATAACCTTTTGTAGAGCTCAAAGTGCTAAATCTGGATATATATATATATATATGAGTAATTTTATGATATAAATATTTTAAAATAATGCAAGTAGGTTGTTCAAGTTCAAAAAGAGGTTGATTTGAAATTAAAAAAAATAGCAAAACATGATTTTAAAAATTGGAAAATATATGATACCTTAGAGGAGAGAATCCTCTTCAAAAGGGTATAATTTTTTTTTTGAAAATGAAAAAAAAAGTAAACAATAGTTGATGTCAACTAAAAACTATCAAATTCAGGTAAGTTTGACCTTAAAACATTATTACGAGAAAAATATAGATCAAAAATTCAATTTTTTTCCATGCCCTAGATATTGAAGTCACCTATTTGGGAAAAAAAATTAGGTGAAAATGTAGTTTTTTTCTATTTGTTTCTTGACATCAATTGAACGTCACTTTTTCTTCAAATTTTCAGCATTACAAAATCTGCTCTTATATTGATTAAAAAAATATCAAAACATTTTTTTTAAAATTTAAAAATCAGAGGAATAAACTTCAACAAGAGATCTACATTTTCTTAATTTACATCATTTTGAAATTCAAAACATAAAGACCACTTTTATGTGGTCGAAGTTGAGATTTTTTTTTTATGTTGGTCGATTCCTTTATAAAGTGTGACACAGGTTTGTACTTTTAGCCCTGGGTAATCCCACAATAATGAGTCCCACATTTTGGCCAAGATGGACATTGATATCAACATTTTTAACTAAATCTTCACTTTCTAAGACTTATAGCAACGAAATCGTTAAGAATTTGAATATGATGTGAACTAGTGATTTGTGGCAATTTGTGTGTAGATTCTAAATATATATATATATATTTTGAAATAAATCGTGAATCTTTCAACATCTCTTTTAATAACTAGTTCTTAATAGTAAACAACATTTTCATAAAGTAATTTTTATATCATGAAGCATAACTTTGTTTATAAAGGATAAAACTCTAATTTTTAAAATATAGGTTTTTAACATCAATATCTAGTGCATGGATATTTTTTCATAATTTTTTGGTACATATTTTTTTAATTAATTTTTTAAGTCAAGGTAACTATAATCTAAACATATGTGTATGTCTTCAAGCATAGCTTGTTCTGTGTATATATCGAAATTCAATTTTTTTGGTGAAACAAGGACATCAATACCTAGTGCAAAGGTATTTTTTACAAAAAAATTTTCAATGTTTCATTATTTTTCCACCTATGTGTAATGAAGAACTTGATGTTCGATAAAAAACCTATGTTCAGTAAAAAATTAAAAATTAAATACAATAAAATGAAAATATATCAAAATTATACTTGTTGGAAAACTCATTTCAAGGACTACGATCTTGCAAATTTGATGCAGGGACTTCTGGAGGTCATAACTTTTGACTCGGATGTGGGTTTGGGCTAAATTTTTACAGGTGGATGCGTTATGAGGTGACATGTGGATTCCCAACCCACCCTAGTTTGTTGGACCCTGTTTTGACACTTTTTGGGGGTTTAAAACTTTCATCTTGGCCCTCAAAATAGCAATTTAGTGTTTTTTCCTAGTTTTTTTAAAAGTTGTTTTTGTTAATAACTCGAAACTCATGTTTTGAATTTAGGATGTTAGTTGGCTTTTCGTCCTACCTTAGTTTTAGAAAGTTTTTTGGAAAAAAAATTGGATTCTCAAGATATGCATGTAAAATTACCTAAAATGGAAAAATCTGACAATTGTCGAAATCTGCCAAAAAAGGTCATTTTTTTTTGTTTTCTTGGATATAAGAGAGTTTTCTCTCATTGTAGCAGCAGAGTTGGTGAATAGAAGTTTTTTTTAATTTTTTAGTTTCAAATCTTTGGCTCTCACACATGATTAATGGCACAATTCTATTAAGTGTATGTTGTGGCTACATCAAAATTATCTTGTCAAGTTAATTATATTTGAAGGTCCAACTTAAGGCTTGAAACTAAATTTTCTAAGGAAGTTTTGAAGCAAACACAAAAAGTGTCTAGGTAAGCACCTTGATTTGAAGGTCCTTCGAACAAAGGTACCTACGAGGGAAGATTTTACCTTCATTCGTAGGTACCTATGAATGAAGGTACGTTCCAAAAAAACTAGCTAGAAATTAATATTTAAATACTTTCAAACAAAGGTCATTGAATAAAAATATGTCCATAGATTTTTAGCAGCCGACCTTCGAACGAAGGCTAATTTTAGCCAGATTTTAAAAAAATGTAGCTATTCGAATTACATGTATATATAAAAGTTGATTTCATGATTTTAATATAAAAAAATAAAGGAGAATTTGCTAGGCCTATTTCAAAGGTCAAATTTTTTCTAGTGCTTTATGTAACGTCCCACCTTGAACACCTTAGAGAAATTTACATTTATGCTATAAGAAACAGGAATTTTTTTTTTTAAATGATTAAGATAACAAAGTAATGTTAACATAATTAATTGCACCATTAAGCATACGACATGTTCTCTAAGGCTTCAAGGCTACATTACTTAACAATTCAACTAACATAGTCTAACATACATCAGTAACTGATCTAATCCAACGCACAACTAAATAACTTATTCATATTCATTGCATATCGTTCAATAATGTAATCTACATGATTAAATACATAACTGAAATGCTTTTCTTATACATAAGTACATCATGACATCATTACATTGCCAATTTCAGACTATATCAGAATCACATACATTATGAATGATATGTTACACAAATCTGGTACAAGATTATACACATACATCCTCATTAACTGGTACAAGTACAAATGTCTGCAAACTGGGATAAATCTTTTCTGCACATGAACTTCGACAAGGAATAACCAATGGATAATAAAGCTCTTCCACCCGACCATGTGGAACCCTAAGGTCTACCCCCCGAGCTAGGAGTTAACATGTGGTCCCAAACAATGACAGTCAGGTAGACATAGACTAGCATGAACAAAGGATGATCAAACGCCAATACAACACATGGCAATAACATAACAACACAACACAACTTAACTTCCAGAGGTGACACATAACATAAGTGGAGAGACCAAACAAGGAATGCTAGGTTGTAGTAGGGAGAGTGTCATCGCACGGTCCTAGCATGGGTTATCCTGACAGCCTCTCACTAGGCGCCGGCCCCATAGGGTGACTCATGCGGAATCGACCTTCCTTTCGTGAGGACAAGGAAGTCAATCATGCCGACCAGGCCTTCTCTACCCATCCTTAGTCTAAACGAGCACTACAAGCCATGGGAGAGGAATCCATTAATCTTGTTTAATGTGAAATCTACCCTTAACCCCCTAGTTCATTTTAGGTTATCACTTGATTAATCTACTTTCAACGGGTTATCTTGACTACCACTTTGACAATACCTCATTATACTTCATACCATGTTTAATCCCCATGATCATTATGACATCACAAATACAAAAAACAACTATACACATGTCGCAAGTACTCAACTATGACAACTAAGCCTCTGGAATACAGTTCAATACAATTCTAGAGTTAACACTACCATTTTTTTCTCTGTTCAATGTAAACAACTTTGTAATAAAATCAACAGTGGATTACTTTTTTTTTCGACCAATTGCTTTTAAATTAGTATAATAATTAAATTGATACAATACAACTAGTTATCTAACTAATCTTTATTTTGTTTCAAAAGATAAATTACTTGATTAACTAAATAATTACAATAATTGATTCATAAAAGAAACACTTAATACAGTTATGCTATTCAATTCCTGTTTACCATTACGACACTTCCATAACGATAGGATCTTTATAATCTTTCTTTCAAACTTGTCCAATTAACTTAACTCTTTCAAGAATGAAATGAATAAGAATGCTACGTTAATACCATATGACTAAACGACAATGATAACGAGCGACAATCGTCAATAGCGAACATTATTGTTTTATTTTCCTCAAGATTCTGCCTTCAAATAGTTACCAGATAAGATAGTTTAATATACTTGCATGTCTTCATCATAATGATGACTCAGAAATGTTTTAATCAAAATAATTTAAATCTGTCTAAACAGAAGATCGGGGTGGCCATACATATGCCGTCACGCTTGATAGATGCATAAACTATGTTTATTTCCATGGCGTTCCGCTTTTCATGTAGATGCTTTTGCTGTATCTATTACCGCTGCTATAGTCTATTGTCTTACAATCATAATTCGCAGAGGAGGTGTTAAATTGTTATTGACTGTTTTACCATTGAAATGGATGATAATGCTTCAATCGATAGCATCAGACTTTAAACAGTTTATTTCTGACAGAAATTAACATCACAAACACTCTGTAGGGTTCAACAGTTGATTGTTGTATGTGCTTAGTTGAATTCCCTTGCTGCACTGGCCTTTAGAGGAAGCGCCAACTCTATCAGTGAGATATCTGTTAAGTCTGTGTCGGCTATGTGGACTATTTTGCAGTCTGTTAAACTAATGCGAAGGTGTGATCTGGAGGAAGGAACCTCTCAGATGTCTCAGCAATGTGAATACAAAATACGGTGAATTTCCAATAGTATACCAAGATCGCTGGTTTTTTTTGGGCTGTTAAACGAAGTTGAGCTTATAATACAAGGTGCATCTAGTTGACAGAACAGCGATCTATATACATTGAAATGATTGCGGAATATATGCTAAATGGATCAGCTTCCAAGGGCAGTGTCCTATATAATTAAACTTTTTCAGAAGTGCGCCCAGCAAAACAAAACAGCGATCTATATCTAAATCCATTTCCCTGAAAATATAATGTGAATGCACTGTAGAGTTGGAATCTTTTGTTTAATGAACTTATTTAATGGGTTTGCCTAAGCTTTGGGCTTTAACTGTGATTAAACAATTGTGGATTATATACATCCGATTCATTGCCCATATCTATTCTCTTTCAACAAACTAAGTTTCGATGCCATTTAGATCTGGGCAGGCATATATGTGCAGCCCCAATGTTATATGCTCAGAGGTTTCATTTAAAAGAAACGTCATATCATTGAATCCTACGGTGGCAGGAAGCACAGCGATTGTTTTAAGAAAATGTTAAATTTAAAGGAAGAACAACCCCATATACAAAGCTAATTGACAAATAAGATAGCGCTGTCATAGTAATGATTATTGAAACTAAATATATTAAGGTGAACTATCATTCAAATAATTAGATCAGAGCCTGCGGGATAAGACTGACGGCTTGTTTAATTAGATCTAAATCGATTTCCCAACTCATGATGCCATTCGCTACCTACTATAGAGCCACTATAGCTAATAAAACATACTTTACTAAACCTAACCCTATCACCAATTATGACAGATTATAATCTTCATACTGTAGTATATGAAATTTAGGCAATTATAACGCAATCTCAATTCCAGATGCATCACCATTTCTTTGGCACACCAGTCATACCTACCTTTACAACGACACTATTCTTGATTAAATCTTGATTGTGTTTCAGACTTCGGTTCTTCTCTCAAACTCCTACACAGAAATGGCATAAGTGGTGAAATTCTAACCGCCAGAAATCTAATAAATGATAGAGGAATTAAAACGATCCCTAGGTGCGGATGGATTTACGGCCATACCGTTGTCTTTGCTACTCTTTTATGAAAAGGAAATCCGTTAAAAAAATGGACGGATTCAAGGTCAGCAAAGTTTGGACGGGGATGTAAGGCCAGAAAATTTTAGACAATAAGAAATCCAGAATCCACTCGCAAGGTATGTGAGGTAATAATGCACGATGGACAGACATTGTCAATTTGTGTCCAGGAAAGAATGGTTGTATATAGACATCGTGACATCTCACTTAAACCATCTATAAATTTTGTGCAAGCCCTTGATAAATAAACTAAGAATTGAAAATAAAGACAATTGGCACTCAGTTAAAACATCAGAGGGACGCAGAAAACAGCTTAATTGCAAATTGAAATATCTCTTGAAGCATAAATTCAACCAAGACAATCCATTTAGAATCAAGGAAACAATCAACACCCACAGATTCAAATTCAGAGGAAAGGAATTATGCATTTAAAGGAACCTGGCTGTGACGTCGAATCGAGGAAGCTATTCCCACTGCTGCAGACCAAGCTTCTCTCCAATCTTCTTCTCTCTTCTTCTACCTGCAATGCTCCCCCCTTTGCCTCTACAAACTCCCCTTTTATAAAACAGTCCCTTCCATCTTCCAAGGAACTCGGCACGTGATCCCGTGCACCTCCCTCCTCAAGATATATTTTTATTTAATTTCATGATCCCTAGAGGTTAACCTTTTTTTAAATATTAACACATAATTCTGACAAAATTTAATTTCTTTATAGCCGACCAACCATATTGTTATTAATAGAGTTATAATATTACAACTATATATTAATTTATTTTATTAATTTAGTTATAAATCACAATTTACAACATGACTACAACTATTTTATTTATTTAAATATTTATTATAAATAATATTATATTAAATAATACAAAATTTCTTACAATCTTTATTTAACAACTATACTTCTAATAAAATAATAATTTATTTATCACAATAATTAACAACTATCATCATTATGCTCAATATTATCTTTTATAATTATATTTAATTATCAACATTATACTTTCCGTAATATGATTCTATTTAATGCACAATGATACCTTACACACTTAGACACTTTCTAACCTAGTTAGACTCCAAGGTACAACATTACCTGTCTGCAAGTCATGATCGAATGACAGACAATGACCAAAAGGATAAACTGACAACCAGACAACACTGACATGGGACCTCACGTTAACTCCAAACAACTAATCCATTGGGGAAGGCACACTCAGACCTAGTACATCAGGTGGAGTCGGTGCCTAGTACCTGTATTCCTGCAACAACACACGGTTAAGCATAACAAAATATATATATCCACATGCAGTCCTATGGTGAATGGAAATCGCAGTGGGGTAGGGTACTCGAGAACGAGTAATACAACACTGTTCCATTCACGTTTATGAATAAACATTTAACTATATTGAACAAGATTTCCATTTACTAGTCAACAACATAAAATGATCAACTATCTCACAATCCCATATAGTGAATATCATCAAAACATCTGTAACATCTAATTCATTTATCAAATTCTAAAGCATAAAATAATAGAATCCAACATCAACAATTGTTACCATACTAATTAGGTCCATAATGAATTAACAAAATAACAAGAGATCCATCATCAATCTATCTAAGATACTGTCATAATGTCCAATACTACTAAGCAAACATCAGTCTGACAGACGACAAGTTGAGGGGCACTACACTTTACAAATTTGGAATCTGGAATTGGCAACAAAATTATCAAAATCATATTTTTCAAATCCTTGAAGAAGATGGGAAATAAAAGGACAAGGCAAAATAATACTACACGATATCATTCAATAGAAAGGGAACACAAATTGCATGAAGAAAGGATACAAAGATATTATGTTCAAAGAGAAGGTATGTATATTTTATATAAATTATGATATTTTTTCAATTAACATCTTCTAGATAAGATTAGGATCAATAAGATCAAATTGTTTTCAATTGAAGTATTTTTTTCAAATTAAGTATGTTTTAAATATATTCATTTATTTAAATGTTGCAGATTACATTACCATTCTTAAGTCCTTTACTAAAACCACTATGTTCCCTAAGTCTACTTAACTAAACCCTAAACCCTATTTACCCTAGAAACCCTAAATCCTAAACCCTAAATATTATTGAGCTAAATATATAATTAGATGTTTTGGCTAAATTTCCTTCCACTAAATTAACTAATCAAATTCCTTTCTATTACATTTTTGTACCTTACTTGCCAAGTGAATCTATGATAAACTGTAGGTCCTATCTAGGACACTGCCCTAATGAAGACCTGTGTAATTTGACTATCCTCGAAATATCCCTAGTCCTAACTTGCCTAAGTCTTAAACCCTAAACCCTAACCCCTAAGTTCGTTAAATATTATAATTACAAATAAATTATAGTTACAAATTAAAGACTTGTGAGAGTTTCTTATATACCCTAAACTCCTAAACCTTAAACCTTATTTGTACCTTAAATATTATTGAGTTTTAAATCTAAATATATAATAATATTAAACTAATATTTTATATACATGCATATATATAATATATTGAACTAATATTTTATATACATGCATATGATTATTGTAGCCCTCTAGGAATTTTGCACCACATTCACCATGGTTCTATGATTGATTATTTATTCATAGGACATGTAGTTAACATTATTCATGCAACATGTAATATTATCTCCTCCGAGCTACTACTATATTATATATTGATCTATAATTTTGTAGGTACACACTTAAATATTTATTACATTGAATCTCTTTTTAGGTTAAATGATCTAGTAATTAAATATGTACCTATAAGTTTACTTGACCTACATATAAATTATGATTTGACAAATTAGTAAGTAGTTGTTAATGAGCTAATTTAATATTTTGATAAGATGATACTCCTAGAATTTTTTGATTGTAACATAAATAGGACATGAAAATTTAACTTTAGATGGAACTTGTGCACATGACCATCCATATGGACATATCATTCTAGATGTTATTTCCATTTACATGTTCATTTTCTCTTCTTGTACAAATACTTTGGCATGAATGCACTTGATCAGTAGCTTAATTGTAATTCAAAGTTGGAGAAAATTGTGAGGATGAATACTACATCCCTAACACTTTCTCATTTTGAATGCAATCACCTTCATGTTTTATCCATGTAGTTTAATAATCTAACTTTTATATATTCTAAAATCTTCTCTTTTATATGATATGTGTAGGGGCTCAACATATGGAAACTGGAGTAGAGGTCTAGCCTAATTTAGTTACTAGAGAAGAGGAGGATGAATAACACATAGTTGATGTCAGCGAGGAGACCCAAGCACAAAAAACTAATGTTAGAGAGGAGGCCCATACACATTTTGATGTTGGATAGGGGTCAGGATCACTTCCTTCTATTGATATTCATACTATGAATCTAATTAAAGAGGTGAAGAGAAACAATTCTTACAAAAATATAGATCATTTGCTTGAAATGGATATAGAGAAATTGAAATTTTATGTTGAACAACCTAGTCAAACTACTAAGAGGGTATTGACAAGAACTTCAAAGGAAATAATTGAGGCTTATTTCAAAAATCATGATACACTTGGTCAATCCCAATTGTTATCAACATTGATTCTTCGTGATGACCTAAAAGATCCACTACAATTCATGGGTGTAGATTTCACAAAAAAGAGGAAAAAAAGATATTGTTGAAAATGTTAAAAAAAGTTTGGGTTCCATTGGGAAAGAATCTTGATCGGCAGATAAGAGAATTTCTGTAGTGCCCGTCCATTCTCACTTTAGATGAGTAGGTGGTCGGATTAAGGAGCATGAAGAAGAAGGTAAAATACTCAGAATGATTAGGGTATGATAGACATGTTGACGGTAGGCTTACTATTATGATGTAGTTGAGGACACTCATTGATGTTTACTATGATCACACTGTTGATACTTTATGATTAGTACAGTATGCTTATGTTGTGATCAATTATAGATTAATTGATTATGTAGATTAGTTTTACTATGTGATTAATGCGATTATCTATCTATATGTGTTATCTAGTTGTTTAGTTACTAATGAATTTGTTTAATGTCGATACTTGGGATGTTTATGAAGGGACAGTGTAGTATTACTCATAATGAGTACCCTACTATGCTATGATTCTCTATCGCTAGGTGCCTGCTTGGATGATTATATATATGTATTCAACACTTTTGTTTGCTGCAAGTTGCAGGTACTAGGCATCGACTCCACTTGAATTGGTAGGTCTGAGCATTCCTTCATACCAATGTAAGTTTTTGAGTGGAGATAACATATGGTCCCCTAGCCTAGCTATCATCCTTGAAGAGGATGAGTATTCGGTTGTGTACCCTATCACTGTTGTCAGTTTGGTCATGATAGTCAGTCGTTGTTGTGGTGGTCTTGCTTATCAATCTTGTATAGTAGTCAGGTGTGGTTTGACAGTTGGGTTAATTTGTTGGTATTGTTTTGGTTATTGTTGCCTTAAAATAAAATAATTAGTTATGAAGCACTTTTGTTAAATAAAAAAATATATAAATCTCCTTATGTAAATTTAGTTTATGAAAAATATATTATTCTAGAAGTTAAGTTAATAAATAATAATAATAGTAATAAATGTAATTGCAACTAGAGATGAATAAATAAATAATATTTGTGTTTTCATAAAATATATTTATCTTGGTCTGGTTGTAAAATGTTAAAAATAGCAAACTGTAAGATATTGTTCATGCATGAGTTATTGCCTCTTTTGGGGGCAAATCTTCTAGAAGATTTTAGGGGACTTTTTTTTCTAAATAGGGAGTTTTTTGGGCTATAATTAGGGGGGGATTTATCTCTCATAAGAATCTTCAGCAGAGAAAAAAAACTTTTGGGGGAGAGAGACTAGTTTGTGGCTGCAACAGTTGAACCCGGCATCAAATCTTCAACCCAGTCAAGCAAGGGAAATCAGGTTCCTTTGGTTTTAATTTATGTCTTAGATTTTTGTTGAAGCAAATGTTTGATTTATGATTTTTCTTGTCAACTGTAACTTGCTTGAGAGGTTAGAATCTTTGTTATCAGATCCAATTGTGCATAACTGTATCATTGTATTTCTGAGAATCACCAATTGAAGTGGCTGTCTATCTCCTAGCCATTTCATGTCTATTTTAGTAGTCTATTGCGTTAGCCATAACTTTAGTTTTATGAACTGGGTTCCTAGATACCCAAATCATACCCAAAACTTGTCCATACCCAGTTTGTCATTTTGGAGATATGAATATTTTGTGACTATCTACCTCTCAGCCATTTCATTTTTATTTTAGCAGTCTGTTGCATTAGCCATAACTTTAGTTTATAAACTAGGTTCCTCTAAATTTTTTATATATGGTGCGTGACCTAGTTACCTAAATCATATCCAAAACTTGTCCATACCTAGTTTGTCTTTTTGAAGATATGAATATTTTGTGATTGTCTATCTCTCACCTATTTCGTCTATGTTTTATCAGTCTGTTGCGTTAGCCATAAATTTTGTTTTACAAACTGGGTTCCTCTAAATTTTTGATATATGGTGCACAACCTAGTTGTCTAAATCATATCCGAAAATCGTACCTAGTGTGTCATTTTGGAGTTATGAATATTTTGTGACTGTCTATCTCTCATTCATTTCATGTCTATTTTAATAGTCTATTGCATTAGCCATAACTTTATTTTTGTGAACTGGGTTCCTCTAAATTTGTTATTTTAGAGATATGAATATTTTGTGACTGTCTACCTCTCACCTATTTCATTTCTGTTAAAACAGTTAGTTGCATCACCAATAACTCTATATTTTTGAAATAGGTTTCTCTAGAAATTTTCAACAAATTCATGTTGTGTATATCCTACGATCATTGCTTTCCATCATATGACTCTCTTTGAGGCATTCTACCAATCAGTTTCCGTGCCCTATCTATGCTTTCACACTTTGCATTGTGGGTAGCTTCTAAAGCCTTCTAAACAAATTCATTTTGTGCTTATCCTGCAATCGTTGATATCCATGAGATTCCATCCCTTTGAGGCATTTGTTAAAAAAAAAATTACCTGAGTAGTTCCAACAATTATATCTTCTTATCTATGCTACCGTATGTGAATATGATTTCAATTATAAATCACTTTACCTATTTTGGTTGTTTGTTAGGTTATAAGAAGGCTATTAAATCTATAATTGTATAGTAATGTTGATAAATTTAATTTAAATTGATATTGATTTTATTATGATTTATTAGTAGAAATATGATAAGTAGGTTTGGAATGAGGTTTGTAACCAATGTATTTAAGATTTGATTTATAAGTCTTGAGAATTATTAGTTAAAATATTGATACTCGTGGATACTTATATCTTATAATCATATTATAACTGATACTTGGATTAATGCTACATTCCTTAAAAATATTGTTGAAGGGTATTAGTTTATGATGTGCTTTGGAAAGTAAATGTGATGTGTGACCATTATGTATTAATGATGTCAAGTGTTATAGAAGTTGCTTCTAGAGGCCTAGGAGGGTGTGAATGTGAGTTGAATGAAATGCACTCTTGTAATATTGTCTCGTATTTCATGTTGGTATGATACATGTGCAAGATGCAAAATGCCTTGCTCAATGTACTTATTCATGTAATTATGATGAACATGCAAGATGGGAATGCATTTCTTGTGTAATTTGAAATGATGTATATTTTAAGAAATGTGATAGTACATGCTTAGTTTATGTTGTGGACTTTAAGAATCTAGATGCAGAGAAGGGGGAGTAGCTTTCAATGTGGGGTCCCAAAGTGGTTGTCAGGGTAACCCATTGGAAGTTGTTAATTCCAATGATAACATAATAATAAATTTAGAGGGTTGGGTAGCTTTCACATTAATTAAGATAATTGGATTCCTCATCCATGTCTATAGTGCTCATTTAGGCTAAGGATGGGATGAGAAGGCCTGGTTGGCAAGATCAACTTCCTTGTCCTCATGAAAGGAATGTTGGTTCTGCATGTGTTACCCTATGGGGCTGCCGTCTAGTGAGAGACTGTCAGGGTAAGCATAGATGGGGACCGACGCCTAGTGAGAGACTGTCAGTGTAACCCATGGATAGGGGTCGGTGTCTAGCTAGAGACTGTCAGGGTAACCCATGTTAGGACCATGCGATGAGACTCATCCCTACTACAGTCTAGCATTCCTTTATTATTTTTCCTCTTTTGTTATGTTTACCTCTGGAAGTGTTGTTCAAGTTACTTGCGTTGTTCATATTGACTTGCATTGTTGGGGTCATGTGTTGTCCTTGTTCCTTATAGTTTGCTATCTACCTGACTGTTGTCTTGTGGGACCTCATTGTTATCTCCTAGCATGAGGGGTGGACCTCAGGGTTCCACATGGTCGGGTGGTTGTGCTTTATTCCATTGGCATTTTAGGATCGTGGCTCGTGTGTAAAGATGTATCTCCCTTGATTCTAGTTTTGCACCTATATTGAAGATGAACATTGTACTATTTGTATCTAGACCTATGTATCAGTGGAACTCATTATGTAATTTGATCTAATAAAAAAGGAAGTACTTTTGTATCATAGAAATTATGTAATTCCTCTTGTAAGATAAACTATTATGCATTTGTAAACATTACTTCAAAGATGTTGATGTATGTATCTGATGAGGTAATCAAGTTGTTAGTTTGAGTTATTTGAATAAACTATGTATGTTGTTGATTATTGTTCAATTTCAATAATGCAGTTGTGTAATCCCTAGAGATGCTAGTTTAACTTGTTGATATTAGATTATGTTATGTTTTAGTTACTTCTATTTTTGAAAAAAAAAAATCACCCTTTTTATTGCTTAGTTAAACTTATCTTTAGGGTTCAATGGCAGGGAGTTACACTTTCAAGAAGAGTGATGTTGAAATCTATTGTAAGTCCACAAATGTCAAGAAAGTGTCAACTCTATTCACTTTCAAGTGAAATTTGCTTAAGTAGAAAGACACCAATAAGATATGTGAAAAGGAGAAAGGTTTTGGATGATACTACTATAGAAGGCAATTGGACATTGATGTGAAGGACTCCTCATTTTGACAAGATTGAATATAGTATTAGAAACTTTATCTCAAGTTTATGGCATGAACATACGCATCCCTCATCAAATAAAAGAGATGTTCTAAAACACAGGATCAGGCCTAGAGACAATTTTGAATTACATACAAAACATTGATTAGACATAACATAACATGAGATGTATGTGATGTTTTGTGATGCAAATCCTCATGTAAAGATTGGGCAAACAATTTTTCAAATTTTAAGGCCACATTATGTGAAGGCAAACAAGTTTTTTGAAACTTGTTGTTGTTGTTATCATATTAAATTTGATCTTTACTATCAAGTGTTTCAAAAGATCAAAGAAGAAAATTATGGTTCCCAAAATGCACCTCCTAAATGGGTAAGTCAATTCATAGCATCCATATTATGTGATAAGTTTGATGATGAAGAAGATGGTCCAATGAAATGCAGAAAAGGGATTTGTGAAACATGTGAAAATCTGGCTAAAATTCCTTTGAGAAATGAAGATAGTGACATGACAAAGATGGTAAATTGCAAGAGTTACAAGTACATAAAGTTTGAAACAAAAATTGGGAAAGAATCCATAAGGTTAGATTATGTAGAAGAGGAAGTACCTATTGGAACATTTATGGAAAATTATCGTAAATTGATACAACCATACATACATCATGCATTTTATGCTAAGTGGCAAGAAAAACAATTTTAGTTACTAAGAGATACTTTCCCACTTGGAACAATTTTATAAATAGTTGACTTTTCAGAAAATTACTCTTTTAGCCATCAAAAGGAGATTCAAACACAATATTAATATTCAGAGGTCACTATTATGGTGCATGTGTGTTATCAACATGCACAATTGGATTTGGATGGTGATAACAGTACATATGAAAAATGAGTCATTAAGAAAGAATATCACTTTTATATTAGTGATGATAAAGAACATGACACACTTTTTGTGCAACATTGCTTTAAGAACTTTTTTGAATATTTGGCAAGAAGAGGTGTGAAGATTGAAAAACAATTTGTATGGTTTGATGGGTGTGTGTCACAATTCAAATCATTAAGGCCCATTTTATGCACTATGTAGATATCATCGACAAGATAATATACCACATGTTTTGAGTTTCTTTGAGAGTGGGTATGGAAAGGGTGAACATGATGATACAGGAGCTTGCATCAAATGCGCTAGATAAGAAAACATCAAATGAATTATGAGGTCTGAGATCATATAAATGATGCACATGATATTGTTGAATGGTGTAAGAAACACTTTGCATTGATGTTGACACATATTCAAGGAGGAACCGATGTCTTAATAGAGTGTTTTGGGAGATATCAGGTATGTAATTTATTGTTTGAAAAAAGTTTCACTTGTTTTTAAAATTTTACGTTTAAGAACTCTATATTTATTTTATTTTGAACTATATAATTTGTAGGTGTAGATAGAAGAACAATGCATGGATGCAAAAGGGTAGAGAAAACAAGATCTTTACATTGTGTCATGAGTACAGATAGGCACCCATGGATATTGTGGACTAGGGATTACTCTTATTTTTGTTATGACTGCATTTTGGGAAATTATGTGAATTGCAACAACCAAGAACGTAGATATGTCAGTGAATGGAATTTGGTGCCACTAGTTGTTACTGATGTAATGCCCTGCCAAGAAACCCTAGAGAATAGCTAGGCTTCAGTAACAACTAGTGGCACCAAATTACATTAGTAACAACCAAAAAGGGCATTACAGTAGGGAAGAGTGTCATCATATGGCCCTGATGTGGGTTACCTTGGTAGTTTCTCACTAGATGGCGGCCCCCATTTATGGTTACCCTGGCAATCTCTCACTAGACGCCATCCCCATAAGGTGACACATGCGGAACCAATATTCCTTTTGTGAGGAAAAGGAAGTCGATCTTACCAACTAGACCTTCTCATCCCATCCTTAGCCTGAACGAGCACTACAGGCATGGGTGAGGCATCCAATTTATCTTATTTAGTGTGGAAACTACCCAACCATCTAAATTTATTATTAAGTTATCACTGGATTAACAACTTCTAATGGGTTACCCTGGCAAGCCACTTTAGGCACCGGCCCCACATTGAAAGCCACTCTCACTTCACTGCATCTAGATTCTCAAAGCCCACAACATAAACCAAGCAAGAAAAACAACATCATAACGTCAAGTATACATATACAATTCAAGGCATTAATCTTCTTGCAAACAAAACATAATCAAAGGACTAACTCTTAAATCATTGTCCCAAAAAATCTAGTTGAAACAATCACAATAACCATAAACAACCCATATTCAGGGCAAGGCATGGACCATCTTGATCCCAAATTTCAACCATAAACAAAATACTTCCTCTTTACGATTACCGAGATCTCCCCATTATCAAACACAATACTTAACACAAGTTAGATATCAATACATCCTTGAAGGAGATTATTACCTCATCATGATGCATTTACAACACAGAATGCACATAATATCACATTATCAATTACCAAAACCCACAGACATAAATAAGAGACATCATGTTCTTATAACATCATTATTTCAAGACACCTATCACACGATACATGAATTAAAACATGAACATCCCAGGCCTCTAGAATCAACTTCCCAAATGACACAAACACTTGAGACTACTAAAACACAATGGTCTCACATCACATCCACTCTCAAATGCACATCATAAACTAAGATTCTTCAACAATATTTCAATTACATTACCACAAATGCAACATATGATACGGTGCACTAAAAATTGGTCTTTAAGAATGTAACATTAATCGTAAGCTTTCCATAAATCAACAAAACATTCTCTCTACATTTTAGACTCAAATATTATACTAGTCCTGATATCTATGTAAGATATAAACATAACCTAAATGTTAGGGATTTATCTAACCTTTGTTAAAAGATAACAATATAATTAACCATATCTAATTTGATACATATATGTGAACTTCATTATGAATGCAACATAACAATTCACCAAGATCTGAATCACTTATAACAAAGAGTTAGCACCTTTACTCAAACACTAATTCATTATTCAAAACTAGTTTAATTTTATGTTTATCTAAAGTCCCAAAGTAATTACTTTCTATATAAACATTAATCTCAATAAATAAACCCAAAAGAGGTCTAAAGATTTGATTCCTTATCAAAGCACTTAACACCATCTCCAACCCAATTATACCTAAATATATGTACTTAGTTTCAAAGTAACTTCATTTGTTGCTATTCATAACAAACAATCACAAGAATTACTCATAAACTAGTACTAATACTACGTCTACAATGTTAATGCCATGAGATAATATCACAAACCTTTATTAAACTAACTACAAGGTTTACAATTAGAAATAAAAATCAATGGTCTAGCCATTCTAAAGGTTATCATGTAGTGCCCCTCACCTTGCTTCTGTCAGACCGATAGTATTCCTAGTAGGATTAGATATCATGACATGGGATTCTTTGTTATTACGTTGAGTTGTTTATGGACCTATTTCCATGATGATGATTGATGATATTAGATTATTGATAGTTTATGTTTCATAGTTTGATGGACATATTTGATATAATGGATTAATGTTATTTCTAAGTTCTATGTGATATTTAATCATGGGTATGATGCTTTAACAATAATTGTTATACTAGATCATATTGTAATTGATTATTCTAGTTTCTTGTAGACAACTGAATACTTAATTGTTGATGTATTTATGTGAACAGAACAGTATTGCATTACTTGTGTCCGAGTACCCTGCCATGCTGTGATTTCTATTCACTGTGTGCATGACTTCATGTTTGAATATATATATGGTTAACCTTGTTGTTTGCTGCAGGATGCAGATACCGGGCATCGACTCCACCTGAACTAGCAGGTCTGAGTGTGCCCTAGCCAATGGAATTGTTGATTGGAGTTAGCATAAGGTTCCCTAGTCACCCGTCATCCTTGTAGAGGATAAGTCTTTAGTTTTGCATCTAGTCATTGTTCTTAGTTTCGGTTGTCTCCATGGGTTGTCGTCTTGCTTTCTCTGCATGCTTGATGGTCGAGTAATTGCATGATTTATGATTGGTTAAATGTGATATATAAATAGATAAATTTGATTAATGACTATTAAATAGATTTATAAATAATTATTAGTTGTTATATAACAAATATATATTAAATATTAAATTAATAAAAATAAAAACTATTTTTTGTATGGTTGTAAATAAAAATTAATAGAAAAAAATTGAAAAGGTGGTTATTAGTTAAAAATAAATAATAAGTTGTGGAATTGTTTTATAATTAATAAAATAAACATGAAAGTATATATGTGGCCCAGTAAATAAATGACTAAATAAAGTAATATATATTTGTGAGTTGTTATATACCAAATATCTATATAAAATACTAAATTAAATAAAATAAAAATTATAAGTTATAATATATTAAATGTAATTTATTCTTGAGTAAATAAAAAATAGGGGTTATATTGTAATGTTATTAAAAATTAAAAGAAAGTAAGCTTTATTTTCTTTGACGGTTGGCATTGGATCGTGTGTATATCCCCTAAAAAGGTGGAGTACAAACAATGAGGGTAGGGGATTCCATAAGAAGGAAGGAGAGAGAAAGAGAGAAGGGGAAGGAAAAAGCAGAATTGGAGATCTGGGAAGGAAGATGGAGCTGCGAAGAACAGAGAGATGTCCTTGCAGCGTATACAGGTTCTTTTAATTGTGTTAATGCTATTTTCTCATCTTGCATTAAAGGATTATACCTAAGGTTTCCTTAATGAAAATTCTAGTTCTGCGCATTCCTCTACCAGAGCATTGTTTTTTGTTCTTGATCCCTTTCAATGTCTACTCATTCAAATCATTTTTAAGTATATTCTGTAGTCATTATATTTTGAATTCTACCAAGATCTAATTCACTCCTGCCAAGTGCATTTGCTTTAAAATTTGTAAGGCCAGTGTAACAAATCATTTTGTTCTCCGATTATGTTTGATGGATGTTTATTCCTATTCTAAAGCTCCCATTTCGGGGCGATCTAAGGGATGCTGGCAAAGGTAGTTTCATCTAGATTGATACCTACCGATTTCATTGTTAAAAAGTTCCAAAGCCTTTTCTTTGAATCCATTTTCCGTAGATCCTGCAATCATTACTTTCAAAATGTTTTCCGTCAAAATATATATTATTTCTACCAATTCCATTTGTAAGGAAGCCTCTAAAGCCTTTGCAATGAATTTATTATGTGTATATCTTGCATCTATTGCATTCTGTATGATGACATCTCTCATGGCTGCCTTCATCTTCCCAGCTAATTTCCCCAACTTTACATAAAACTCCTGCGCCTATGGATGTGATATGTCTGCTACATGAAAAGTGTGTACCATTTTACGGCCTAAAAATCCAACTGCACACAGAGATCTCATTAATCCCTCTATCTTTCATCGATTCTCCTTACCATTTGAAACACACCACACTAGGCCACTTCTGCATAGATGTTTGAGAAAAGAACGTAAATTGTGCAGTCAAAAAGTAGTGTTGCTGTAAATACTCCTAAGCCGATATTCATATGTGATCTACAGTAACCAAGAAAACACCTTACAGATTTAACAAGTATCACAATGATAAAGTTTAGGGTGTCTTCAAGATAGCCGCACGGGCAAGAAGGTTAACCCTGTACACATAATGAATCGACTACAGGCATGATGAGATAAGGGTTACAAATATGATTCCAGTGTGTACCACTCTCAATTACTAACTTGGAAAATCCATTTCGTACATATCCTGCACCATGTTGCCTTGTGCATATGAGCATTATAATGCTTGGTAATGTCTCATGCCCTAAACATTTAAGCCAGAAAACATCTAATTCGTTGGCTATACCTATCAGACATGAGAGTAATATAGTGCTCAGCATTGTCTCACTGTATAACATCCACGCCAGAAGTCTCTTAACTCGTCAGTTTTTTCTATCAATGGATTCCTCGAACCTGCCAGTCGCATTTGCTGGAAAGTGTCTAAGTTTTACAGATTCATTTTGTGCATATCCTTCAATTGTTACCAGTTATCATTCCATCTTTCAATGCATGTTTTCGCTGAGTACTTTTGCCTTGTCGTTCTATCTTTTTCGTTTCCAGTGGAAGCCCATTTTCATTTCATACTGCTACTTAGTGTTACCGCTCCACAAGGGTTTTGATTCTCATCGATTTCATTGTAAGCTTTAAGCTGGAAACTTCTTTCGATGCATATATCCTCATCAATTCTTTCAAAGCAACTAATTTAGAAACTTTACTTCTTCATCGACCCAATTCTATAATCTTAGCTTAAAAATAGCATAAATCTTGAGAGCACAGCAATTATTAATTGGTTTACAACTGGCGCTAAAGAATTGGATATTCCTGTCATTTCTTTATGGTTTTAAATTAAATTTTGATTGTTGAAGTGGATGATATTTAAGAATAGCCGTGATATAATTGATCTAACACTTACCAATTACTTACTCGAAGGTTAAATTTATAGTCCATTTCATGAAAGAACACCTTTGAAAGAGACACTATGTGAAGTAGTTCATGAGCTTTGTCCATCACTCCATGCTTCCATAATGGCGTTTAGTTGTCAATGATTGTTTTTCTATATATATATATATATATATATATATATAATTGGTCAAAACCTTATATATATTGAGTGGATTAAATAATATTTTATAGGGTTTTCTCTTATATGAGAATTAAGTTATGTGTTCCTTTTTATTAATTATATTAGTTTTCCTTGGAAATGAAATATAGAATGATGTTATTATTAAGGTTGAGATTTAAATTTCAGGTAGATATTTACCCAATTTACTTTATTTTCTAGTGTTGTTATTATAGTTTTAAAATTATGGATTTTGATATGTAATTATATTTATTTTCTCATATTTTTATTTAAATCTTAAATAATATTTATATTGTGTTATAACTTTTAGAGTGTAACTAAATATAGAAGTAATTTGTTCTAAATTAAAAATGAATTGTAAGTTATGTTTAAATCGGATTTACTTAAATGATATTGTAAATTGTAAAATAAACGTAAATTATTTATAAGTTGGGTAGTTGTTGATGAGAGCAATTTGCTTATATGTTAAGGTTACAAAACTTGATTTACAAAAGTAAATTAAATATGTCTTCATGGACCCTATGTTATTGCATTTACCTGAGTGGTTAGTTCCAGAGGCATAGGATGGTTATGTCTTGACTTCATGCATTGGGTTGATAAGTGTTTCGAGAAAATTAAATTAGAAAAGTACGTTGTCTTTTGTTATGTATGACAGTTTGGTGAGAGATAATGGGAATTGATGAATATTCAGAGTTGTGAGTACATTATGAAGAGGTAATAATTCCCTTGTGGATGATTTGTGGACCATTTAATTGCATTTATCTTGTAATGGATTTTTGAATTGGATTTTGTGAATGGAGAGGCATCGGGAAATGTAAAAGGATTATGTTATATTTTTGGATTGCTTCACTTGGAAGCTATGGAAAATGTATTGAGAGTATGTCCTTGTAATTAAGTTGATATACAAGATGGTGAATGCCTTGCAGTATTACATATACATGTTCATATCAGGATAATTGTTATGCAAGATGGTTAATGCCTTGCATGGTTCATGTATCATCGTTGTCATGATGATGTTTGTTGTGCTTGTTGAGTAGGGTCTTCTAGTTGCAGGTAGGGGAGTGGCTCTCAATGGGGGCCGGAGCCCAAAGTGGCGTCCAAGACAACCCATGTGGGAGTTTGTTAACTCAGTGATAACCTAAATAATGAATTAGGGGGTTGGGTAGCTAATCACACTAAACAAGATAAGTGGATGCCTCACTCATGGCTCAAGTGCTTGTTTAGGCTTGAGGTGAGATGAGACGGTTTGGAATGGCAAGATCAACTACCTTGTCCTCATGAAAGGTATGTTGATTTCGCATGAGCGTTGTATGGGGGCTGGGAGTCGGGAGAGGCTGCCAGGACAACCCAAGATGGGGGCCGTGGCCTAGGAAGGCTTACCAGGACAACCCATGACAAGCCATGTGATGACACTCCTCCCTATTGCAGCCTAGCATTCCCTAGTTGTACTCTCCCCATTCGTTATGTGCTTGCCTCTGGAAGTGTTGTTAAGTTGTTTGTATTATTGACTTGTGTTGTTGGAGTTATGTGTTGTCTTGTTCTTATAGTCTACTATCTACCTGACTGTATGTTGTAGTGGGGACCTTATGTTAACTCTAGCTCGAGGGGTGGACCTCAGGGTTCCACATGGTCGGGTGGAAGAGCTTTTATCCATTGGTTTTTCTCCTTGCTATTGTTCGTGTGCGAGGATGTTGTATCTTGTGTATCAGCCGTCAGATCTAGTACCAGATATGAAGTAAGTAATTTGTATTCATGTACTTGTCTATGTATCAGTTGATTTATAATGTATGTATTCAGAAGGTGTTAAGTAACAATGTAATGATGTACTCATATGTGAGAAGAAATTGTAACTATGTACTAGATCCTGATGATTACTTATCTGATGTTATGGAGATGTAAATGTTTATTGATTTAATGCAATAGGTTTAGAAGGATCTACTGATGTTAATTTATGATGTGTGTTAGATTATGTTAATTATTTTGTCAAGTAATGCAACCATGAAATCTTAGAGTAACAAGTTGATAGTTTAATGATGTGTAATGATGTGTTAAACATTACTTTGTTACTTTATTCATTAAAAAAAAAAAAATTTATTCCGTTTTGCATAGCGTAGATGTGTTGTACTCTAAGGTGTTCATGCAGGGCGTTACATATCAAAGTCGTCCCTAAGGTATTATATAATAATTAAGGTATCTACTTGATACTTACCTCTATGGTCCTTATCAAAAGACTTTGCAATTATTATATTAGTCAAAATAATACGTAAAAATAATTAAATAGTTTACTTAAGAGAACCCTAAGAAAGGACTCTAACCAAGACATATTTGTCAAACCAATTATCTCCTCCAATCATGATCTAAAAGTAGACTCACTCATCCATAAATTTAAGATAATTACACACACAATATAGATAAAGTCTAAGAATGATCTTTTCTATATTATTCTTCTAAATCGTGATAATATATATGGATCCTATCTATTGATACACTAACACATTTCTATACTATTTACAAAACTTTCCAAAACACATCCTAAAATTCAGATTCGAAGATACAATTAAATTAGAAAATATAACCAATATCTTTAATGTCAAACAGATTAAATAAAAGTTCTAATAAAGGTTTTATGTCCTTCTAAACTTACTTCATTTCATATTAGAAAGAGATCAAGATAAAGATTTCGACTGGACTCATTAGATGAACAATCATTGACATTTTTTTATAAGTCAATGCCACTAATATACAAGTGATAACTTATATAGTTGAAAATACTTTGGTAGACAATTGTGAAAAAGACCGAGGCATAGACAAGGTCTATGAACTGTTAGGCAGTCATCTCAAAGAGACGTCATCTCTTCAATCCAAATGATTACAAGATACACACAGAATGAATTTGTAGATTTAATAACAACCAAGATGGCATAGGAATGTTTGTCACTAATTGATACATATCTCTAAATTGGTAAACTGGGTAATCCTAATTTTTGGATATGATTTTCATATATAAGAGCTGAATCTTATATAAAATTTTTAGAGAAACCCAGTTCAAAAATATAGAGCTATTGGTGACACAACTAACTTCTTTAATAGCGACAAAACAGGTGAGAGGTACACAATCACAATTATTCATATCTCCAAAATGATAAACTAGGTAAGGTTGATTTTTGGGTATTATTTATATAACTAGGTCATGCATCATATATAAAAATTATAGAGGAACCTAGTTCACAAAAATAAAGTTATGGCTGATATAATAGACTATTTAAACAAAGATGAAATGGGTGAGAGATACACAATCATAAAATATTCATATCTCCAAAATGACAAACTGGGTAAGGCTAATTTTTTGATGTGATTTAGATAACTAGGTTGTGCACCACATATAAAAATTCTAGAGGAACCTAGTTCATAAAAATAAAGTTATGGTTGATGTAATAGACTGGGTTCAAAATATTCTAAAGAGAATTCATAGAATAATATAAAGCTTGCATATGACAAATTCATTTCACTAAATCTAATGTAACAATAAATCAATTTCATATCTCAGTCCATACATGGAATATTGCTTCTATCACGTCTTCACAAAATTTCCCAGCTCATATCCATTTTCCCCCAAGTCTTTTCTTCTGGAAGCTATGGTTTATGGTGCCAAAAGAAAAATGAAAACTTCCTGAGAGAGAGAGAGAGATCCCCAAAACATAAAACATATTCTGCTTATTTCAAATGCACGCTCCTCCCCAAATTATGTCTTGAGATTTCAAAATAAAGTTGAGCATGCATAACCACCCCCATAAAGTTAAAGTTAAAGGAAATAAATTCCACCTTTATTACTTTCTTACAATTTTTTATTTTAACTAGACAATAATTTCTCTCTGATTTTATTTATTTTAGAATTTGTTATATATATAAGTTTTTATGACAAATCATAAATATTATAAATTTATTTTTATTGCCACTAGCAAAACATTTACTTGTTTATATAATATTTTAATTTTAATTTTATCAATTATATTCCCATTTTAAAAACACTTTATTTTCCTCATTATAATTATTATTATTTATTGACCATAGAATACAATATAATATAATTTCCCAGAAACTTAAATTTACATTTAAAAGCATCTATATTTATTTATCAAAGTGCCATCTTGACTTAATAATGTTATTTTAATGAAGCAATTAACCAAAACATTAATTTGACAATTATAACCTAAATAATCCAATGCCGAACAATACCTGACGACCATGCACAATCGAAAAGCATAACCACAATAATAGTGACTGACTATCATGCCCAAACTGACAACACTGGCTGGGTGCAAAACTGGATACTCATCCTTTTCAAGGATGATGGCTAACTAGGGGACCATATGTTATCTCTGTTCAACAATTTCCATTCGGTTTAAGGCATGCTCAAACCTGTCAATTTAGGTGGAGTCAATGTCTGATACCTGCAACCTGCAGCACACAACATGGTCTATGCACAAGTATAATAAATATAAAATGGTCATGGTGTGAAAGAGAATTACAACATCGTCAAACACTTATGAATGAGCGGTACGACATTGTCTCTTTTCACACCACACAATAATTAGATCATCCTATAATACAAAATCAGTCATATAAAAATCAATTCTAACATATGACAATCATAGTGAGATCAACATCATAATCACTTGAATGTAAAACAATGTCAAAGCATATGAATTATCAATGTCACAATAAGGATTATCAAAAAAACATACTAGCTATCATATGAAACCACACATGAGGATAATAAGGAATGTCACCAACATGAATGTAGCATCTACCAACATCATATAATATACAACATCAATTGTCTAACATACCCTAAATATTCCTATTATGTTACCTTCATCTTCATGCTCCTTAGCCAGACCATCTGCACATCCAAGATGATAATGGAGGGGCACTACAACTGAAACCTACAATGAAAATGAAGAGGAAAGATTTGAAGACATTCCTTTTATTTCAATTGATTATGACCACATTTTAGGATTGATTAAAAAAGGTACATGTGCATATATATAAATTCTTTCAAAGTTTGTAAATTTAGATTGATACATAATATTTGTTAATCTTTAGACAAAATTTTATTGTAATTTGTTTAATATTATTTTTTTCTACAATTAAAGATTGGTTCTATTTTTTTTAAAATTGAACATTGTATATATTTGTACAGGAGATGTTTTTTGCAATCATAGTAGAGGCTAGAAACATAGAAGGTGTTATTATTTATTGCATTGCACAAAGGAGAGAATGAAGTTAACAAAACCATAAATAAGAGATGAAATGTTGTTTCCCATAGGTTTAATTGTAGTGCAAGGGATATATCTCAAACAAGTCAAAATTGTTCAAAATGGGATTCATTTTATTGATTACCATCTTGAAAACAAGGTGTATCAGTATAGCCACCTAGTAATTGCTACTAACCTATCTCTTCATCAAGTTCCACATGCACATGGACATCATAAGTGGAGACTAGATAGAGATAATCATTAGAGAATACTAGAAGTTATTAAAGAGCAATGATGCAGAGGTAAAGGTAGTAGTTGTTGAAGTTCACTAGATCTCAAAGCTTCCTTTAAGAGGTATACAAAGGTGTTTATTATTATAAGCCTACATAAGGTTTCTCAAGGAACTGACATAGCCCTGGACCACACACTGGTGTCCACCCTCATAGGCTATTCAACTTCCCAATGGTGAGTCACTGCTCTAACCAACCCTTATACACAGTCCACCTTCTAGGACAGCAAACTACCTTCAAGAACTCTCAAACTACTACCAATCAACTCTACCAAATCAAGATCTTTATGCTACCATCAACAAATGCATAACTAACATCAGGTCACTAAGTGTTACACTTGCAAGGACAGAGAACAGTAAATTGCAACATGACTATCCTAAAAGCAGGATTCTAGATAGGTTCTTTCTTTGTAGCCCTAAGCAATAACTAAACTAGCAATAACTCCTTTACCAACATGGATCTTCACACCAAACACAACATGCACCTACCAAGGACAGGATCAACTTGAGGTCTCTGACCCAATAGCTAAATTTTGTACTATATAGGACAGTGGACAGCAAATTACCATGTGACTGTCCTATGACAGTGCCAAAAGGAGACTATTTCTTTGTAGCCCTTGAGAATGACTAACACAAGTATATCTCCTCAAACCTTCAAAAGGCAATCTGAATACTTTACATATTCCAATATCCATTATGGATTTATTCCTACCCTCCAAGTTACAGAGCCGTACGGTACTGTAGGCGTTCAGAAATAACAAACTGTCTTTTCTTTGATAGAGGCCTAATTTGAAGGTAATGTGGAGGAAAATGCATCAACTCTGCATGCCCCTGATCCACCAAGCTCCTACCCTATTCAGTTTCCACCTTCCAACACAAACTCCATCATGTATTTGTCAAAACAATTGACTGTTTTTACCTTCATGTTGTTGTCCACCATTGGTTTCTCAACTAGTCACTGTGAAGACTAGTTAGATACATGCCAAATGCTTTGGAGAGGAGTGTTCAACCTGCAAGACAATAACAAACACAAACTCTACTCTACCTTCCTCCATCCCACCAAGAAATGGGTGATCACCTTCAAAGGACAGAGGAAGAATGATTCATTTTGCCTAAAACCCTAGTTATGGAGGGTTTAAGACCAGTTTATACAAAATGAGTTGAAACTTCCTTCACAAAAGATGTCAAGAGCTCTAATTAGATGCAAATGAAAGATATTTAGAAACCCTAACACATTTCCCAAATTTTAGTTCATGAACAGTCCCTACCAGGCTGTGCAGAATGGCTGTCTACAGTAAAAAGCAGAAAAACACAATTTTTACCTTAAAAAAACTCCTCCCTTCATTCCTCGTTGGCATGTTTATACAAAGTATTGTTTATAGAAGGTTTTGCAACCTTTCCACTTCCCTACTGCCCATACAACTACCCATGAAAGGCAGTGAAACGATGGAAGTGGCTTTTTCTTCAAAAAACTAAGTTTCTAAATGAGGAAAACCTAGAAAATAGGTCTAAACAAACACTCTAGAATGGACTAGTCAATTAAAATGACTAAGTCCTTATTACATAGCATGAAAATGGCTTTCAAAGCCTTAGGAAAAACCAAATTAATAAGACCACAACGCATGACATAGTCAAAAATGACTAAAACTGGAGCTCCTGCACCATACTCCCCCTGTGGGAAAAACTCAAGTCCCTTGAGTTGCCAATTGTTGAAGTGTCATGCCATGCTTCAAGATATCTGCTTTAGTCATCTAAGTGGCCTCTGAATTAGGAAGATCCTTCCATTTCACCAAGTACTCTTTATAGACACCTCTCCGAGTCTTCTTGACAACCTTGGAATCCAGAATGCACTCCAACTGCAAAGGTTTGCTTGGAGGTAAATCCTTGATCCAATCAGCATCTTTAGCCACCACATCTGATCCACTTTCACCAGGCAATGGAGGTCTAAAAGGAAAAAGATCACAAACATTGAAAATTGGAGAGATACAAAGGCCAGATGGTAACTCAATCTCATATGCATTTGGACCGAATTTGTGCACTATTTTGCATGGCCCAATCTTCTTCATCAGGAGTTTAGTTGGCTGACCCTTTGGCAATCTTTCTTTCCTCAAATATGCCATAACTAAGTCACCAACTTTGAATTGCACTTCTCTTTTCTTCAAATCTACCTTTTCCTTGTACTTTGTGACTGATTTTTCTAGTTGCAACTTGACTTGATCATGGACTGTTTTCATGGAGGCAGCAAACTCTTCACCAAGTGCACTCCTATCCTATCCTTGGAGATCCTTCAGCTCAAGTGGTCCTCTTGGATGAAAACCATAAACTATATCAAAAGGACTTTTACCAGTGCTCCTATTCCTTGAATCATTGTAGGCATATTCAGCCTGACTAATAACCAAGTCCCATGCCAAACCATGCTGCTTTGTGAGGCATCTTAGAAGGTTTCCAAGTGACCTATTAACCACCTCAGTCTGACCATCAGTTTGTGGATGGTAGGCTGATGAAAAGGACAACTGTGTGCCCAACTTCTTCCACAAGGTCCTCTAGAAGTGACCTACAAACTTAGAATCTCTATCAGTTACAATTGATAATGGTAAACCATGTATCCTTACTACCTCTCTGAAAAATAGACCTACAACATGAGATGCATCATTTGTGCATTTACATGGCACAAAATGAGCCATCTTGCTGAACCTATCAACAATGACAAACACACTATCCACCCCTCTAGCTGTCCTGGGTAACCCAAGCACAAAATCCATGCTGATACTTTCCCAAGGTCTATTGGGAATGGGAAGGGATTGGTATAGACCTACATTTGAAGACACACCTTTGGCTCTTTGACAGATTGCACAACTAGCTACATACTTCCTTACATCTGATTACACCTTTGGCCAAAAATAGAACCTTGTGACTTGTTCTAGTGTCTTGTCTAAGCCAAAATGTCCTCCTAAAGAACCATTATGCTCCTCCTTTATGATGTTGTCCCGTATGGAGCACTTAGGGACACACAACAAATTGCCTTTAAACAAGAGGCCCTCCTGCAAAACAAAATCTGCATACTCTCCATGGAATGTGTTAGCCAAGTTCACACAAACATCATAAGCCTCTTTGAAATCAAAATCTTCTTTATATAGCTCCTTTAAACAGTCAATACCCATGCTTTCTAACTGAATTTCATGAACAAGAAGCAACCTCCTAATCAATGCATCAGCCACCTTATTAGAGACATCTCTTTTGTGCTTAATTGTGAAGGTATAAACTTGTAGTTGTTCCATCCATTTAACATGTCTATGGTTCAATTTTTCTTGACTGTTTAGAAAGCTTAAAGCATGATTGTCAGTAAACACAATAAATTCTTTGGGCAGCAAATAATGTCTCCATTTCTTAAGAGCTTGCACCATTGCATAGAGTTCTAAGTCATAGGTAGAATACCTTTGCTTGGCTTCATTCAACTTTTCTGAAAAGAATGCCACTGGATGTCCTTCTTGGCTGAGAACAACACCAATAGCTTGCTGAGTTGCATCACACTCAACAACAAACACCTTATCAAAATCAGGGAGTACTAAGGTAGGTAACTCAGCCACCTTTGTTTTCAACAACTCAAAACTATCATCAGCTTCCTTTGTCCACTGGAATCTACATTTGACTCCACCCTTGATGGTGTTGAGAATGGGAGCACTAATGTGACTGAAACCTTTGATAAACTTCCTATAGCAAGTCACCAATCCAGGGAAAATTCTCACATCTCCCACTGTTTTTGGGGTAGGCTAACTGAGAATAGCCTCAACCTTAGAGGGATCCATCTTCAAATAGCCATTAGAGATGACAAATCCTAGGTATACAAGTTCAGTTTTCATAAACTCACATTTATCTAAGTTGATCATCAACTTGTGCTCATGCAGCTTCTCCAACACCTGACCAACATGCTTCGCATGCTCTTCCCTTGTCATGCTGAAGATTAGTATGTCATCAAGATAAACAATAACAAATTACCAATGAATTCAACTAATACCTCATTCATCAGGTGCATAAATGTACTTGGTGCATTGCTAAGACCAAATGGCATAACAAGCCATTCATAAAGACCTTCATTGGTCTTGAAAGCAATCTTCCATTCATCTCCTTGTCTGATCCGGATTTGATGATATCCAGATTTTAAATCAATCTTTGAGTAATAGCATGATCCTCCTAGATAATCCAAAAGATCTTCAATCCTTGGCATTGGGAATCTGTACCTTATGGTGATCTTATTTATGGTCCTAGAATCTATGCATAGCCTCCACTTTCCATCCTTCTTAGGAGCAAGTACACTTGGAACTGTACAAGGACTTAGACTCTTCCTAATCAGCCCTTTCTCTAGGAGATCTTGAATTTGCCTTACCACCTCTTCATTTTGCTGTGGAGTCAGCTTGTATGTAGCCTTGTTAGGCAATGTATCACCAGGTATTAAGTCAATTTGATGACTAATATCCCTCATGGGTGGTAAGGAGTTGGGAACTTCCTCTACCACAAGGTCTTGATACTTATCTAGAAGTTGCTGCACTTCCAATGGAATCTCCTTCTGTTTTTGTTCTTGCTGATCTGATCCACTCTTGGGCTTCATGACCAAGGCATACCCCTAGTTGTCATTCTCCTTCAAGAGGTTTAGGAACTCTTTGCCATTCACCAACATGACACTGCTGTCATTTTCCTTCCCCCTGGGCTGCTCCAACAAAGGATCCATTTTGAATTGTCTTCCATTCTTGGTGATGACATAAGTGTTCTTCTCACCATCATGCTGAGCTTTAACATCATACTGCCATGGACGGGCAAGGAGCAGGTGACATGTATCCATAGGGATGATTTCACATAACACTTTGTCCTTGTAGTCACCAATTGTAAATTCAACCCAAGTTTGTTCTTCCACCATGAAACTTTGGTTCTTGTTCAACCAAGAAATCTTGTGAGGACTGATATGAGGCAGCCTTTTCAACTTGCACTTTTCAACCATCTCAGTGGATACCACATTCTCAGTAGACCCTGAATCCACTATGATTTTGCAAAGTTTCCCATAGGCTAGGCCTTGGTTTCTGAAAAGATTCTTTCTCTGAGGGGGCTCTTGTTTCAATGGCATCTTCAACATAGACCTTTTGATCATCATACTTTCTCCATCTAGAACAGGTGCAGCACTTCCCATTGGTGAATTCACACTTTCACAATCATCATCTTTCACTAACTAATTTCTCTTCCCATTGTCATGAGATTTGCTGGCTTTCCCTGGGCATTTGTTCATTGTATGGCCAACTTGGTTGCAGCCATAACACCTTCCAATGAAGACTCCTAGTCCTCTACCTCCACCATTTTTCCCCTTGCCATTAGGCCTTCTCCAACCTCTGAAGCCTCCTCTATGCTCTGTCTTAGGTGGTGTTTCTTGCTGACTGTTATTTTTAGTTTTGTTGAACTGTCCACAGCCAAAATTGCCTCTTCCTCTTTGGTTTCTACCACCTCTACCTTTGGCACTTTGTTCACCCTTCCTTCTCAACTTTTCCTCTGCTCTGGAGACCAATAAGAAACATTCATCCACTGTCTTTGGTAACACTAAATTGATCTCATCTTGCAGATTGTATTTCAATTGATTTAGGTACCTAGCCACCATCCCTTTTTCATCTTCATTATGATTGGCCCTCATACTGAGTCTATGAAATTCTTCTGTGTAGGCAGCCACATCCATGTCTTTTTGTCTCAAATTCTAAAATCTCCTTATGATTTGAATCTCATAATCAGGTGACATGAACTTGCTTCTGAGCATAGCCACCATTCTGCTCCATTTAGCGATGGGACTCTTCCCAATCTTCTCCCTCTCACTCTGCATATAGTTCCACCATACAAGTGCAGAACCTCTTAGCCTTGTCTTGGCAAACTTGACCTTTTTGTTGTCATTGAACTCCTTGTAATCAAAGAAGTTGCACATAGCTTCCATCCAATCAATGAGAACATCTCCATCCAACTTGCCATTTAAAGTAGGCACATCCATCTTGGGATCACCACTGTCTCTATGAGCACCCTTAAGTGCATTCAAGAAGGCTTTCTGATCTGCAGACATATCCTGCTTCAAAGGATCCTCTTCTACCTCTATTTCTTCATTTGTGTCAGAAGAACTTCCCTCTTCTTTGGTCTTGCCCTTAGACTTCTTCTCTTCTTGTAATTTTGCTTCTTGCAATCTTGCTTCAACCATCTCTTCCACCAACTTCTTGATGGCATCTTGACTCATTATTTTGGGAGGCATTGTACTAGCCTCTATTTCAATTTCCTCTTCTGACATACACTGCTTCCAATCAGAATATTGGCTCTGATACTAATATGATGCAGAGGTAAAGGTAGTAGCTATTGAAGTTCACTAGATCTCAAAGCTTCCTTTAAGAGGTATACAAAGGTGTTTATTATTATAAGCCTACACAAGGTTTCTCAAGGAACTGACATAGCCCTAGACCACACACTGGTGTCCACCCTCACAGGCTATTCAACTTCCCAATGGTGAGTCACTGCTCTAACCAGCCCTTATACATAGTCCACCTTCTAGGACAGCAAACTACCTTCAAGAACTCTCAAACTACTACCAATCAACTCTACCAAATCAAGATCTTTATGCTACCATCAACAAATGCATAACTAACATCAGGTCACTAAGTGTTACACTTGCAAGGATAGAGAACAGTAAATTGCAACATGACTGTCCTAAAAGCAGGATTCTAGATAGGCTCTTTCTTTGTAGCCCTAAGCAATAACTAAACTAGCAATAACTCCTTTACCAACATGGATCTTCACACCAAACACAACATGCACCTACCAAGGATAGGATCAACTTGAGGTCTCTGACCCAATAGCTAAATTTTGTACTATACAGGACAGTGGACAACAAATTACCATGTGACTGTCCTATGACAGTGCCAAAAGGAGACTATTTCTTTGTAGCCCTTGAGAATGACTAACACAAGTATATCTCCTCAAACCTTCAAAAGGCAATCAGAATACTTTACATATTCCAATATCCATTATGGATTTATTCCTACCCTCCAAGTTGCAGAGTCGTACAGTACTGTAGGCGTTCAGAAACAACAAACTATCTTTTCTTTGATAGAGGCCTAATTTGAAGGTAATGTGGAGGAAACTAGATCAACTCTACATGCCCCTGATCCACCAAGCTCCTACCCTAGTCAGTTTCCACCTTCCAACACAAACTCCATCATGTATTTGTCAAAACAATTGACTATTTTTACCTTCATGCTACTGTCCACCATTGGTTTCTCAACTAGTCACTGTGAAGACTAGTTAGATACATGCCAAATGCTTTGGAGAGGAGTGTTTAACCTGCAAGACAATAACAAACACAAACTTTACCCTACCTTCCTCCATCCCACCAAGAAATGGGTGATCACCTTCAGAGGATAGAGGAAGAATGATTCATTTTGCCTAAAACCCTAGTTATGGAGGGTTTAAGACCAGTTTATACAAAATGAGTTGAAACTTCCTTCACAAAAGATGTCAAGAGCTCTAATTATATGCAAATGAAAGATATTTAGCAACCCTAACACATTTCCCAAATTTTAGTTCATGAACAGTCCATACCAGGCCGTACAGAATGGCTGTCTACAGCAAAAAGCAAAAAAACACAGTTTTTACCTTAAAAAAACTCCTCCCTTCATTCCTCATTGGCATGTTTATACAAAGTATTGTTTATAGAATGTTTTGCAACCTTTCCACTTCCCTACTGCCCATACAACTACCCATGAAAGGCAGTGAAATGATGGAAGTGGCTTTTTCTTCAAAAAACTAAGTTTCTAAATGAGGAAAACCTAGAAAATAGGTCTAAACAAACACTCTAGAATGGACTAGTCAATTAAAAAGACTAAGTCCTTATTACATAGCATGAAAATGGCTTTCAAAGCCTTAGGAAAAACCAAAATAACAAGACCACAACGCATGACATAGTCAAAAATGACTAAAACTGGAGCTCCTACACCAAGCGTGCTAAACTAATGGATGTGGTACATGAATGAGTGAGGTGTCCAGGAATGAATCTATTTTGCTTAAAGTTCAAGAAGTTCTATAACATTTGGGTACATGATATGTGATTTTTCTTGTTTCATTGAAGTGTACACATGGATGTTCTATATATTTACCTACGCTGCTACATACATGTACAAATGAAATTGTGATAAATTAAATCATGTGTCTTTCTCATTATATGATGATAATATGAGCCTTAGTGTTCATAATTTAGTTAAAATACATGTGTGATGATTGTGATGGTTTTATGGATGCCTCTTTAAACATGTGTAAAATCATGTATTCTATTTATATTTAAATTAAATATATTATCTATGATGTTATATGTTACAACTTTTTTAGTGATTTTATTTTAGTATGATCAAGTGGTAGATCAAGTTACAATTTTGTTGGATACATACAAATGACAAGTGATAAATTATACGACAAGTGTTATGTTATTGATTCTAGTTCAATTTTATATTAGAACTTGTGGTAGAGATTTACAACATGATTGGATGCATCTCAAGTAAAATATTTATATTTAAATTTAATGAGTTTAGTTTATGTTGTTATGTCAAGTTCATATTCCTACTTCTCTCACTTGTGAACCATAATTCACAACAAGGAACTTATAAGATCTTGTGGGGCATACATGCATTAAATATTAGAAAGAGGCCAATACAATACATTACCATCATTTTCTCAATTAATTTACCTCTCATTCCTTGAAATTAATATCTAAACAACTTAAGGATTTTGATATCATTCATCTTTATTAGTTAATTCTAGAAGGGTCCCCTTAATCTAACATAATTGAATATATACATCAAGTGGTGTAAAACAAAAGACCTCATATTCACTCGAAGATGCTAATAAGTGATTCTCCAATGTACTAATATTCTAGGGCCTTGCCTAGATGAATACCCCAATATAATTTATACTCTAATTTTGTTATATTTTAAATCAAATCCATATGTATTTTAAACTAACTCGACACACACAATTAAACTTCAGTTTTTAAAAGTGAAATAGTACAGGGATGGATGGTTATTGTTAGGAAATAGTGTTCACATGGATATCATTATTAATATGATTAATAATATAGAATTGTGTACATTAATATTAAGTTGTTGAGAAACAACTTAATATTAAATTATCTAGTGAATGTTTGTTTGTAATATGAGTTGTTTTAACAACTAAATATATCATATATTTAGGAGCTTGTTTATTTTCAATCACCTAATTATCTAAGGGATTTGTTTCCTATAATATAGGATATACAAGTCCTATATATATGTAATTTGTGTTGAACAAAAGGGATATAGAAGTAGAGTGTTATTTTGCGTATAAAATTTTCTATTTAGCTTCTATAGTCTCTCCTCAAATCTATAATCTAGTTATAGTAGATTTGCCTCATCTCATTGTGCCTATGTCTAAAGTGGGGTGGTTTATATATACATCATTTGGGAAGTTGCAATAAGTGAGGATCATATTCTACTTAGTTATGCCCCCAAACAAATCACCTCAATGATCTAATGAACCAAGATCAATGATGGTGTAGGAAAGGATGCAATATGCTTGTGATGATCAATACATATTTTCTTATAATGCATTTATATAATGATTAATGATTCTATTTATTATAATATGTCAATTTAGATTCTACTGGCCAAATTTAACCAAATTATATATATACATCTCTGAAACATAAGAAGTCATAAACACAAATGTCATCTATGATATATATCTCAAATATATAAATGTGTACACATGTGCACATACATCAATAGATATAAAACATAAACTTAAATGTCTGGAATGATATATAATCATTTCTAGAGTAGATCTATGAAATATAAGTGAACAGAAACATAAAATGTCTATGTAATAAACATAAAATGTAATAAACACATGTGTGTATAAACTAGTGCAAGTCATCTAACCTCCAGGTCATCATGTCATTTCCTAATCAAGTGACCATCTGAGTGTGAATCCTGAGCATTCGATAAATGTGTTGAGCCTTGCATATATACATATATAAACTTGTGTAATTAATTAAAAATTATATTATATATATATATATAGACACACACACACACACATATGAACAAGTGAACATGTACATATACGTACATTTTAACTTAGATGAAAATTAAAGTTTACTTGTCCACTGATATGGTCAGGTGAAGAATGTGTGTGTACATGCTCGCCCCTCAAACTAGGAGTCACATGTGCTACCTCCACCTACACACATATGCATGAATACAAAAAAAAGAAAATTAATTTTGAGTTATATTTAATTTATAAAACTGTGTTGTACATGGTTCCAATGAAGTTACATACTACATGTATTTATTTAAAACTTAAAAAACTTAAAAATTATATGTACATATATACCTGAGTCACCTCTACATCGTCAATGTCACCTTCTACAATCATATAATCCACCATCTCCTCTATAGTCCTACCTTGGACTAGATCTACCAATGATGTGTGTAGTAGACTATGCAAGTGAGATGGCATCAACCCTAAAGAGAGAATCTCCATAAGACCTGGACCTCTTGTAGCCTACTCGAGTGTATCAGTAGATGTTTGAGTAGTTGGAGTAGCTGCAGATGTCTAAGCACTTGGAGTAGCTATAGATTTCTAAGCACTTGGAGCAGCCACAGATGACTGGGCACCTGGACCAACTGTAGATGACTGGGCCCCTAGAGTAGCATAATCATCATCCTATGTATGCACCTATGACAAATCGGTAGAATGGCAACAGGTAGGTGGCTCATGTGCCCCTCCAAATGATCTAACTATAGGATCCATATTAGAATTCTGAGACTAAGCCACAAATGAAGCAACATCTACTAACAGGATCCCCAACTATGATGAGATCACACAATGCGCTCCCATCAAGTCGTTAGACAATCTGTAACTAGTATCCCTTAAAATCTAGGCATCACATGCAATGTGATCTATGTCATCTAGAGATAGGATACCTACCACAACATATGCATCTAAATCAATAGTTGACCTATGTGGATGTCTCATCATGTATCTACCCATGTGATCTGTATATATGCACATTGAGCCTCCACTGCAATATCAATAATACTGCCAATTGCTTCCTGTTGGGAAGCAATGACAACCTCATCGGCAATAGGGGTAATGGCTAGAGAGACAACAAGCATAATTTGCCCAACCAAGACCCTATAATCTATGGGTTGTCAATCTACACGATGATAAGAATCTCTATCACAAACCCTACCACTCCCCTGCCCCAAATTATTGAGTACATGTGCCTCAGATTTACATGTATTTCACTGATGTTTGCTTAGTCATCAAGTAGACTTTCACTATTGGCTAGTCTTGTTGATGTCTCACTGATTTCTTGAGTCACCCCGATGGATGAATTCTAGGGCTCCTTGCCTATCGGCAAGACAAACCCTATCGCGTCCTCTAGAATGGTTATGTCAGGCAAACCCTCTTGTATCGGCAGGAGTGATGAGTCTTTGGGCGATATACAATGTTACACTAATGAAGGGCAAGTTGTCAGGTTGACATGATCTATCGGGCTTGGCTGAAGATCTCACTCCGATGCTTGTGTCTCCCCGATGGTGGTTTGTTTTGACAATGTGTTATCAGCGAAATGGGGGTCTTTGGTGAAGTCTTGTGTTCTCTCCCTGATGTGTTGTGTTACTCCGATGAAGGCTTCACATTGGTATGACTTTCACCATCTGCATGGATTGGAATTTTCTCTCTGATTGCTTTGTGTTACTTCGATGAACTGGTGAAGAGTTGGTGAGGCATTGGCATTAGCATGAGAAGCTTGGCCAGTCTGAGGTTTGGATGTCTCTCTGACGGTTGCCTGTTACTCTAATGAAGGCATGAAGTCTTGGGCATTGGTGGGACAAGGACTCGTCGCTGTGAATGCTGAAGTGGTCACCAATGGTTCGGGTTATACCGATGAGGTTAGACTGGCATCGTTGGCAACAAAATTACTGACAATAGTCTTACTTCGTGGTTGAGTATATAAACTAGAAAATTGCCCAATGACTGATGCATGTGGGACAAATGAGTTCTCACGAATGCGAATAGTTAGAAACAAACTTCTTGATGGTTGAACTAAATTGATTGGTTGCTCAGATGGTTGAGTCAATTAGATTGCTAAAGTAATGGAAGATTGGTAGACAGATAGGGAGGAAGACAAAAAAAGGAGATTGATAGTCTTGGATCATGAGAGAGATCGATTGAGAGTTTAATCTAGTAATCTATGTTTTCTTCTTCGGGGAAGTTCTATACTGTATGTTGTACATAGCATGATAATAGTATGTGAAAGAACTAAACCGAGAAAAGGAGAAACAAAGGCTGAGAGAGCGAGGTTGATCTTGCCATGTTACTATTGAGATTCTCTAGATGAAGAACAAGATGTATAACTCTGTGAAGGCTTGAGAGTCTGATATTGTATTGTAACTATTTTATTTTTGTTGTTGATTAATACAATGATCTCTGGTTTTTGGAGTGTGGGGTTTTTTTACTCGAAAGGGTTTTCCCCACGTAAATCTATGTGTTCTTATTATTGTTCTTTCATGGTTGTGATTCTGTAAGTTAAATCTATTATCTGTTGTTGAAATTGTAAAGTTGTATGAGTCTTTTCTCTGAAGGTTAAATGATGGGGAAATAAACTATATCTATTTCTGCCTTGTGTCATAGTTGTGCGTGTTTTGTGAAGCGATTGAAAGAATTTTAAATTTGTCTAAGACACCACTATTCTTAGAAATATGTTCTAAGATGCTCGTATTTCCTTACAAGTGGTATCAGAGCTTTCTTCTGGGACTAGTTTGGTTCTGGTGTTGTAGGTTCTGGACTCTTTCTGTGAAGATTTCTTGGTCTTGGAAGCCTGAGGAAATCTGAAGGAATCATCTGATGTTTGATCCTTTGGTGAGTAAAAGTGTGTGCTCATTTTGTTTCAGTTTCAAGTGACAACATGCAGCCTGAAGGATGATGAAGTTGGAGAAGGAGTTGATCATGTTGAAATGATGTGGTCTAAGGCTCTTCTTTTTGATAGTAAGATGATTCTATTGCATGGGGTAGAATTTTGATAGTAACTTTCATATTGGGTGTCTGTGTGAGAGGCTCTTTGATAATATGAAGAAGTTTGCATTGCTATTCAGCCATGGAGTATTGTGCTTATGCTAGATTTTTTGTTCCTAGTATTGGAAAGCATTGTTTATGTTGCCCTAGTTGCATAAAGGCTATGGAGTTGATCATTGGAGATCTGGGAGCTTCTGCGATAGCCTGTCTCCCTCAGATGCATGTGCATGTTAGTGGTTATGGAGTTGGCCTACAAAGTGGGCCTGAAGTTCCTGAACTGTTGTTTCCTTTAGTGGATACCTTGTACTCGCATGTCTCAGAATCATGTTCCTTGGTTTTGAGGGCTTTTATAGTTTTTCCTAAAATCTATGTTGATGCATATTCATGGTGATCCATTTTTCTGGTTTAACCATTATGATGTTTCTTGATTCATATTCTTGGTCTTCCAGATGTGAAGTAGGTATGGATGTGCATGGGTGTTTTTCAAACACAGTGGTTTTGCAGGTTTTACACGGTCAAGAGAAAAACTTGTGTTTTTTGTGAAGCTACAGATAAGCTATTTCTAGACCCTGGCTTTTAGGGTGTTACTGGATGATAAAGTTGTAGTTTTGCATGCATGCTCTATGCATGGTGTGAGGAGGTGAAATGCTTTCTCTGCATGGGAGTGTTGGTATGTGATATGTCACTCAGCATTTATGTGGTTATGATTTTGTTGTTCTATACTATGGTGCTCAGGTTGTGGACATGTTTGGCAAATCAGATTTGTAAGTAATCTGATGCTTGAGTCATGTTGTCTACATTGTTATCTATTTCTTGAGATCTCAGTTTTGTAGTTTCCAGTGTGATAGTGAGTTTGCATGGTACATTGGTTGGATCTACGAGTTATGTAGTTTTGTGGGCTGATCACCTATTAAGCTACAATGAGATGACTCAGATGTGGATTGTCTTTATCCACAAGATTATTTCAATGTTTATGTAGATTTGTTAGCTGGTCTTGTCTGTGGTCACTTGTGCATTGGTGTGATAGTTTCAAGATGAGAGGATGGATGTTGTAGAGTACCTGAATAGTTGGTAATGGAGACCTATAGCATGTGTATCATGATGTCATGAAGAGCTTGGTTTCACAGGTTTTGTGTAAGCTATTAACAGTGATAGTGTATTTCCTTGGTTTGGTGATCTTGGTGCCACTTGGTTTTATTGTCACATGGACATGTTAATGTGTGGACCTAAATGATTTTCAGATTAGGAGATGCTTGGTCATGATGCTTGAAAAGCTCAATTGTTACAGTTCAGTTGATGAAGGGGGTAAATCACAAAACAAACAATAGAAGATATTGAACACAGTAAATAGAACTTTCTTTTATTGAATTGGGCAACTCATTACATTACAAAAGCTCAATTACAATCAGAGGATGAATCCTCTACTGGCTGCAACACATTACAGCTTTCCCAACCTCAAGACTCTAGAATCTTCAGCCTTCTGTAACCCCAAATCAATTAGGGTTTCTATTTTCCCACCTATTCTTGACTCTACACTGGCCCCCCTCACTCTACTACCGCTCAGGGTTCCTAAAATAGTCATAAATAGCACTTTTTGGCGGCCTCCAACTAAATTTCGAAATTTGCAACTCCCTCCAAAAGTAGGTCAACTTCCGAGAAGCATAACTTTTGATCCGGGTGTCCGATTGACGAACTATTTTAAGTGCTGGAAAGCTCGTGATGTGAACTATCACGTCGAAAATCCGTAAACAGATTTCCGTCAACTTTTCAGGACATTATGGGAAGTTTTAGTGCCTCATATCTCATTCCAGAAATTTTCAAGGGCTTTTCAGAAAACAAAAACTTTAATATCATTCAGCTCACAAATGATCTTTGCCTGATTCCTTCGCCAAAGGTCTTATATTTCTGTTATGTAACTTTCTAGAAGTTTTTGCTTCATTATGTGCCCAAATGCAAACTTTCTAAAAATAGCAAGTACACTTTCCTAAATAGGCAGGTCACTATTTTTAGCAGTTTTGGAAAAACTGAAAGTCCTACATTATTATTCTGGATATTATGGAACCAGAAACACTAATTATGGAAAGAAATGAAAACAACTACAATGATTTTGAATTAACTTCTTTTTGGGTGATGCAAGATTGCCCTTACACCACTGGATGCTCCTACATCATCAGTGGGAGCTTTTAGCATTGACTGTGTGTTCATCACTTAGTGGTGAATGATCTTCTTTAGTTTTACAGATGTTACTAGGAGGAGCTCTTTGATCCTATTTCTGCAGAAGGGTTCATTCACATGTGCAGGGGCACTATTTGAGGATGTGTAACATCTTGGAGCCATGGAGGATTCATGAATTTCTTGGCTGAGGTGTTGGTGGTGCTTGACAGGTGATGTTGGTTTAGAGTTTGGTTTGTTTCATGGCATGCTATTTTCTTGATTTATGTATTTGAGTTTTGACATGATACATTGCTCTTGAGACCATGGTTATGTTCACTTGGAGCATGGAATCTCCAAAGGGGGATGGTAAGATCATGATGTCATGATAAGTTTCTGTTTCAGATGATTGGAACTTTGACAATGGTCTGGTGATTCTCTGTGTGTTGGGTACATTGATCTTTTGCTTCATTACTTCATATTGGTGCAGTGATGCTTCTGGAGTTTAGCACGAAATGATTATTTGTAGATGCTCATGGGTACATGGAGAATAAGGTGAGACTATATATGTTGTGCTTATTCAGATTTTGTAGCAGGAAGTATGAAGAGTCTTTACCTTGGTTGAATATGAGTTCAACAAAAGATCTAGAGGAGATTGTTCTTGGAGAAAGCCTTTGGGACTTGGATATCTTGGAAGAACATTTTCATTCCTCACTCTTGGTCTACTTAGCAGTTTATTACTTGAGAGGTATTGCCCATTGTTTCTCTCAGGTGTTTTATGCTTTCTTTCATAGATGTGAATCTTGAATTGCTCATAGATGGTTCTGGAGGATTCATTGTGAGAGATGGATAGCATGTTAATCTCCTTTTGCATTTGAGATTAAAGATATCATTCATTGATGAGGATTGTTAGGAGATGGTTTTATGGGTTGATTTCTTGAAATGGGAAATGAAGTAGTTTGATCTTCTGAGAAAAGATTACATCCATTTTTTTTATAATTACATGTTATATATGTTGTGTTTGATCTTGGAGATTGAATGGGTGGGTGTTTTTATGCTGTTCATTTTGGGGTGTTTTGAAGGAGATCATACTTGTCACAGTTGGCATTCAGAGGTGTATGTAGAAGGATTGTCTACAGGTATATGATGTACAGAGTTACTATCTATGGTCTCAGTTATTTTTCTAATGGTGTGTTTCACATTGCATTGTTTTGAGGTTTTGTTCAAAGCTAAAGTGATCACTAGTTTATGATCATGTGCTTTCACTTATGTTGTTGGGTGATATCATGAAGGTTATGTTCTATTATCTCTTTCATTGTTGGGTATGAAGAACTTAAGAGATTTCTGGACTAGTGGTGAGATGTACAGGTTATTACTTTACAGATTTTGCATATCATGGTGGATGTTTCCTTGTTACTACATGATGTTTACACTTTCTATGTAATTCTATTCATGGACTTTGTATGTCATGATCTTTTTTAGATCTGCATTATCCATGCAGTGGGAGTTCTTGGATGTGTTTGGTCTTTTTAGACTAGTTGACACATGGAGCTTGTATTTGCAGCTGATGGGTGTATATGTAGGTGGCATAAGTCTACTGATGTTAATACCTTCAAGGTATAAGTGATTAGATGTTCTAGCACTGGTTGTGTGTGCTATTTTCGGTCAAGTGGGTTTTTTGTTCAGTTGGATGGGACCAGTCAGCTTTCTAATTGTTGTTCTAGCTAATGTTCTATCTTGTTTCTGGAGGATGTTTTCACGGCTATGTTTTTGAAGCTTTGAAGTTGGTTATGTTGGAGCTTCTATGTAGCTTGTGAGCACAGTGGAGTGAAGACAGTATCAGTGTTAGTTCTGTGACTTGGAGCATTGATGGGTTCCTATAAATCCTTCATCAAGTGGGAGAATGTTGAGTACATGTGCCTCAAATTTACAACAGCGTGTATTTCATCGATGTTTGTTTAGTCATCGGGTAGACTTTCACTATCGGTTAGTCTTGTTGATGTCTCACCAATCTCCTGAGTCACCCTGATGGATGAATTCTGGGGCTCCTTGCCTATCGACAAGACAAACCCTATCGCGTCCTCCAGAATGGTTATGTCAGGAAGACCCTCTTGTATCGGTAGGAGTGATAGGGCAGACCCTCTTATATCGGTAGGAGTGATGAGTCTTTGGGTGATATACAATGTTACAATGATGAAGGGCAAGTTATTGGGTTGACATGATCTATCGACCTTGGCTAAAGATCTCACTCCGATGCTTGTGTCTCCCCGATGGTGGTTTGGTTTGACGATGTGCTATCAGTGAAACAGGAGTCTTCAGCGAAGTCTTGTGTTCTCTCTCTGATGTGTTGTGTTACTCTGATGAAGGCTTGGCATCGTATGACTTTCACCATCAGTATGGATTGGACTTTTCTCTCTGATTGCTTTGTGTTACTCTAATGAACTGGTGAAGAGTTGGCGAGGCATTGGCATTGGCATGAGAAGCTTGGTTAGTCTGAGGTTTGGATGTCTCTCTGATGGTTGTCTGTTACTCTGATGAAGGCATGAAGTCTTGGGCATCAGTGGGACAAGGACTCGTCACTGTGAATGCTGAAGTGGTCACTAATGGTTTGGGTTATACCGATGAGGTTAGACTGGCATCATCAGCAACAAAATTGCCGACGATAGTTTTACTAAGTGGTCAAATATATATAAACTAGAAAATTGCCTAATGACTGATGCATGTGGGACAAATGAGTTCTCACGAATGTGAACAATTAGAAATGACTTTCTTGATGGTTGAATTGAATCGATTAGTTGCTCAGATGGTTGAGTCGATTAGTTTTCTAAAGCAATGGAAGATCGGTAGACAAATAGGGAGGAAGATAGAAAAAAGGAGATTGACAGTCTTGGATCATGAGAGAGCTTTATTGAGAGTTCAATCTCGTAATCTATGTTTTCTTCTTTAGGGAAGTTCTATATTGTATGTTGTACACAGCATGATAATAGTATGTGAAAGAACTGAACTGAGAAAAGGAGAAACAGAGGTTGAGAGAGTGAGGCTGATCTTGTCATGTTACTATTTTGATTCTCTAGATGAGGAACAAGATGTATAACTCTGTGAAGGCTTGAGAGTTTGATATTGTATTGTAATTGTTTTATTTTTGCTGCTGATTAATACAATGATCTCTGGCTTTTGGAGTGTGCAGTTTTCTTACCTAGAAGGGATTTCCCCACGTAAATCTATGTGTTCTTATTATTGTTCTTTCATGGTTGTGATTCTGTAAGTTGAATCTGTTGTCTGTTGTTGAAACTGTAAAGTTGTATCAGTCTTTTCTCTAAAGGTTCAATGATGGGGAAATAAACTATGTCTGTTTCCACCTTGTGGCATAGTTTTACGTGTTTTATGAAGTGATTGAAAGAATTTTAAATTTGTCGAGGACACCACTATTCTTAGAAATACATTCTGAGATGCTCTTATTTCCTTACACAAATGACTTGGTAAATCCAAATAGTTAATGGTGAGGCCTAAATGGACATCAAAGTATAACTGTTGTGCAAAATATAATGAAATCTAGTCGTTATTTGGATAACAACCATGTACAACAAGAAATCATGGATATATTAGAGGGGCCATCCTAGGGCATATGCACCTAGTCACCTGATATGCCCTAACCTAAGATCTGGTGGAGTACTGGGGAAAACATTTAGTTTTGATGGTTTCCTTTGGCACTCTACTCTAGGTTGTCCTCAAAGGAACATTGCCTAATACCTGATCCCTCATCTAGGCAAGGATAGTAGCTAACTTCTCCCTAGAATGTAATGCCCCGCCATGCAACCCTAAAGATAAGTTTAACTAAGCAATAAAAAGGGAGAAATATTTTTTTTTTTTACATAGAAGTAATGATAACAAAACATAACATAGACTAATATCAACAAGTTAAACTAGCATCTCAAGGGGTTACACAGCTGCATTATTGAAATTAAACAATAATCAACAACATACATAGTTTATTCAAATAACTCAAACTAACAACTTGATTACATCATCATATACATACATCAACATCTTTGTAATAATGTTTATAAGTGCAAAATAGTTTATCTTATAAGAGGAATTACATAATTTCTATGATACAAAAGCTCTTTCTTTCTGAATACATCAAATTACATAATGAGTTCCATTGATACACAAGTCTAGATACAAATAGTACAATTATCTGTCTTTAAATAGAGGTGCAAATCTGGAAACATGAGAGATACAACTTCTTTATACACGAGCCATGGTGCTGGAAAACTAATGGAATAAAGCACAATCACCTGACCATGTGGAACCCTAAGGTCCACCCCCCATGCTAGGAGATAACAATAAGGTCCCACAAGAAAACAATCAAGAAAGATAGTAGACTAACATGTGCAAGGACTACACATGACTCCAAAATAACACTAGTCAATAAGGACATCACAAGTAACTCAAACATCACTTCTAGAGGCATTCACAAAACAAAGGGGAGAACACAACTAGAGAATGCTAGACTGTAATAGGGATGAGTGTCATTGCATGGTCCTAGCATGGGTTACCCTGACAGTCTCTAGCTAGACACTAACCCCCATCTATGGTTACCCTGATAGTCTCTCACTAGACGCCGGCCCCATAGGGTGACACATGCGAAATCAACATTCATTTCATGAGGATAAGGAAATTGATTTTGCCAACCACGACCTTGTCATCTCATCCTTAGCCTGAACGAGCACTACATGCATGAGTGAGGCATCCAATTATCTTGATTAGTGTGAAAACTACCCAACCCTCTAAATTTATTATTAAGTTATCACTAAATTAACAACTTCCAATGGGTTACCCTGATAAGCCACTTTAGGCATCGGCCCCACATTGAAAGCCACTCCCCCTTTACTGCATCTAGATTCTCAAAGCCCAAAACAAAACCCAAGCATGAACTATCACATTTCTCATCATGATACATTTACAACACAAAATATACATCATTTCACATTACATAGAACAAGGCATTACCCATCTTGCATAGTTATCATAACCACACGAATCCATAAACAAAGGGGAGTCAACATATAACCAATACATATTCAACCATTAGCAAGATTACATAATCATAGGAGTCATACACACGACTACCCCTCTTGGCCTTTGGAATCAACTTTCCCAAATGACACAAACACTTGACACACTAACACTATGGTCTCACATCACATTCACTCTCAAATGCACATCATCACCTAATAGACCAAAGTAAGATTCTTCATCAATAATTCAAATACAACACCACAATTGTAACATATGACATAATGCACTAATTATAGGTCTTGAAGAATGTAACATTAATTGAATCATGATCAATCATCTAACAATCATAAAGTAAATCTTCCTCAACAATATAAAACTATCACATTCTAACCACTAGTAATAGTTACTTTTAGGATCATAAGATATAAGAGTCTATGAGTAACAATATTTTAACTAATAGTTCCCAAGACTTATGTTAATTTCACTTAATTAAAATGACTATGAACAAACTGCAAATAACTCTAAGGCATACAAATTAAATACAACAATTATTTACACTATTTACATTGATGTAGATTTCATTAATAATCTAGAAAATTGTAAATACTATTAAATGTAACTATAAAAGCAAGGCTAAACACCTATAATATTAAAATGCTATAAATATCTTACACTAGTTAGAATCACAAGATACCAAATCCGAAGCTACAATGAAATAACATTGTTCTAAGGTTAGTTTGAGAGGAAATGAATACAGAACAATAAAACATTCCTATAGATCTAACATCTTCATCAAATCTACCACACTTTTAACCACATGCATAAGATAGGATTATCACAAAATGAATTAGTTGAGAAGGTTTTAGAAGCTACCAACAATATAAAATGTGAAAGCATAGATAGAGCATACAGACTGGTTGATGGAATGCCTCAAAAAGAGTCATATGATGGAAAATAATGATTGTAGGATATGTACAAAATAAATTTGTTGAAAAATCTTAGAGAAACTCAATTCAAAAAACTAAAGTTATGGCTAATGCATCAGACTACTAAAACAGAGATGAAATGGCTGAGGTAGACAGTCACAAAACATTCATATCTCCAAAATAGCAAACTGGGTATAGATAATTTTTGGATATGATTTATATAACTAGGTCATGCACCATATATCAAAATTAGAGGAACCCAGTTTGTAAAACGAAATTTATAGCTAACGCAACAGCCTACTAAAACAGAGATGAAATGACTGAGATGTAGACAGTCACAAAACATTTATATCTCAAAAACAAAGAACTGGGTATAGATGAATTTTGGATATGATTTAGATAACTAGGTTGTGCACCATATATGAAATATTTAGAGGAACCCAATTCCTAAAATGAAAGTTATGGCTAATACAACAACCTACTAAAATAGAGATGAAATGGCTAAGAGGTAGACAGTCACATCAATCGGTGATTCCCAAAAATGCAATCATACAGACATGCACAATTGGATCTGATAACAAGGTTTATAACCTCTCAATAAAATTACAATAACTAGGAAAAATTATAAATCAAATATTTGCTTCAACAGAAAAATTGGACAGAAATTAGAACCAAAGGAACCTGATTTCGCTTGCTTGACTAGGCTGAAGATTTAACGTTGGGTTCAACTGTTGCAGCCACAAACCAGTCTCTCCCCAAAAATTCCATCTGCTGAAGATTCTTATGAGAGAGAAATCCCCCCTTCAATACAGCCCAAAAACTCCCCTTTTAGAGAAAGAAATCCCCTAAAATCTTCTAGAAGTTTCCCCCCCACAAGAGGCAATAAGTCCTGCATGAACAATATCTTACAATTTGCTATTTTTAACATTTTACAACTAGACCAAGGTAAATATATTTTATGGAAAGACATAAATATTATTTATTTATTTATCTCTAGTTGCAATTACATTTATTAGTATTATTATTATTATTATTATTATTTATTAACTTAACTTCTAGAATAATATATTTTTCATAAACTAAATTTACATAAGGACATTTATATATTTATTTATTTAGCAAAAATGCTTCATAACTAATTATTTTATTTTAAGGCAACAATAACCAAAACAATACCAACAAAATAACCCAATTGTCAAACCATACTTGACTACTATGCAAGATCAGAAAGCAAGACCACCACAACAATGACTGACTATCATGACTAAGATGACAACACTAACAGGGCACACAACTAGATACTCATCCTCTTCAAGGATGATGGCTAGGATAGCGGACCATATGTTATCTCCATTCAACAAATTCCATTGGTATGAAGGCACGCTCAAACCTACCAATTCAGGTGGAGTCGATGCCTAGTACCTGCAATCTACAACAAACAAAAGTGTCGAATACATACATATAATCATCCAAACAGGCATATAGTAGAGTACTCATTATGAGTAATACTACACTATCCCTTCACAAAATACATCACAAGTATCCACATTAAACAAATTCATTAATAACTAAACATCCAAATAACACATAGACAGATAATCGCATTAATCACGTAGTAAAACTAATTTACATAATCAATTAATCCATGACTGATCACAACCTAAGCATAATGTACTAATCATAAAGTATCAATAGTGTCATCATAGTAAACATCAATGAGTGTCATAAACTAGATCAAAACGGTTAACCTACCATCAACATGTCTAACATACCCTAAGTGTTTTGAGTATCTTACCTTCATCTTCATGCTCCTTAGCCTAGCCACCTACTCATCCAAGGTGAGAATGGAGGGGCACTACAGAATATGCATGGAGACCTCGTAATGACTGTCTAATGGTGAGAAAACTCTGTTAAATCATACTTCAATTACTTCTATACACCCCAGTGGTAGAAGGGTTAGCTAGAATCTATCTCAATCTTTGAATCTTAGAATCAATACATGTCCAAAGCATATCCACATTAGTGTGCACTGTGAACAAAAATTAATTAAGTTCTTTAATATTAATTCAAGCACACATACATAGGTCTAAAATGATATTGCGTCCTTTCCTAAATCTAAAAATAATTTGATGATGCACAATTTTAGAACTTGCATAAATCTTCTTTAACCTAAAACCAATGAAGATAAATTTAAACCCTAAAGTGAAATTGGAGGTATGATTTTAAATTAAATAAATTTTCATAATTAAAACACATGACATGAAAAATGAACTTTACCTAATGTTAATTTAGAATAATTAAAAAATACATAGACAAATTGAAACATAAATCAACATTTAAACTAGTAAATGAATTAGTTCTAGAACATGATGATTGAGCATAAATGAACATGATAATTTTTAGGATTTTAATTAATCATGAATATATTAAATGCACTTACCTAGATTGATCCAAAGACCTCAAGTATGAATTTTGATACATTACATTGAATCAAGCACATATAACCATGTATATAGCTCGAAATTTAGCTAAGGACTTCTAAGTGCAAAAAATTTCCAAGATGTCAGAAAGGATTGAGTTTTATATCTAACCATTAAATGGCTTCATTTTCTACTTTGAGAGAATCACTAAAGAGATTTTGATCATGGGGAACTTTATATTTACTATGTATTTGAAATATGGGTCTACCTTATATATCTAATTGGTAGGATCAATACCATCAAATTTGAGAAATTCTAATTTGGGGGAAATGGGAAATTACCTTAATTTTGGGACATGAATCCATCTATGTATTGATAGAGGACTAACTCTTGTTTGAAACTTATGTGTATGTTCCAAAAATCTCCCAACTATGCTCTAGCATTTCTTTGAATTAAATTAGAAAAAATAATCTAAGGCTCTCTATTATCTCATTTTAGATTTATCATTTCTACTCTCAGGTAGAGATCATGGATTCACACTATGGTTGTAGTCCCATCTAACTTCCATTTGTCTATTAGGTTTTTTCCTAACAATAAAAAGTTTACAATCAAAGTTGATCCACATCCTCTCTAATATTTTTAATAGATCTAGATCTTGCTATGAATTAGGATATTCCTTCTATATTTTATACTATTTTTGTAGCTTCATACCCACTTCTTAAGCTAAATAATTTGCACTAAATTATCACCTCAAGTATAAATGATGTTTTTCAAGGTCACTTGTCTTCTTCTAACACATTCCATAATGATGATTGGCGATCCTTAAAATTTAGGTAGATCTACTTTCATACATGTGCTCATACTGTAAAGTAGATCTCTCTCACTTTGAAATTTTATATTTATATTCTAAACCCTCTACATAAAAATATTCTAATAATCCAAATAACTATTTATCAGCAAGGAGTGAATTCATGTTTACAATGAAATTTTATTTTGGTTCTCCCATGTCTAATAAATTGGAGGGGTTGACTAGTTTATTGAAGACTATGAAGCTTATTTCAACATATAAAATCTAACTTTACACATTGGATCTTCTTGAGTATAATTTTTACTTAGCAATACAATAGAGATGGATAGAATCTTTCTCTATTTTTGGATTTCTAGTGTATAGATTCCTAGCTCAAGTGTACAATGAACATAAGAGCATTAGGATTTTTGTATTCTATTCAATGGGATGTTTTATGTTGGCCTTTATTTTTTTCTAATTTTATTATGAATCACTTGAACCATGGAAGATGTTCATCTGTTATAAATTAGTCAAGCATTATATAGCTATTGAGCATTTAACACTAGTCTAAGCTCATGAGCATGACTTGAAGGTGTTAGGAGTATCCATGTAATTTATTTATATATATGTTCTATCTAAATTGAGAATTAAATAATTGAAATAAATGTATGGGAATGATATGCATCTTGTTGGCAAGAGACACTATATGGATTCATGGTTGTTGTCATTGATGGCAACAAAGGTCATCCCACATATCCGCAAGTCATGATGTATCTCTACCGGAAGTCAGAATAAAGAATGTTGTGGTCCGGTGAACAAGAACAGAGCATGTGGCAAGGTCTGATAGATTGGTCCGGATCTCTCAGAGGAAGTGTCTTGGGGTAGTGTGGATTTGGGGAAGTCAAGAGGACTACCTTGAGTGGTATATTCCAAGGATTTAGCCTCCGGTGATGAACAAGGAAAAAGATATGAATAGTTGAGTACCGGATTCCTGAGAGACAGTGAAAACAGAGGAAGAACTGACTGACAGAGTATCAGACTACTTTCCGGATGTGTTACTATTGATGATAGAGGTTGTGAAGGCATGAATCATGTTTGGCCGACATAATTAATGATATCTACAAGTATATGCTTGATCCGCATTGCTTGGTGAGGAAGGATTCAGCCGACAGAACAAGAGTTTGTAAGAAACTAGACTGTTCCGGATGCCGACTAGAAAGGTGATGAAATCACTTGTGCGGATATATATAGAGGATGGATTTAGTTGTGAAGTGTGTGATGGTGTGAAGATATATGCGAAGAAGTCCAGAACAGAGCAGAAGTAGCAAAAAGGATCCGGTATGTGAAAGATAGCAGAATAAAGAACAAAGGAAAGATGAAGTGCAGCAGATCAGTGTACTGAGCCTAACCGGAACTGAACTCCAGCATATGCAGATGCTTCCAATCAGTTCAAGACTGTGATTCTTATCACTTTGTAGACAGTGTGTCTTCTTGTAGGCAGTGGGCCTCTTGTGAGCAGTGTGCTCGGGCAGTGAGCCCTAATTGGCAAGTGCCATTTTGTAATTTCCTATTCTTCTAACAGAGAATAATTTTGGGTTAATCACCCCGTGGTTTTCTCCCTTAACAGGGTTTCCACGTCAAAAATACTGTGTCATGTGATTCTTATTTCATGATTAATGTTTTTGTGTTTGATTCTATGCTGCATCAATTAAAAAGAAAGTTCAATAAGGGAAATAATTAGGATAACTGATTCACCCCCCCCCCTCTCAGTTATCAACAATTGGTATCAGAGCTAAGTTCCTCCTAATAGAGCCTAACAGCTTGAGGAAGATCTGGGATTTCAAATGGATGCATATGGTTTAAGGGAACAACTCAAGACTGCTCTTGAGGATCTTGAACAGTCAAATTCTGAAGTCAGTGAATTAAAGGAAAGACTCAAACAGGCTGATGAATTCATGAGAGAATTAAAAGACAAACTAAGTCTCTCTATGAAAAAGAGAAAGGAGCTGCTCCAACAGTTGGCAAGACAAAGTGAAGAAAGCAATACAAATGAAGAATTGACTGAGCAAACCAAGTTATGTGAAAAGTTATCAAAAGAAGTCATTATGTTAAGACATGAAATGGAATCAGGAACTATAAAGTTTACTCAAGAGATTGAAGAAAAAAGAAAGGCTGAAGACAATCTAAGACAATCTCTTAAAGAAAAATCAGAAGAATGCCACCAGATGGATAGGATTATCAGACATCTTGAATCTAATCTTGAAGATGCCAAAGATAATGAAGAAAAACTTGAGGATCAAATTGCCTCTCTCAAAAGAGACCTTCAAACAGCAAATGAATATAAAGAGAAATTCAAGCTAAGTTCTGCTCAACTTGAAGTTCTTCTTGGAAGTCAAAAGAGGACAGATGACAAGTATGGTTTGGGATATGAGAAAGGAGAAAGCTCCGGATCCGGTCAGAAGAATCTTGGATCAGAAAATCCAAGGAGCAGGCCTAGAAGACCTCCGGTAAGACAGCCAAATGCTCAAAGATATCCATCCTTCAATGGATACTGCCACAGCTGCAACCACTTCGGTCACAAAGCTAATCAGTGCAGAATGAGAATGAATCAGATTAATTCATCCTTCTCCGGACAGTGCTTCAACTGCAAAAGGTATGGACACAAATCCCATGAATGCAGAATTATGCAAGTAAACAAATCATTCAAAGGTAGATGCTTTACATGCAATAGAGTAGGTCATATGGCTAATCAATGCAGATCAAGAGGATATCAGTCAAATATGCAAAGAAATGTTATTTGCCAAATCTGCAATAGGTCCGGTCATAATGCTAAAGTCTGCAGAAATAAGTATCAGGACAAAAGAGGTCCGGTGTATAATCAGAATCAAGACAAGGGTAAACAAAAGATGAATGCGGATGAAGTTAGGAATCAGATGAGCAAGATTTGGGTGAAGAAAAGTTCAGAGAATGTAGAGGTTGGATCTGCACCAGACTCTGGTGCTGATATTTCTTCCGGAAATTAAAAAGTGAGCTCAGGCTCAGGGGGAGACTCAAAAAAAATCCTGTTCCCCCAGCCAAACAAGTGATGCCGGATGTGGCACAAGATGCGGATTAAAGGGTTTGCAGATATGAGTCTTGAGATGCTTTAGTCAAGTTTTCAGAGGTCCGCATGGAGTTATGGAGAAGCTGTGATCGATCAAATAATACCTGTTCAGGGAGATGCTCCGGTATGACAAAGGATTACAAAAAGGTCCGGAGAGATCCGGAAGTGCACTATCTTGTTCTGCGGATTGGACAGAATGTTTGGGATGTTCTTGTAATATGTTACCTCGATTTATTCATGATTGAAAAATCCGGATGATATTCACAGATCAGGACTAATCCGGGATACTCCAAGCTAGCCAGACAAGGCAAACCGGATTAATGTAGGTGAAGCATTTATTGCAGACAGATATTAGGGTTCGCGGAGCAATATAAGGGATTTCTTAAAAGTCATTTGCTCATTCTGCACTCAAGAAGAAGTGAATAGTGGAGCTCTGCAACAAGATTCATCAAGCACACCAAAGATCTCCTGCCGAAGTCATTGCATAAAGAAATCAATCCAATCACTCTGTGCAAATCGAAGGCGCATAAGGTATTCTCCGTTTTTCATTACCTCACTGCAAATCTTTGAAGAATGGCTACCCCAAACATAGTTAAGATCTCTGATAGACCTCGCCCCTCATTCAAGAAACATCCTTACAAATCATTGGAGGTAGATCCACTAGGAGCCTTCTCTAGTGTTCCTCATGGTGTATTGCATACGGAAGATATTAGGGTTTACATCCATGCGAATCTTGAAGACTTTGGAGAATCAAAACTAATGGATATCTATCACAAACAATTGATAGATGACTCCTTTGAGATCAAACCTCAGTATAAAGCCATCCAGGACAAACACTTTGCACAGTGCATTCATTTCCCCTGTTTTGAAGAAGATGAATGGGTCCGGTATGTACTAAGTAGAGTACATGACAACTTCCTATGGTTGAACAAGCCCTTCAAGATCACCAAGGACGCAATTAGGGCTGTAAGCGGTCTGCACTCATCCGGTGGATTACCTGTTCTCAAATCTGTCAAAAATCAGACAGTCAGTGATGCAACCGGATCCAAGTTTGACAAAAGAGCTATGACAGTTGATGACATCATTGAACCGGATGTCAAATTTGCAGCTATAATAATTGGTTACAAAATCTATCACTCCAGTAGGGAAAATTCAGTACCGGGAACTGCAATCTACACAGCCTATCAGATGTTAAAGGAGAATGCAGACTATGACTTGTGCGAGCTTCTAGTAAACCAACTCTTTGAAAATCTGCAGAAGATTAAGAAGGACAAGAAAAACTCCTTCAAATATGGCAATCTGATCCTTTGTCTCTTCTTTTACTACATGAATGAGCTTCCCGGATCCAATGGATGGATATGGCAGAATGACAGACCGGTTGCCATTCAAATCAGAGACTATTTGCATGAACTTGGGGATGCAAAAGCAAGAAATACAGCTCTATGGGGTTACTTCAAGAACTTCCAAAGCATGATGCATGCAAGAGAAAGAATACCCCAATCCCTTGTTGAAAAATACAAAGACACAGTATGCTTCATGGTAGAAACAGATCAGTGTCTGATGGAGGCAGTGGAGCCTAGGACTGTCTGGATCATGCCTATGGGGTATGAAGTGGATGAACAGATAGTAGAGCTGCATGTTCAACACATGCTAAGCCAGCCCAAAGATCCCAAGGCAGAAAGGTTCGGAACCTTTGAGGAACTGAGTGTAAAGTTACATGTAGAACTCAGGGAACCGGAGATAAAGAGGAAGGTAAGAAAAGAAGTTGAGCATATTGCTCAAGGCCTAGGCATCTCAAAAGAGGCACTTGATGCCAGCCGGGAAAAGAGGAGGAAGGCTGAGGAAGAAGAGAAAAGTAAAGAAAGTGTTCCGGTTGAAACTCCCACCCGGACCAGATCATCAAAAAGATCTGCACCTCCCTCAACCAAAAGTTCAAAACCGGAAGTCCAGGCATCCGGTAAGAGATCCAAGACAAAAGCCACAAGGGCTTATGGAAGCCAAAAGGATGAAGAGGAAACAGAGTCAGATGAGGGAGTAAAAGAAATAAAGAAACAGAAGAAGAAAGGATCCGGTAAACCCTCCACAGGCCAAGACAAGGATGAAATGGCAGAGGTATCTGTTGAAAAGCCCACTCTGTCTCTAGAGAATGTAATCAAGTCGGTCACGGTGGATGGAAACCTTCAACCAATGACTGAATCTTATGATGACTTCAGTGAGGCTGACCAAAAGACTCTTCAGGAAGCCACAGTCAAATATCTGAACATATACAATAAGGCTTTCATTGAGATCATATCTCTTATTCCTAAAAGCCTAGAAAAGGAATTAGAAGTAAGAAAGAACAATGCTCATGCCAAAGATCTTGAGATCCGGGAGCAGATAGCTATTCAGCTATATCCTCAAATTGATCCCAAGACAATGAACATAATCTTCAAGGACTGCAAAGATGAGTTCAGAAGTAAAGCCAGGATGAATCAACTCATGCTTGGTGAGACTGACAAAGTGGCCCAAGAGACAGAAGAGATCCTCTGGAAGGCCTTCAAAAGGTTCAATCTTCCTGTTGTAGAGGACTTAGGTGCAGAAACAGCTGTGGATTTGGAATCATCTGTTCCGGAAGAAGTGGGCCCTGAACATACAAGCATCTCTCCTCCGGTTTCCCCTACAGTCTCCGGATCCAAAGAAGAAGAGCAATTACAGGAGAAGGAAGCAGTGGTGAAAGACAAAGAGGTTGACAGTTCCAAGACTGCAGAAGAAAAGAAACATTTGTCTCCGGCAAGAGACACTGCACAAACTGTTCAACAATTTTTGAGCAAAGAAACTTTAGAGATTGATGAACCAGAGCTTCTAAAAGGCCCATTCGACTTTGACTCTCTCTCTCCGGTACAAACAATGAAGATAGCTTCATTTGCAAATGCCAAGGCAAATGAAAAACTCCTGAAGTCTCATATGGAAGACTGTGAGTTGATAGAGGCTGCTTCCGGAGTACTTGTAAAGATTATGCCATCAATCCAGATAGATCCGACAGCCTCCTCTTCCGGTAATCTAAAAACCTTAGTCAGCAGTGTTGATACACATTTTGATTCTCTAGAAAAATCAGCTGAAGAAAAGGTCCGGAAGGAATTTTTGGATAAAAGATTTTCAGAAATATTAGAATTAATCTCTAAAGATAGGAAGATTGTGAGCATTGGAATAAAGAGCTTAGAGAATGCTCTCAAGGATGGCGGTGACATCTACAAATTTTGTATATCCTGGTCAAAGGCAACAGCAGCAATTGATAAGAAAATAAAAGAGGAACAGGATAAGCTACAAAGCGTATCTCAAAGTTTTGATCCTCTCTCTTCCTCCATAATAAATCAAGAATGTCAGACTATTGCAGTCTTGAATGAAATAAAGAATCTTGAGAAGGAAAGGAAGAACATCACCAACCGGATGGGAGAACTTAGAAGGATTATAATCCCTAAGTTGGAAACTATGCATGAGGCCATCAGTGATGCTCAGACCACCGCCCAAACAAAAGATCCGACAGATCTCAAGCAGGCAGAAGCTTTTGCATTTTTGTTGAGTGGTCACATTTCAATTTTGGATAGAATGAAGCAAAGTTGGGCTACAGAAATGATCCAATTGCAGACATCCTTTGCAGACATTCTTCAGTATATGTGAGTATGTAAATATGCGGCTATGTATAGAAAATTTTTGAAAATTTTGGTGTGCGGACCCTACCCTTTGCCATTGATGTCAAAGGGGGAGTGAGGAGCAATGAAAAATGAGGAATCCAACTAAGGGGGAGTTCCGGAAATTGTATATAAAGACAGACCATCAGCAAAGGGGGAGCATAGTGAAAACACTTAGTCATTTTTCACTAAGTGTTGCCATCAATGCCAAAGGGGAAGATTGTTGGCAAGAGACACTATATGGATTCATGGTTGTTGTCATTGATGGCAACAAAGGTCATCCCACATATCCGCAAGTCATGATGTATCTCTACCGGAAGTCAGAATAAAGAATGTTGTGGTCCGGTGAACAAGAACAGAGCATGTGGCAAGGTCCGACAGATTGGTCCGGATCTCTCAGAGGAAGTGTCTTGGGGCAGTGCGGATTTGGGGAAGTCAAGAGGACTACCTTGAGTGGTATATTCCAAGGATTTAGCCTTCGGTGATGAACAAGGAAAAAGATATGAATAGTTGAGTACCGGATTCCTGAGAGACAGTGAAAACAGAGGAAGAACTGACTGACAGAGTATCAGACTACTTTCCGGATGTGTTACTATTGATGATAGAGGTTGTGAAGGCATGAATCATGTTTGGCCGACATAATTAATGATATCTACAAGTATATGCTTGATCCGCATTGCTTGGTGAGGAAGGATTCAGCCGACAGAACAAGAGTTTGTAAGAAACTAGACTGTTCCGGATGCCGACTAGAAAGGTGATGAAATCACTTGTGCGGATATATATAGAGGATGGATTTATTTGTGAAGTGTGTGATGGTGTGAAGATATATGCGAAGAAGTCTAGAACAGAGCAGAAGTAGCAAAAAGGATCCGGTATGTGAAAGATAGCAGAATAAAGAACAGAGGAAAGATGAAGTGCAGCAGATCAGTGTACTGAGCCTAACCGGAACTGAACTCCAGCATATGCAGATGCTTCCAATCAGTTCAAGACTGTGATTCTTATCACTTTGTAGACAGTGTGTCTTCTTGTAGGCAGTGGGCCTCTTGTGAGCAGTGTGCTCGGGCAGTGAGCCCTAATTGGCAAGTGCCATTTTGTAATTTCCTATTCTTCTAACAGAGAATAATTTTGGGTTAATCACCCCGTGGTTTTCTCCCTTAACAAGGTTTCCACGCCAAAAATACTGTGTCATGTGATTCTTATTTCATGATTAATGTTTTTGTGTTTGATTCTATGCTGCATCAATTAAAAAGAAAGTTCAATAAGGGAAATAATTAGGATAACTGATTCACCCCCCCCCTCTCAGTTATCAACACATCTCCCCAACCATATACCTTTTAAATTGATTGTACTATGGTACTAGGCCAAGTATTTAATAAATATCATATGGCATCACATTTATAAATGTGCCCAAATCAATTCAAGGTAGTCAAGATTAAATTCTTTCCAAATATCCTAATGGTAAGAAAGAGTAGAGGTGACTAAATTTTTCTCAAGTATATTTATGATCATATAAATATTCAATGTTTATATATTTTGGTTGATTCCTTAGGTCATATAAATATTCAATGTTTTATATATTTTGGTTAATTCCTTAGGTCATGTCAACTATGCTTAAAATTTTAGAATTTTATTTTCATTAGAGTTGAATTACATTAAATAATAACACATTTTCTTTAGTTTCTTTTATGTCCTCAACTATGTTATAACATAGGTATTTTATTGATCTAAGGTGTTATCCATATTGGGTGGTTGTATATTTCCTTTTTATTCTTGGGATCATACATTTGATCCCTTTGGTCCAGGGTTGATATTTTCCTTGCATTAAGATTTAGATGAAATGCAAGGGAAATTCACTAGGGTTAATGTTGTCTTGATGGTTTATTTTTGTTTCTTCTCATTTACTATAATTTTCACCTTTAAATGGTATTGATCATAACCATGAATTTGTACATGATCATATATATTCATCAAGCTCATATTGATGAATTTATTGTAAGTTTGATGAAAAGTGTGCTCATTTATGTGTAATTTCATTTTATGAACTGAATAAATATTGAAATCAATTTCTTGTTGTAATCTATATGTTAAGTTGTTTGGAGATTGAGCTGTGACTTTGAATTGTGTGAGTGTTGTGAGGTTGTGTGTTGGCAGAGGGAAGTTGTTCTTGTGTCTGTGTCAATTGGTATCAGAGCAAGGGATCTTGAGTGTGGAGAGGATCTGGCGCCAAGACCTATGGGTAGAGAAGAGTGAGAAGGCGGTAGAGAAAAAGATTGTGTGAGGGTTGTTACAGTAGGAGAAATCCTGAGAAATGAGATATCTTGAAGCCACAAAGGTTCAAAGTGTTTTGTAGATTGGAGAGTGTGGGATGTGTATGTAAAAAATTGCGGCAGTAGATGAGATGGGTATAGTCATAAGGAAGAAGTCTGTGATATGGGAGGGTTGGATGCAGTATGAGAAGAAGAATATTTTGGCAATGATGATTGACATTAATGCAAGAGTGGATAGATTGGAAGCATGGAAACGTGATAAATTGGTCCAGCATGATGAGGATAAGCAAGAGGATGTAAGTTTAATACCGATTGAGAATGAAGAGTTTGAAGATGCAGCTATGAAGATTGAGATGGCAGAAATGGAGTGCAAGGAAGTTACAACAAAAGGTGAAGACAAAGATGAGTTATTGTTGTAGATTTTGGCATTAGAGAAGGAGTGGTTTGAGAAGCTTGCCGATAGAGGAACTAAAATGAATGTTGCATCAAAGGATGAAGAAGATGATGTTGTAGCAGTGAAAGAAAAAGAGATAAATCATGTACATTTTGATTTTATTTGTGATTATTCTTCCATAGTGAGAGTAGAAGAGGATGTTGTTGTAGAGGATGAAGTAGCAGTTGGAGATTTGTATGTAGATGTTACATATTTACTTGTAGAGGTTGTAGAGGATGATGTAGGTGGATTTTGGTGGAGGTGGTTGGTCTGTAGTGGGTTGGATCCCACAAAGGAGGAGAGGAGAATAGAGTAGAGGAGGATGGTATATGGTGGATGTGAATCCATGAGAGGAGAGAGGGATGGTGAATGGAGTTGTGGGAGGAGGATGATGATTGTGCTAGCGAAATGTTGGAAAAGGAGGAAGAAGAAATAACCCTATGTGCATTTCACAGCGATGGAGTTCATTGAAGGTTGGTTACAACCTAAAAGGGTAGATTGAATACTCAACTCCACCTTTGTGAGCCTATGCTCACAAATTTCCTACCTAGTGTGTATGATGTAGGATCATCCTGGCAAATGACCTATCCCACATTAACCAAAAAGATTTGAAATTTTGGTTTTGGTTTTGCAAGTTCAGTTTGGTTGATTTGGTGTGTTTTCAATTTTGTTGCACTCAACTAGAAGCTTCGTTGATCATTTTTTGTGACTAACCTTTCTTCAGTTTGATGGTGCACTTTGGGGCATAATGATGATTCGTGATCATTTTGGTCGAGGCAGAACAAACTTTGTCATTTGTTTGATGAAATATTGTGTGAGTGGCATATGCACTGAGTATCGCATTTTGTAGTTTTCCTTGCTAGTATATTTCACTCCATTTATTTTCCATTTAATATTTTTGTATTTGTGGAGAATGAGTCATTAGAATGGGTCATGTGGTCTTCTAGATAGAAGTGATCATCTATTTGAAATTTGAATTTGTAAGCATTACCACAATGCTTGTTTGGAAGAAGTTGATCTGCATTTGGTTGATTTGATTATATAGAGGAGGAGGTGATCCATGTTCATTTTTTTACACCATACAACCTTGTGAAAGTCGATTATCTTTGGATGTTGAAGTCCATGACTTCAATAGTCTAATGATTAAGTTAGTTGAATTTGCCAAACAAGTCGTGACTAGGATGAAAGACCTAGGCAAGAGAATTAAAGTCAAGCAAGCTAGGCATTAAAGTTTAAAACACCAAATTCATTTCATTAAGTTTTAGACGCCTGGGGAAGGTGTAGGTAGAAAGTGTAGGAAATGATCTTTTACATATAATAAAAGTTGTTTGGTTTTCCTATGGAGGGTCGCTTCATTTGCTTGGGACGAGTCATCTTTGGTGTATACCATATAAAAGAAAAACAAAACAGAGAGAGAATGACGAAAGAGGTAAATTGAGGAGTTGATGACAACAAATTAATGTTGCAAAGGAGGTCGATTGGTGAATTCGAGCAGGCAAATTAAAGGAACAAAGAACTAAAAATTATAAAGAGGCCAAGGGAAAATTCAGAGGAGTGCATGGAGCAGCTAGAATAGATAGGAGATCATAGAAAATAGAAATATATATATATTGATTGAAAAAGAGAATTCAGGGAGTGCAGCCAACAAGAAAATGAGAAAAGGTAAGCAAATCTTGATGTCATAATGTCATATGAGAGGTAATAAAAAAATGAATAGAGGCTTATTACAAACAGCAAAGAGACACTCAGAATAAGGGCACATAACAACAAGAGGGGTAAAGGAATGATGATATGGGTAGATTAAAAGAGATAAATGTATCTATAACACAAATTTATGCTATAATAAAACACCAAATATAATAAAAAAGAGTAAGTTGAGGGTCTATTAGGCAGAGGAGGTAGGAATAATGAAATGGAATTTACAAACTGAGGGTCTAGCACCAATTATGTTGATGGGTGTTTTAGCATGCAACAATGTAGGTGTGATTGCCGGTTTCACACCTCTCTTGAAAAGTATCCTACCCTAGGTAAGACTACTCCAAGGATAATATAGATAGGTCTTAGCTTCCTTGGAATCTTTTAGTTGGTATGTTCTAGCTGTGCCTACAAGGGGTCTTACATGCAATCTACAGATCTTTCAAGTTGGAACAACAAATACACATAAACCCTTTTATGTCTTTCAGCTGATAAATAATGTAAATGCTACTAAAATTCCTAATTTAGCAGTGATTTCTAAAGAAAATGCAAAAGGTATAGGGTTTAGAGGAATCTTAAGTGACATTCACAATGCATAGATTTTACTTTAAGTAGACAAATGCTCTAAAATTTAACCACTTCTCTAAGTTACCAAATGAAAAGTGATGTTATAGTACTACAGAAAATGGTGTTATCTTCAATGGATACCTAAAGATTTTCAAATCACATTCATTCATTAAATACCCAATGACTAGCGCGATTTAACTCATGAAATGCAATTGAACTGAGCACAACTGATAAGTCCAGACTAACTTTACACATCTATCTACCATCAGCAAATAACTAAAAGTATGGACTAGAGAAATCATCAAATACTTTCAGCAAACTATAAACATTATAAAAGCACAACTAGTTAATCTTGGGAGAGCAAGAGGTGAACCATGAAGACCAAAATGAGTCAATACAAGATACAAATTCTCAAACACTTGTAGAAACTTGCTTTGTATTACTTCAAATGGCAAAATGTCAACAACTCGGTATTAAATCTCTCTTACCAATAGTGGAAATGGCAGCCCTTTATATAGGAAAGAAGCATACCGAGTTTTTAAATGAACGGTGGAGATTAACTCAACACTGACGGTCCAGATTACATTAATAAATGCACAAACAACAACTCATATCAATTCCCAAATTACACTTTGTCTTTTATGAAAAGGATGAAAAATAGACCCCAGATACATTGAATCTAGTCAATTTGACTAGCCAGCTCAATATATTAATAGAAGAGAACATTTTCAAAGCATAGAAAAAGCAAAATAGAGTCACATGCTATCCCGAATATAGAAATTTACAATAATGACGTGATTACATTCCAAAATATTCAAAAATATCAAGACTCTTCATCCAAATTAATTTTGTTCTCCTTAGCCAGCTTGTTGCGATAATTAATCCATGCCTCGAGCGTAGGATTGATTTCCAAGGGGTTTGGATTCTTCAGATGATTGACTCGATACTCAAACATCTCTAGTTCCTGGCTGAATCTACTATCTATCTTTTCTATTTCTGCCCCTGCCTTATGGAATGCCTTAAATTTAGCTCTGAGGTCACTAACCTTGTCCAATCTATCCTCCATTGCTAGCTCGGTACTCTTGAAAATGACCTCGTGTAATTTGCTTTTACATTTCTCGACATCATAAGGGGCATAGTCATTATAAGAATCCTCACAGAAATCCTTCAAAGAATCATTAATACCATATATAAGTGACTAAAGCTCTTCATCTACTGGCTTATATGCTTCCTTTATGTTTTCGAAAGTTTCCTTCCTCAAATGTAGCTGTTGAGACCATTCAATGGACTTGGACAACTTATCCCCAGTTACAAAATTCTCTACTACCAAAGTTTGGGCAAACAAATCTTTGATGCTCTTTATCTGAGGAAACATGTGAGAATAATACTCATCGAAGGAGTCACATTCCTCACACAGATCTTTCCATTTTTCATGGAGTTCAACCAGATTCTTATGTGCCTGAGAAGAGGCATCGATAGTCTCACATCCTTTCTCAAATACTCTAAATAGCCAATTCTCAGTCCCTTGGGACTTGGCCCTTACCTCTCCCAATTTTTCCATTTCATCTGTAGAGAGGAAAGTTGGCACTGTCCTTATATCTCCTCTTGCATCGACTAGTTTGATAAAAAAACTGGAGAGACATACAGAGTTCTTTATTTTGTTGTTTTAACTCCTTCTTTGACAACTCATCCTTATCTAATTGTTCCAAAATTGAAGTGACTGATCCTTTAAACTCATCCACTCTTTGAGCATGAGTGGTTGGTCCTAAATTGACCTTTGAGATAACATAGTCTTTAGCTCTGACCTGCTCTCTATTTACATTGGTTGGTGGAACAACTATTTCAACAATTTGGGACCCTGCCTCATTCTCATAAATTCTTGATTGTACTTTTTCTTTCTTTAGTTTCTTGGGCCTTTGAGCTTGGGATAGGATAGTGCTTAAATCTAATTGCATTATTTCCAGTTGTGGCTCAGGTTATGCCACTCTATCTTGTAACCACTGAGGTGCTGAAGAAGAGGACCCACTTAATTTAGTGCTTTTCTCACCATCAATTTTGACAGGCTCTTCAAGCAGCCCTTGTTCTTTCTCTAATTCTTTATCTTTACTCACTTCCTTTTCTTCCTAATCAGCTAGGTTTCTCTAGTTGACCATTACATTCTCTTACGTTGTCTTGAAGACTTCCTCTACCTAACCTTTTTCAGGTGGACTATCAGATATATCAACCACTTCAATACTAACTGCCTTAGCCAAAGATTCATCTGGTATTTCATTACTTGCCTCAAAAAAGTTTCTTTCTTTGCTTCAGGCAATAGCTCTATTCCTGGTTCTTCTAAACCCAATTCTGCGCATACCTTATCAATTCTAGGTTGCAGTGTTATAGCCAAAGGAGTTGAATCTTGGTTTGCTGGTGTTAGGGAAATAGGTGTGATAGAGGCTAATGGCACCGCACCTGAAGATAGATCTACTTTTGTCAAATTGGCCAACACATTAGACAAGGTGGAAGAGATGGTAATGGGTGAACGCATTGAGAAAGAAGGTAGGTAAGATGAGAGAATAGTAGAAATGGGAGGTAAGAGAATGGAAGTAGAGAGTGCAGCAGAAGATATGATAGGAAGTGGTGTGGGAAGGGTGGAAGAACATGATGATGTAGTAATGGGAGAAATAGAAAGGCCGGAACTAATAGATGTTGTTGGAGACAAGATAGTTGAATCTGTACTTGTGGGAGGAAGGTCAACGGAAACATCTTCCTATATGATTGTGGCAACAGTACCAACACTGGGGGCAGCAGGAGGTGGAGAAGCTGGCAAACTTGTATCTTTATTGGTTGCAGTAGCCACTTCTTTAGTCTTGATAACAATCTTCACCCTGACTTTCTTGGCTTTAGAACCCTCTCCTGGACCACTTGGCATATCCCTCTTTTTGGAGGCTCTTGTTCTGGTAGAGGGAGGTTGATCTTTCTTAGGAGATTTTGCAGATGATTTTTTAACTCTCTTAGCCTTTTCTACTAATGGCACATGCTCTGCACTGCCAGACATCTACTTCTGAGATGGTTCTACTTCATCTGTTATGTTAATTGGTTTATCTTCTCTGGACTCTTTGTCTGACTCTAGTGTAGTGTATGTGAGTTGCACCCCTTGTCCCTCTAATATAGCTATTTGACCTCTTACCTAGGCCTTACTTAATCTAATAGGCTCTTTCATTATAGTCTCCAAAGAACTCTCCTCAGCATTGGCCCAATTAGGTAAAGGGATTGGTTGACGGTATTGGACCTCCCAAGCTCCCCTGACCATAACATTTTCATCATCCTCCAACTGGTTAGGCACCACAATGATGTGAAACTTTCTTATGAAGGCTAGAGATAATCTTGAATGGGCCTTCTTCATTACTTCATAGTCATCCATCCAATTGGCCCAAAAGCCCTCAATATACTTTTTGTGAAACAACTTCTTGCTTACGAACCTCTCCATCACTTTATTTGGATCGAAATGATCCCTTGCATTGTAGTAATGGAGGTTGAGTAGTGAGAGCTCTTTAGCTAAATGATCAGCTGATGCCAGTGAAGGGCATACATAAATCCCCTTGCCAAACCTGATGGGAAATTGAACATTGGTTCAGTGTAAGTGCTTGAGTTTCTTTGCACAAGGAATTAATTATCTTGACAACTCCAAGAGTACTATCTTATCATATGGATACCTAGGGAGTCTGTAAGCCATCCCAGTGAAACCTTGTACTCTCGGCTATGTGAACTTCTTGAACTAGATATACCACCTCTCATATTTAGTTACTTCATTCATGGCTTTAGTGGAAATCCTCAGGGATGTATTACCTTGTAGAAATCTGGCTATATACATCGTAAAATCATCATTCACCCTTTTGAAATGGATCAGAGATTGAGATGAGGTCACCTGAGGGTAACACTCATATACTTTTACTTGAGTCTTCTCTTCATTTCCAACTTCTCCTATTTTGGACAACCCAACATAGTGATTTCTTCTTGTTAATGCATAGAAAACATAGGATGTCCATCGAAAGTATTTCTTCTCTATGAAGTTGCTAAAATCCCCATGGATGTTATCACTGAGGATTTGGGACCAGTGGAACTTAGTCCTTTTCAGTATCTCAATTATGATGATGAACATCCACTCCTCAAAAGTAGAGGTTGTTGGTAACCCATATATTCTACTTAAAAAAGTTATCAAATCCCTTATCTCATCACGAAAATCACTTATGTATAACACCTGGGGAAAGTTACTCATGGCAGACCTTCTACTCTTTACCCAATGATCATTCATATATTTTCTGCATCCACTCACATCTTTGTTATAAGTTTCTTCTGATCCCTGTTTGTCTGGCATGGTCATTACTGTGTGCCATGGGATGTCAAAAATTTCAGCCAAAGAGGGTGGACTTAAATCAGCCAAGATATCCCCATTGGTAGTTTGAATTGCCCTTGTCATGACATCATATCTATCTGCACATGTCACTATCAGCTCTGCACACTATACTAAGGTAGGGAAGGCAACAACTTGTGCAATACCACTGTCTTTAAATGTTTTGGCCCTAGGAGTTGGATTTGGGCCAAAGATTCTCAATTTGAAGTCATCCAAGTCTATGTGACCTAGATCTATATCTCCTACCTCATTCCATCTAGTATGAATCTTTGTCTCTGGGGGAATACCTTTGAATTCATACTTCATGATTTGAGCCCATGTAGTCATCTAACCTGTAGGACTTGACCTTATAAGCTTGATACCTTAAGAATTTTCCACAAAACTTCTAAGTTTGAGACCTAAGATTATCAAGTGGACTACTAAATTCTTTGCCATGCTCCAAACAAAGTTAATGAATTTGCTAATGCTACTGATGTGCCTTCTAAAGAATCATAAATCTAACATTTACTGTCATTATACTCGCTTCATAACAATTCACCATCAATGCATGCAAAGGAAACATTCAATGTTGCAAAAAAATCTCATTGAGAGCATGAAAAACATCATTATCTACATTTGCAACTTTAATTACCCCATTTTAGACATCTCCTTTGAAAGTTCTTTAAAAACAGTCATTTTTTACCTTTTGTGCTAATTTTAGGGTCAACCGACCTGTAGCCAGAAAAGCGCTATTATTGAGGTCCGTCGACCTCGACGGGGAAATCGGGCTCATCCAACCTAATGTTCTATCAGTGCTTATGTGTTTTTTCACTTTTGCGTGGGCTTCTAGTTTGACGGACTTGCGCTAGATTCGAAGGTCACTGACCTTTCATTGGTTGTTTAGTTAGTCGGTTAGAATTTGGCGCAAGACAACTGAGATCACCTTTACTAAGTTTGCGTGAGATTTGGCTTTATCAGACCTTGCGTAGGTTTTCACATCAACCAACAGAATCAGCAATGGCATGTTTCAGTGCAAAGTTGGATGAAATTATTCTTAGCACAAGGGACACTTTCTTTGTTTCTAGTGGGAATTTTAGCTGTTACCGACTAGTGGGGTTTTTTCAGTCATCTGATTAAGTCGGAGAGCAGGTCTTTTAGTTCAAAGTCGATGCTGAGTGATTTTAGTGCAAAAAATAACTTTCAGATCCTTGTGGGGCTTTCAGATCCTCCCAACCAAATTGGTTTTAGCAGGAATCATCATGGAGGTTGGAGGGTCGAGTCTCTGACACCCAACAAATTTTGGATCTCAGCGCGGGTTTAGCCATCTGCCGACCGATTGGATAATTTGGATTTTGAAGGTTGGTTGGACAAGATTTTAACACTGAAAGTTTTCTATTTATTTGTTCGAAAGAATTTCAAAAACTCGCTGAAATTTCAACAAGTTTTCTCTGTTTTACCGATGGTGTCTAAAAGACTAAGTTTTTTTCCCTAGGGTTTCTAATCAGAAAACACAATTTATCACAAAAAACCCTAAAATGTACTCTAATTTATTCCTTATGCACTTAAGAATAGAAAACCCTAAATAATCACAAAACCCTAAGTGCAAGATTTGGCTCCTACCTAGTTGGACTAAGTCGGGTTGAACTTGAAATGTAGGTAGGAAGAATGATCGCCAGTTCGAATCCGCAGGTTTGAGCGGCAAATCAAGCAGCTGGTCTTCACAAGCTCTCAAAAGATGTATGTTAAAGTGAAATGAGCTTCAGAAGAGGGAAATTCCCCCTTATACTCTAGTTAAATCACCATTAATGCTAGAGCATATGAATCGTTAGTTGAATGCTTCGGTGAGTTAGGGTTTGCAAAAATTTTGATTGCTTCCAACTTGGCAGGTATTTGGAGTGCAACAGACTAAGTCAGCAATTATTACTTTCAGCACTGGGAGAAAAGTTCAGTTCTATCCACTCTAGCAAGGATTTGGAGTCCCTCGGGCTGGCGGGTAAATTGACATCATCTGACTAAGTTAGTAAATAAGGAATATCGTGCAAGTCAGAGGTGCTCAGATCCAGCACAAAAGTTCAAAACAACGTGAGAAGTCAGTCGGGAAGAAAAGTAGCGCAAAGGTTGGCAATGAAGGTTTTTGGCACCGAGATTGGATGAAGGATAATTTAGCACAACAATCAGTTAGGAAGCATTTCAGCATGAAGGGAATGTCAGACTTAGTGGTGGTAATGCAAAGGACTTAACTTAGCAGATTTTTGAAATGATTTTTCAACATGGACCTCCACTCATGGTAAAAGTGCACTCTGACCCCTTGGTTACTTAAGAAGTATGGAGAATTCTTTTTGATACCTAAGACCAAATTGAAGCAAAGGGGGTCCCTATTTTTTGAAATGGGGCATGTGTGCAAGGCACAACAAATGGTGACTTTGTTGGGGAATGCTCCCAAGTATTTCGATGATAAACTTTCAGTTTGAACCCAAAATCTCTATGTTCACCACATATTAAATGAAAAAGAAGGATACCCCATCAAAGAATCCAAGATCATTAACTAGTGCAACCATCCACATCCGAAAAACCTAAGTGTGTGGAATTACATTCATTCCCATCCTTTGGCAACTAAGTTCATCCAAAATTCTTTGTGACAAGCTATGAAGTCAAGAGCATTCTACCACCAAAAATTTCTCAAATGTTGAGATGTTATGAGCTTTGAGGAGAATAATGGTAGATTTTCCCTTGATACAATGGTAATTAATGATAATTATTTCTAAACAATATCTTTTTTTGAGAATTTTCAATTGATAGTCTCTTTTCTGATGCACTGTAATGGGTCTGGTGTCGAAAAACACCTTTTATTTGTACCCAATATAGGCTAGCAACACGTAGTGTCACTTGCCTTCCTTCTCGATTGATAGTGCATGTGGTAAAATAGGAACCCAACCCTTTCACTTGACACAAGATCACTCAAGCTTGCTAAGCCACTTCAGGATCATTTAAAGTGTGAGAGATATATGGTTAGAAAATGCTTCAGGCACACCAACTAATGACTCATTTCCCATGAATAGGCATCATACTCCTTAGCACAACAACAAAAACCACGGTGAGATTTAAGTAGAACCTTGGCTTCTCAAAGGAAGACTCAGGATTATTTACCCAACCAAGAAGCATTTGCAAGTCCGCACAACTGTCTCCACCTTCTAGAAACAAAGACCCCATGCAAAAGCAAGCACAATGAGCGAAAGCAAGACTAGAAGGACAACTAACTTTAGCAAAACATCTAACAACTATGGAAAACAAAAGGCAAGAAAGCAAAACTAAGCTGAGGGCAACCTATTCTAACCAAAGAAAACAAACCCCCTAATTATGTACACTATGATGAGGCATAACTACCTCTCAGACCTGGAAGTAGTGGTTTAGGAACTGGCCATTGACAGGCAATGGGAGCTCCTCACTAGTAAGGCTCTTGAGTCGATATGTGTTGTCTCCAAGGATTTCATAGATCTGATATGGGCCTAACCAAATTTTATCAAACTTACCACGTTCCCCTTTCTTCTCATGTGCCTTATCCCAATATAGGACCAAATCAGAAATGCGGAAGGCTTTGCCTTCGGCTCTCTTGTCGAACCAGTGTTTTACTACACCCTAATGTTTAGCAAAGTTTTCTATAGCAGCATCGCACTTCTCTTCAAGGTGTAGCAACTGGGCTAACCAAGAAGACAATCGATCATCAGTTTCAAGGTAATCTTGCATGAATTGCAATACAGGAATCCTCAAATGAATGGGAAAAATGGGCTCAACCCCATAGACTAGGTGATAAGGCGATGTGCCCAAGGCAGTTTTATGTCAAATTCTATCAGCCCATAAGGCAAATTTAAGCTGAATGTGCCAATCTCTAGGGTTTTTGTCTAATAGTTTCTTAATGACTTCAAGCAGATTTTTGTTTGTTGATTCAACTACCTCATTCCCCTGTGGATAGTAATTAGATGAGAACTTAAGAGTGATCCCATAATCAAATGCCCAGTTAGAAAAATGTAATGATGAGAAAGATGGACCATTATCACAAGCCAAAGAAAATGGACATCCAAACCTAGTGATTATATGTTTTTCAACAAATTTAATAACTACCTCCGTGGTGCATTGCTTACAAGCTATTGCCTCAAACCAATGAGTGCAGTAATCAGTAGCGGTCAGAATATACCTATGGCCTACAGAGGAGGGTGGATTGATTATACCGATAAAGTCAAGACCCCACTGAGCAAATGGTCGTACCTCGATGACTGGTCGCAATGGCATGGCAGTATTTCTTTCTCTAGTTGCAACAGTTTGACAAATATGACATGTTCTCACATGTGAGTATGCATCTTTGAATAAGGTAGGCCAATTGTAGCCAGCCTGAAGAATCTGATTAGCATTTGAATGAGCTAATTCATGACCTATCCCAAACTTCTCGTGAAAACTGATTAATACTTGGTCTACTTTTGTCTTGTCTAAACACCTCAGATAGATCCCTTCATGATTCTTCTTGTAAAGAACTGATCCTTTAATCATATAGCTGTTACTTTTCCATCTGAGTGCTCTCCTTTGAACTGAATTCAGCTATGGTGCACAGCATTGATTAAGTCGATAAAATATGATATCCCCATACCATTCATCTTTTGAAACATCTTCTAACAGGTATTGCTGGGATATTAAACCTGGTCCTACTTCCGCCATTGTTCTAGTTAGTGATTGACCTCTTACCAACTTCATGGGTTGGATATCTATATCAAACTCTTGTAGGACGGTGACCCATTTGCCTCTCCATTCTCCTAGTTCACTTTGCATCAATAGTGCTTTAACTGCAGCATTTGGGACTATAGTAATTACCTGACTCCTTAGGATGTAGTGACAGAACTTCTTGACTGCCTTAACCAGAGTGTAGGCTTGTTTTTACACATTTGGATATCTTAACTCTGCATCTTTTAATGGAGTACTCATGAAGGTGATGGGCCTTTCATCATCTATTGACCTTTTCTGTGTCAACATTGCAGTACATGTGTGTTCGGATGCAAACGAGTAAATCTAGAAAGGTATAGTATAATTTGGACTTACCAATACAGGTGCATTGGCTATGGCTTGTTTAATTTCTATAAAAGCAGCTTTAGCTTCTGGAGTCCAATCCATTTTGGCATCTTTCTTCAACATGGCATTAAGAGGTCAAATAATTTCAGCAAAACTTGTAATGAACTTGTGTACAAAGTTAATCTTACCGAAATATGACTTGAGTTCCTTCTTGTTGGCTATGGGAGGTACTTTGTGTATTGCCTATATTCGGTCTGGATCAATAGATATTCCCCACTTAGATATGATGTGACCCAGCAACTTCCCTTTAGTCACTCCAAAGATACACTTCTTGGGATTGAGCGATATACCATAATCTCTACATCGCTGTAATACTTTCCTTAAGTCTGCTACATGTATCTTCTCGCTTCTTTGAGAACACTGTGAGGTCATCCATGTAGATAATAATACACTTTCCAACAAGTCCCTTGAAAGCAATGTCCATCACTCCTTGAAACGTGGCACCAGCATTTATTAGGCCAAATGGCATTCGACGATATGCATAGATGCCCCATTTGCATGTGAAAGACATCTTCAATCTATCTTCATAATCAACCATTACCTAGTTGTAACCTGAATACCCATCCAAAAAAGACATCATTTGGGATCCATTAACAATCTGTAATACTTCATCCAATGATGGCAGCAGGTAATTATCCTTTTCAGATGCCTAACTTAAGTTCTGGAAGTCAACACAAAGTCTAATCTCACCATTCTTATTCTGAACTGGAACCAGATTTGTTACCCGGGCGGAATGCCTGACGGGAAATATTATTCTTGTTGATAACAACTTCTATACCTCTTTGAAAATCAATGGTTCCAATAGGGCATTTACTGGCCATTGTCTCTATCTGAATGACTTTGTCCCCAGGTTCAATGGGATGGTGTGTGTGATGATCGAGGTGTCATATGTCTTAAGATCTTCATAGCTCCATGCTATTACTTCATGGTAATCTCTTAATGCATGAATGATGCATGTCTTCTCTTCTTCAGTACTAGCCTTTCCAATGAACACATTCTTAATATCTTCTCCTGTTCCCAAATTAAATGGATCACACTACCCTCTAGGAGATTCTCCTTCTTTCCTCTAGGTTCCTAATTTGTCTGAATTGAACAGTCTTTCTAGCTCCACCATTCCCTGTGGAATTGTATTTTTTAAAGATTTAGTACTCCTTCCAAATCCATCTCGGTAGGTTCCATCTCTTCTTCATCTATTATCTAAGCAGTGAAAACATCAGATGAAGTAAGAAAGTTGATTATATGTTGGTCATCCTCGAAGACTTGAAAATTTGTCACATTATCTAGTACTTACGGTGTGGCAATAAATTTAACAGAAAAACTTCTTCAACCCTGCCATGGATGTCGGCTCTAATGTACTTGTTATTTGAGCTAGAGCATCTGCAACATGGTTTTAGCTTCTAGGGATCAACTAGATATTAAAACCATCAAAACATTCTATCAAATCCCAGACTCTATTTATGTATTTGTTCAACCTCTTATCACTACATGATTATTGTTTCCTTACTTACTTCACTACTAACTCTGAATCTCCAAACACCTAAAGAATTCTAACTTTCTTTTGAAGTGCCAGCAGCAGTCCTTGCACCAATGCCTCATACTCAGTTATGTTGTTCGTGCATGGAAATTTTAGTCTATGTGATGCCAGATATGAGCTCCCAGTAGGACTAATTAGCTCAATACCTACTCTAGATCCCTGCCTGCATCTCGATCCATCAAACCTTAAGGTCCATAAGCAAAAATCTTTACTGTTACCATCTTGTTTTGTTGTTTCTTTCCTATCTAGTTGGGGTTGGGGCTCCTCCTTTTTGTCAGGTGATGCTATTTTCTAGACGATGGGAATTTTCAGTTGCTTCTAGAGTTGTTCCACCACTTCTTGGCAGAGTTGGCATGTGAACTCCGAATGTGATGTGTCGTGTATACGGCACCAATTTGGTAGCAGCAATTCTTCCATCTAAACTTGCTTCCCTACTACTACTTGATCACTTGAAAATTTAGCTTTGAAATTCTGAAATCCTTCAAATATACCAGGCTCTTCGTCTTCTCCTTCAGAGGAAGATTTAGGTACTGAATGAACACATGCTTCTGTAGTTTCTTGATACTACTTTCACGGCTGATGAAAACATAACATAAGTATTTCCTCAGCTCGATCAACATGAGGTAGATAGACTCCCAGATCAACTTCTGAGAACAAAATCTCGTTGGGCTTATAATCATGTGCTTCATCTTTGGTTCTCTTTCAATACGTATCTGTTTGGTTAATCCCTTCCATGACAGCCACATATGAGAAAAGTCAGTTGCCATGTAACCTTTCAAAGTTCTAGACCAGTCCCTAATTAAGAGCATACCATACTAATCTGAAATGTCCACTACTTGAATATCTATATATTGTTGTACTCTTGGATCAGAAGTTAACTGCATGTGGATCCTATTCAATTCACCTACTACATTCACTTCAGTCTTATCCAGCTGGGTCACTTTTCTAGAGGATTTAGTGAGAGTGAGCCCCAATGCCTGACATACTAATAACAACATTACATTGGTGGAGGCACCGGAGTCTACCAAACAGTTGTCGAGGTTTCTGTTGAATATCTTGAGAGTCAATAGGAAAGGAGGACTCTCCCTCTTATCTTTGTACAGTTTCATCTTTTGCTCCACATCAGTCACATGCACTCTCTCCTTCCCTTTATCAATGTTATCCTTGGTAACAGTTTCTTTGGGGGTATAGTCAATTTTGATCCCAACACCCATATCTTGAAAGAAAGATGTTCTAACCTTAGGTAATTTAAGCAATTCATAAACAAAAAGGCTAACCTTCACCTTCTTGAGCTCTTCAGCAACATACTACCCCATTTTTTCTATGTCAGACCATTGAGAACTTTTAGCAAAAGCTCCCTGATATACTGGTTGATTTGTGGCCTTTGGAGGCTCAGGATTATTGGAAGCTTTTAGGTCTAGCAAAATTTGGTAGCTATTCGGGGGGATGGAGGTGGTAAAAGGACCTTTAGGTTTACTACTTCTTAGGTTGTACAGAGTCTTATTATACTACTGGTAAGCATTAACTTCTTCAGATTCTTCCTCTTCAGGATGATTGTCATCTTGAAAGGGAAATGTATAGCTATCAAGTACAAGAGTAGTGTCATACCTCTGAGAAGGAACAATTTCATACCCTGTTGGTGGATTCTCTTAAGTTTCTACATTTTGAATTTGCATTTGGAAGATACTAGATGCTATCTGGAATTCTGGGCCGTCCAACTCAGAATGAGTGTTTGTATTATGTAGTTTGTACCAAGTAGACAAAGCTGCCTCAGCTAACATTATGTGACCAGGAGGTCGGGTATCATTGTTCTGATTCTCCAAGGGTGATGGTACCCCCCTATTATTGGGTCTTGTGTTCCAAGATCAGTTTGACCATTGTTGAAAATTCTAATTTTGATATTGATTCTAATTTTGGAGCTAGGACTAATTTTGGTTCTAAAAATGTTGTTGATTCTGTCCCCTTTACTACAGATAGACATTCTAGTTCTTGAGGTGGGTAACTTCTGTAGTGAGCTTCTTCATCTGCTCAACTAATTCTTTGATATCATCTTGGTCCTCTTTTGCCTTGCCTACTTCTGAAACTTGTAAGAAGGCATTTGTGCAGGAGACATTTTAGCCACTAGATTTCCTGGATGGATCACTAAGGCTTGTGTTGTAGCTGGGCTTGGAATCAGATTCATCACAAGAGTATGGTTGGCCAAAGCTTGATTGATCATAGGTACCTAATTAGGCATGGCTATAGGGCCTATGTGATTTAGTGGACCAGTGGCTATTTGTCCTAGTTGAGTACTTGCAGTGATAGCTGCAGAATATGCTTGAGCTAAAGTAGTGGGTATTGGATTAGCTCTTCGCGTGAACATGGATGTCAGTTTGTCCAAAGCTGCATAATAAATTGGCAAGGCTATAGCTTGCCCTATGGCATAAGGAGCTTGCAAACATCTAAAATCTTTCTGGAATCTATTGTTAAAAGAACTTATCATCTCACCCTCTCAACAAATCTCCACTAAAGACCGATAAAGATTAGCTCGGGTGGTGGGCATTTGAAACCGATCCAGGAACGCATTCTTCAGGTTTAGCCATGAGTTTATGGATGCTGCAAGGAGGTTAGCAAACCAATAATAAGCTTCATCCTACTAAGAATAAGGGAACAACTTGCATATCACATCGTCATATTATACTTGCAGCATAAACATGTTACTCTCAAAGATTTTAATGTGCTCATCTGCAGTCCTATCTAGATCATTCACTCTAAACTTTGAACATAACTTATCTGGGTTCTTTGGCATATCATGGTAATCATTGAACTGAAATGGGGACTAGTTATTTCATGCCAAAAAGGCCACGACTGGGGGATTAACAAGTACTGCAGCTACGTTCCTTGGGGCTGACTGAGCTCTTGCTCCCCTTAGTACCCCTTGATCCCTTCTTGTTCGTTTAAATTTTGTTATAGACAACAATTCTTCTCCAGCTGAGCTAGATCTAGTGTGTCTTTGTCTAGTTTCCAGACTTGCTGATTCATAGAGGGAAATAATTTGGCCCTCCTTCTAGCGCCAATTCTGTTGATGGGTGTTTTAGCATGCAACAATGCAGGTGTGATTGTTGGTTTCACACCTCTCTTTAAAAGTATCCTACCCTAGGTAACACTACTCCAAGTATAATACAGCTAGGTCTTAGCTTGCATGGAATCTCTCAGTTGGTATGTTCTATCTATACCTACAAGGGGTCTTACATGCAATCTATAGATCTTTCAAGTTGGAATAGCAAATACACATAAACCTTTTTATGTCTTTCAGCTGATAAACAATGTAAATGCTGCTGAAATTCCTAATTTAGCAGTGATTTCAAAAGAAAATGCAAAAGGTATAGGGTTTAGATGAATCCTAAGTGACATTCACAATGCATAGATTTTACTTTAAGTGGACAAATGCTCTAAAATTTAACCAGTTCTCTGAGTTACCAAATGGAAAGTGATGTTACAATACTGTAGAAAATGGTACTATCTTCAATGGATACCTAAAGATTTTCAAATCACATTCATTCATTAAATACCCAATGACTGGCATGATTTAACTCATGAAATGTAATTGAACTGAGCACAACTGATAAGTCCAGACTAACTTTACACAGCTATCTACCATTAGCAAATAACTAAAAGTATGGACTAGAGAAATCATCAAATACTTTCAACAAACTATAAACTTTATAAAAGCACAACTAATTAATCTTGGGAGAGCAAGAGGCCAACCATGAAGACCAAAATGATTCAATACAAGATACAAATTCTCAAACACTTGCATAAACTTGCTTTGTATTAATTTAAATGGCAAAATGTCAACAATTCGGCATCAAATCTCTCTTACCAATAGTGGAAATGGCAGCCCTTTATATAGGAAAGCAGCATACCAAGTTTTCAAATGAACGGTGGAGATTAATTCAACACTGATAGTCCATTTTACATCAATAAATGCACAAACAACAATTCATATCAATTCACAGATTACACTTTGTCTTTTATGAAAAGGACGAAAAATAGCCCCCAGAAACATTGAATCTAGTCAATTTGACCAGCCAGCTCAATATATTAATAAAAAAGAACATTTTTAAAGCATAGAAAAGACAAAATAGAGTCACATGCTATCCTAAATATACCAATTTACAATAATGATGGGATTACATTCCAAAATATTCAAAAATATCAAGACTCTTTATCAAACTTAATTTTGTCCTCCTCAACCAGCTTCTTGTGATAATTAAGCCATGCCTTGAGCATAGGATTGTATTCCAAGTGGTCTAGATTCTTCAGATGATTGACCTGATACTCAAACATCTTCAGTTCTCAGCTGAATCTACTGTATATCTTTTCTATTTCTTCCCTAGCCTTATGGAACACCTTAAATTTAGCTCTGAGGTCACTAACCTTGTCCAATTTGTCCTCCATTGCTAGCTCGGTACTCTAAAAAATGACCTTGTGTGATTTGCCTTTACATTTCTCGACATCATAAGGGGCATAGTCATTATAGGACTCCTCAGGACAATCCTTCAAAGAATCATTAATATCATATATAAGTGACTGAAGCTCTTCATCTGTTGGCTTATATGCTTCCTTTATGTTTTCAAAAGTTTCCTTCCTCAAATGTAGCTGTTGATACCATTCAATGGCCTTGGACAACTTATCCATAGTTAGAATATTCTCTACTACCAAACTCTGGGCCAGAAAATCTCTTATGCTCTTTATCCAAGAAAACATGTGAGAGTAATACTCATCAAAGGAGTCACATTCCTCATGCAGACCTTTCCATTTTTCATGGAGTTCAACCAGCTTCTTATGCGCCTGAGCAGAGGCATTGATAGTCTCACATCCTTTCTCAAATACTCTAAATAGCCAATTCTCAGACCCTTGGGACTTGGCCCTTACCTCTCCCAATTTTTCCATTTCATCTATAGACAGGAAAGTGGGCACTGTCCTTATATCTCCTCCTACATCGACTAGCTTGATAAAAAACTGGAGACACGTACGGAGTTCTTCATTTTTTTGTTTTAACTCCTTTGACATCTCATCCTTATCTAATTGTTCCAAAATTGAAGTGAATGACCCTTTAAACTCATCCACTCTTTTAGCATGAGTGGTTGGTCCTAAATCGACCTTTGAGATAACATAGTCTTCATCTCTGACCTACTCTCTGTTTACGTTGGCTAGTGGAACAGCTATTTCAGTAATTCGGGACCCCATCTCATTCTCATAAATTCTTGATTGTACTTTTTCTTTCTTCAGTTTCTTGGGCCTTTGAGATTGGGACAGGATAGTGCTTAAATCTAATTGCATTATTTCCGCTTGTGGCTCAAGATATGCCACTCTGTCTTGTAACCACTGAGGTGCTGAAGAAGAGGACCTACTTAATTCAGTGCTTTTCTCACCATCAATTTTGGCAAGCTCTTCAAGCGGCCCTTGTTCTTGCCCTAATTCTTTTTCTTTACTCACTTCCTTTTCTTCCTCATCAACTAGGTTTCTCCAATTGACCATTACATTCTCTTGTGTTGTCTTGAAGACATCCTCTGCCTGATCTTTTTTAGGTGGATTGTTAGATATATCAACCACTTCAATACTAACCGCCTTATCCAAAGATTCATCTGGTATTTCTTTACTTGCCTCAACAAATGTTTCTTTCTCTGCTTTAGGCAATAGCTCTGTTCCTAGTTCTTCTAAACCCAATTCTACGCATACCTTATCAATTCGAGGTAGCAGTGGTACAACCAAAGGAGTTGAATCTTGGTTTGCTAGTTCTAGGGAAATAGGTGTGATAGAGGCTAATGGTATCGCAGCTGAAGATAGATCTACTTTTGTCAAATCAGCCAACACATTAGACAAGGGGAAAGAGATGGTAATGGGTGAAGGCATTGAGAAAGAAGGTAGGGAAGATGAGAGAATAGTAGAAATTGGAGGTAGGGGAATGGAAGCAGAGAGTGCAGTGGAAGATATGATAGGAAGTGGTGTGGGAAGGGTGGAAGAACATGATGATGCAGTAATGGGAGAAGTAAAAAGGGCGGAAATAATAGATGTTGTTGGAGGCAAGACAATTAAATTTGTACTTGTGGGAGGAAGGCCAAGGGAAACATCTTCCTATATGATTGTGGTGGTAGTGCCAACACTGGGGGCAGCAGGAGGTGGAGAAGTTAGAAAACTTGTATATTTATTGGTTGTAGCAGCCACTTCTTTAGTCTTTCTAACAATCTTCACCCTGACTTTCTTGGCTTTAGAACCCTCTCCTAGACCACTTCACATATCCCTTTGTTTGGAAGCTCTTGTTCTGGTGGAGGGAGGTTGATCTTTCTTAGGAGATTTTGTAGAAGATTTCTTAACTCTCTTAGCCTTTTCTGCTAATAGCACATGCTCTTCACTGTCAGACATTTGCTTCTGAGATGGTTCTACTTCATCTATTATGTTAATTGGTTTATCTTCTTTTCCTCTGGACTCTTTGTCTGACTCTAGTGTAGTGTATGTTAGCTGCACCCCTTGTCCCTCCAATACATCTATCTAACCTCTTACCCAGGCCTTCCTTAATCTAATAGGCTATTTCATTATAGTCTCCAGAGAACTCTCCTCAGCATTGGCCCAATTAGGTAAAGGGATTGGTTGATAGTATTGGACCTCCCAAGCTCCCCTGACCATAAGATTTTCATCATCCTCCAACTGGTCAGGCACCGCAATGATGTGAAACTTTCTTATGAAGGCTAGAGATAATCTTGAATTGGCCTTCTTCATTACTTCATAGTCATCCATACAATTGGCCCAAAAGTCCTTGATATACATTTTGTGAAACAACTTCTTGCTTATGAACCTCTCCATCACTTTATTTGGATTGAAATGATCCCTTGCATTGTAGTAATGGAGGTTGAGTAGTGAGAGCTCTTTATCTGAATGATCAGCTGATGCTAGTGAAGGGCACGCATAAATCCATTTTCCAAACCTGATGGGAAACTGAACATTGGTTATGTGTAAGTGCTTGAGTTTCTCTGCACAAGGAATTAATTATCTTGACAACTCCAAGAGTATTGTTTTATCATCTGGATACCTAGGGAGTCTATAAGCCATCCCAGTGAAACCTTGTACTCTTAGATATGTGAACTTCTCGAACTAGATATACCACCTCCCATATTTAGTTACTTCATTCATGGCTTCAGTAGAAATCCTCAGGGATGTATTACCTTGCAGCAATCTGGCTATATACATCGTAAAAGCATCATTCACCTTTTTGAAATGCATCAGAGATTGAGATGAGGTCAGTTGAGGGTAACACTCATATACTTTTACTAGAGTCTGCTCATCATTTCCAAATTCTCCTATTTTGGACAACCCAACATAGTGATTTCTTCTTGCTAGTGCATAGACAACATAGGATGTCCATCAAAAGTATTTCTTCTCTTTGAAGTTGCTAAAAGCCCCATGGATGCTATCTCTGAGGATTTGGGACCAATGGAACTTAGTCCCTTATAGTATCTCAATTATGATGATGAAGATCAACTCCTCAAAAGTAGAGGCTGTTGGTAACCCATATATTCTACTTAAAAAGGTTATCAAATCCCCTATCTCATCATGGTAGACCTTTTTCTCTTTGCCCAATGATCATTCATATATTTTTTGCATCCACTCACATCTTTGTTATAAGTTTCTTCTGATCCTTGTGTTATCCTATTTTCCTCTATCCAGAGTTAAATAGTTAACCTTGTATTTTCCTTGAAAATCCTTTAGGAAATGACCCTACAAAGCTTAAATAATTCAAGTACTCATGATGTGCAATGCCAAAAATCCCAAAATCTTGTCTAAAGAATCCTTGCAGAAAACCCAGAAAAACTCAGAAATCTTTTAGCTTCAAGTATTTTCTATCGCATGGATTTCTCATTTTCATGCTTATTTTTATGTATGTATTTTTGAATGTATGTTTGCATATACAGTCACCCTTGTATGTACATCGCATGCATACAAGGGAAAGATATAATGGAAACATGCAAGGGCCGAACATGCAAAGGGTTTATCAACGGGACAGGCCTCATTGACGGCCTCATTGACGGTCAGTTTCCAGGTCTCGTCGATCGGCCGATGAAGATACAAGGGAAACATACATGGCCGATCATGCAAAGAGATTGATGTAGGGGGATGTACATTCGCCCTTGTATGTTCATATATACAAAGGTGAGATGCAAGTCAACATACAAGGCAGGAGATACAATGGCCATTGTATATACAGGGTCAACATACAAAGCAAGTCTGAGATACAAAGAAAGGATGCATATATGTTTGCACATACAAGGGACATACAAATGGTGGGGTCCACTAGAGGCAAATGTGTTTGCATGTATCTTATGTTTGTATGTTTGCTTGTATGTTTCTACATACAAGTGCCAGATTCAAAGGAAGACATACAAGGTGGAGCCCAAACAGTTGCATGTATATCGCCATTGTATATACAATGCGATATACAAGGGAAAAGATGCAAGGCAAAAATTCAAGGGTTTCATATACAAGGTACATGGAAGGGATGCAGGGGGGCCATACAGGGAGCATTGTATGTATATTGTGATTGTATGTTCAAATATACAATGCGATATACCAAAGAACATGCATTCACCACATGCAAGGGAGATACAAATGGCGGGGTCCACCAAAAGCACAAGTAATTGTATATGTTTTTTGTATGTATGTTTAGCCTTGTATATGTGTTATGCAAAACATGAAACATACAAGGCCGATGTGCAAAGGTCACATGCGGAGGGTCAGAAGCAGTTCTTTATGCACAGTCCATTGTATGTATATGTTCGCATATACGATCCGATATGCACAGAGTTGCATGCAAGGGGATATCGGCCATACAAGATGTATCGGCAGCTCAACTCAGGGTCCTGTCGACAGGCCCATAAAGATGAAAAGTTTATATAAACATGCCATCGGCGTGACCTCTCCCGTCGGTGAATCTATTTTTAGTCATCCTAACCGCCGATACGAAGATGCAGTTTTTTAGCGATGGGTCCAGGGTCTCGACTCAGTGACCAATCAGATGGTGCCACGTGGCAGGGGCAGCAAATGCAAAAGAAAGTATAGATTCAAATGCATATACACAAGGCAGTTTCAAAAGGATTTTTAAGCATCGAAAGCAAACGCATATGCAAAGGGATTTTCGGTAAGACTTTATACATTGGTAGCTCGACTGGAGGTCATCCCGATAGCCCGATGCAGCCTGATACATACAAGTGCTAAAATATACAGAGGCAGTTTCAGAGGCCGATACAAGTACAAATGCAAAGCGATATACACACATAGTTGACCGAAGCTTTGACCGCCTGTATCTCCCCCATTCTGGCAAATTTTGGCATGCTACAAAAGGCAAAAGTGCATGTTTTTGCCTCCTCTTTCATTTGGCGGGCTTTTTAGGGTATTTTTCTCACTTTCAAATTTTAGATCTGGCGTTGCATGCTTGGCCAACATGACGTTTTAGCAGTGACATTTGATATTCAAACGTAGATATTTTGTTGCATTCATTGCTACAAATCGATGACTCTTCACCTACTCACATTGAAGATGAAAATATCTTTCATCTGCTCAGTTTCAGATCTTTTATGCCATAACTTCTGGCAGATGGACATCCCTTCTAGCAGATATTTTTCTGATGGAGCCCATGGGTGAATTTTATTATAACCGACTGAGGTCAAAATGAAATGATATATATACATATAAAACAGATGTATTTAGGGTTGGTTGTTCTTCTGAGCTATTTTTGTAATGGCTACTTGGCCTCTATAATCAATAGAAACTGGTATTTTTGCCTCTCTTCTGTTATTTTTAGCACTGTGTTTATTCTTTGGATTAGTGTAGGCTATGTATTGTGGACAATAGTCCCTTTCATTCCTCCATTCTTCTGTCTTGACCTCTGTTAGAATCAATAGGAGTATGTGTGAGTCTTCCCAGCTGTGAGGTTATTACCATGCTAATTCAGTTGCAACCAAACACAACTAAATCTAGTGTATCACTATTTCATTTCAGCATTCCTTCTAACCCTTTTTCCCTGCAAGCATTAGCACTAGGTTTAGATGTTTTTCTCTAAGTAATAGGCTTAGAAAGAGAAAGCTGGCCTTCTCCAAAGTTCTGATCTCACTTTGCAAGGTCCCACACTTTGAGATCATTCCCATGTTTCTCCAGATTGTTGAAGTTTTACAACTGCAGCAAGGGTGCAAATCTGAGAGACAATAGTTTTTGGCACGCCCGGTGGGACAAGTTTGATGAACTTCTCATCAAGATACTAAAATATTTGGTGTTTCTCCTAGTATTACCAGCCTTTGGAGGCAATACAACACACCTGGTGACTCTAGAGAGATTATCTACTGGTTTCAGCAGTTCAAGTGCTGGTATGATTCAAATTTTAATCAAGACAATGTACTCTATTATGATTTTCTAGCTTTTTGAGTGATAGGCATGTCTATGTTTCATGGGAATATGCCTTATAACCCTCCATTCCATGAAGATCTTGCTCATATCTCTTCTTATTAACCATATCTAGGTAATCATGATGTTGGTTTTGTCCAAAATAGCCCTGTGATTGCAAGTAGCCAGCAGATCCAACATGCTTACGACCCACCCACCCTTGCTTAGACTTCATTTCAGTCCATGTCTGCTCAAAATCACCCTCAAGAAAATAACTTCATACTAGACCAACATGCTTATCACCACAGTCAATCTCAAAATTTGGACAACTTGGAGATTGGTTATATCAAAAGCATATTGATGGACTGGACTCAACAGCTGGGTGAGATCAGGCGGCAACAATAGTTTGAGTTGCAGTAGGAGTATAGTATGCAGCAAAAGGAGCTTGCATATCAAGCTTATTTTCACTAGTAGGAGGCCGGAGATAGAAGGGTGTGTGAAGAGGAATGCTTGAACAAGCAACTTGCAGCCAAGGATAAACAGATAAAACAGTTGCTTGCTCAAGTGCAAGAGCCTCAAGTTTCTCTGTCATGGCAGCCTTCTTGGAGCAAGCATCCTAGTTACAAAATGCCAAACCTTGGGAAGGCCAATCCTCTCATACCAATTCAAAATCACGAAGAGGAAATGGTTGTAGAATCCAGGCCTAACATAATTCCAAGTTTTAGGAATGTTTTTTCAACCCAACAACCAATTCATAACCAAGAGCAACCTAGACTCCACAAGTTTCCAAGCTTCAAAGCCTATATCCCTCCATAAGCCCCAGTTCCTATGCTTACAAAGGTAGAATTGTTTGAATCTATTACGTTTGTGAGTGTTGTTAATTCAAGTAAGGGTTTAAGTCCTCTAGATTTTAGTTCTTTTGAAGCCTGTTCTCATGCATCTAATCAAGCAAACAAGGTTGAAATGTAAAGAGTGCATGGGGAAAACCTTCAGATGCAGAGGCAACTTAAGCACAATCTAGTGGAGCTGTAGTCAAAGGGTGGAGGCATAGGGGAAGAAGTTGTTAAGGTCACTTCAGAAGTGGATGATGCTGCCCTACTTCATGAGCTACCTGATTATGTTGAAAATGAAGAATATGAGCAGCTAGTCATGGATATGCAGCAACAAGAAGACACTGAAAATAATGACAAATTACTGTAGTTTGAGGTTGATGAAGCTAATTTGCAAGATCTCATCTTGTTGGAGGAGATTCCTTTTCTGTTGTATAGATTTTGAGGCTGATATAACAAATGAAGGTTTGTTGGAAGAGGCTACCTCATTGTTGGAGCTTTTGCCTTCATTTATGGAAGAAGAAAGGCTTGATTTGGAGGACACTCCTTTGAGTAATAATGAGAATTTTAAGTTTGGGCCAGCTGTTTGTAAAAATCTTCTAAGTGCTGATATGCTTGAGGAGCTTCCATGCTTTATTGAGAATAATGAAGAGGCTGAACAAGGTCAAGAGTAAATTGTAGATTTGTTCTTTATTATCCAGCAGGGATATCAGCTTATGGATGGGGAGGTCTTCTCTTTTGAGCATGTGCATGGCTCATTTTCTAAACCTAAGTTAGAAAATCATGAGCATCTTGTTCATGAGGTGGAGACAACCATACCTCTAATTGAGATACAGGAGCTAGAGTTTTCAGACCAGCAAGAAAGGTGTGAAGATTACAGCCAAGATGACATTATATTAGCCTTCTTGGGTTCTTTGAAGGATGAAGGTGAAAACCATGAGGTCCCAAGTTAGCTGTTTCATACACAAGAGAAACATGAAGGTCAAATAGAGGTCACCATCATACCAAATGAGGAGCAAGAAGAGGAAAAATTAGAATAGAGACATGAGATCAAACATGTTGATTTGAATGTCACTTCAAGGGGATGCCTAATCAGGCATCTAGCCTGGCTGGAGACATATCAAGAAGAGTCACCACTTGTCATGCTTACCTCTAAGCATGAAGTTGAGCATCAAAATGAGTGGGATCAGCCCATTTATTCACCATAAGTTAGCAACATCAACAATCAGTCCAGGTGGATAGGTGAGTTTATCTCCATTTTATGGGGAGTGTTTTATCAATTTGTCATATGCCTATTTCCCCCTCATCTCTTTTTAACTGCCCACATGCATGATAAACATTGTAAATTGTTAAGGAAGGGCAGTTACTTTCAAGAACTAGTTAATGGCTTTGTTTAGGGTCACCTTTGATTGGTTAATTTAGGATTAGAGTAGATTTTATTTCAGTTTTAGGTTTCCTTTCAATAAGTGCCCTTGCACTTGGTTGTATTCTCATTAGGAGATACATGTTTGCTTGTTGTTTTTGTTTTAGCTTGGTAGCTTGCTCAGTGTTCCAGCTCCTCTATTCTATTTTTAGTCTCTTTTGACTCCATGCCCAATGGATGCTTAAGGCCACTAATCATTTGTTTAGCAGGCAAACATCCCATAGAGGTCGCCAAAATGTTATCCTATTTTCCTTTGTCCAGAGTTAAATAGTTAACCTTGTATATTCCTTGAAAATACTTTAGGAAATGACCCTACAAAGCTTAAATAATTCAAGTACTCATGTTGTGCATTGCCAAAAATCCCAAAATCTTACCTAAAGAATCCTTGTAGAAAAACCCAGAAATCTTTTGGCTTCAAGTATTTTCTATCACATGGATTTCTCATTTTCATGCTTATTTTTATGTATGTATTTTTGAATGTATGTTTGCATATACATTCACCCTTGTATGTACATCGCATGCATACAAGGGAAAGATACAAGGGAAACATGCAAGGGCCAAACATGCAAAGGGTTTATCGGCGGGACAGGCCTCATCGGTGGTCACTTTCCAGGTCTCACCGATCGGCCGATGAAGATACAAGGGAAACATACATGGCCGATCATGCAAAGAGATGGATGTAGGGGGATGTACATTCGCCCTTGTATGTTCAAATATACAAAGGTGAGATGCAAGTCAACATACAAGGCGGGAGATACAATGGCCATTGTATATATAGGGTCAACATAAAAAGCAAGTCTGAGATCCAAAGAAAGGATGCATGTATGTTTGCACATACAAGGGACATACAAATGGTGGGGTCCACTAGAGGCAAAGGCATTTGCATGTATCTTATGTTTGATTTTTACTTGTATGTTTCTACATACAAGTGCCAGATGCAAAGGAAGACCTACAAGGTGGAGCCTAAACAGTTGCATGTATATCTCCATTGTATATACAATGCGATATACAATGGCGATATACAAGGGAAAAGATGCAAAGGTCACATACGAAGGGTCAGAAGTAGTTCTTTTATGCACAGTCCATTGTAAGTATATGTTCGCATATACTATCCGATATGCACAGAGTTGCATGCAAAGGGATATCAGCCAGACAAGATGTATCAGCAGCTCAACTCAGGGTCCTGCCAACAGGCTAATAAAGATGAAAAGTTTATATAGACATGCCATCGGCATGACCTCTCCCATCGGCGACTCTATTTTTAGTCATCCTGACCACCGATATGAAGATGTGGTTTTTCAATAATGTGTCCAGGGTCTCGACTCAATGACCAATCAAATGGTGCCACGTGGCAGGGGCGACAGATACAAAAGAAAGTATAGATTCAAATACATATACACAAGGCAATTTCAAAAGGGTGTTTAAGCATCGAAAGGAAAGGCATATGCAAAGGGATCCCGATAGCCCGTTGCAGCCTGACACATACAAGTGCTAAAATATGTAAAAGAAGTTTCAGACGCAGTTTCAAAGGTTGATACAAGTATAGATGCAAAGCGATATACACACATAGTTGACCGAAGCTTTGACCGCCTCTATCTCCTCCATTCTGGCAAATTTTGGCATGCTACAAAAGGCAAAAGTGCATGTTTTTGCCTCCTCTTTCATTTAGCAGTCTTTTCAGGGGATTTTATTCACTTTCAAATTTTAGATCTGGCGTTGCATGCTTGGCCAGCGTGATGTTTCAGCAGCGACATTTGATATTCAAACACAGATATTTTGTTGCATTCATTGCTACAAATCGATGACTCTTCACCTACTCACATTGAAGATGAAAATATCTTTCATCTGCTCAGTTTCAGATCTTTTATGCCATAACTTCTAGCAGATGGACGTCCCTACTGGCAGATATTTTTCTGATTGAGCCCATGGGTGAATTTTATTGTAACTGACTGAGGTTAAAATGAAATGATATATATACATGTAAAACAGATGTATTTAGGGTTGGTTGTTCTTTTGATCTATTTTTGTAATGGCTACTTGGCCTCTATAATCAATAGAAACTGGTATTTTTGCCTCTCTTATGTTGTTTTTAGCACTGTGTTTGTTCTTTGGATTAGTGTAGGCTATGTATTGTGGACAACAGTCCCTTTCATTCCTCCATTCTTCTGTCCTAACCTCTATTAGAATCAACAGGAGTCTGTGTGAGTCTTCCCAACTGTGAGGTTATTACCGTGCTGATTCAGTTGCAACCAAACACAACTAAATCTGGTGTATCACTATTTCATTTCAGCATTCCTTCTAACCCTTTTCCCCCGCAAGCATTAGCACTAGGTTTAGATATTTTTCTCTAAGTAATAGGCTTAGAAAGAGGAAGCCGACCTTCTCTGGAGGTCTTATCTCACTTTGCAAGGTCCCACACTTTGAGGTCATTCCCATGTTTCTCTAGATTGCTGAAGTTTTACAACTGCAGCAAGGGTGCAAATATGAGAGACAACACCTTGTTTGTCTGGCATGGTCATTATTGTGTGCCATGGGATGTCAAAAATTTTAGCCAAAGAGGGTGGACTTAAATTAGCCAAGGTATCCGCATTGGTAGTTTGAATTGTCCTTGTGATGACATCATATCTATCTGCACAGGTCACTATCATCTCTGCACACTGTACTGAGGTAGGGAAGGTAACATCTTGTGCAATACCACTGTCTTTAAGTGTTTTGGCCCTAGGAGTTGGATTTGGGCCAAAGATTCTCAATCTGAAGTCATCCAAGTCTATGTGACCTAGATCTGTATCTCCTACCTCATTCTATCCAGTATGAATATTTGTCTCTGGGGGAATACCTTTGAATTTGTATTTCATGATTTGAGCCCGTGCAGTCATCTAACCTACATGACTTGACCTTATAAGCTTGATACCTTAATAATTTTCCATAAAATTGCTAACTTTGAGATCTAAGATTATCATGTGGAGTACTAAATTATTTGCCATGTTTAAAATGAAATTAATGAATCTACTAATGCTACTGATGTGCCTTCTAAAGAATCATAAATCTAACATTTACTATCATTGTACCCACTTCATAGCAATTCACCATCAATGCATGAAAAGGAAACATTCAATGTTGCAAAAAAAATCTCATTAGGAGCATGAAAAACATCATTATCTACATTTGCAACTTTAATTACCCCATTTTAGACATCTTCTCCTTTGAAAGTTCTTTAAAAATAGTCATTTTTTTACCTTTTGTGCTAATTTCAGGGGCAACCGACCTATAGGCAGAAAAGTGCTATTATTGAGGTCCACTAACCTTAGCAGGGAAATTGGGCTCATCCAACCTAATGTTCTATCGGTGCTTATATGTGTTTCTTCACTTTTGTGAGGGTTTCTAGTTTGACCAACTTGCATGAGATTTGAAGGTCATCGACCTTTCATTGGTTGTTTAGTTAGTCGGTTAGAATTTGACACAAGACAACTGAGATCACCTTTACTAAGTTTGTGTAAGATTTGGCTTTGTCAGACCTTGTGCAGGTTTTCACGTCAACCAACGGAATCAGCGATGGCATGTTTCAGTGCAAAGTCAGATGAAATTATTCTTAGTGCAAGGGACACTTTCTTTGTTTCTAGCAGGAATTTTAGCCGTTACCGACTAGCGGGGTTTTTTCAGTCATTCGATTAAGTCAGAGAGTAGGTCTTTTAGCACAAAATTGGCACTGAGTAATTTTAGTGCAAAAAAATGACTTTCAGATCCTTGCGGAGCTTTTAGATCCTCTCGACCAAATTGGTTTTAGTAGGAATCATCGTGGATGTCGAAGGGTCGAGTCTTTGGTGCCCAACAAATTTTGGATCTTAGCACGGGTTTAGGCGTCTACTGGTCAATTGGATAATTTGGATTTTCAAAGGTCAGTTGGACAAGATTTTAACGCTAAAAGTTTTCTGTTTATTTTTTCAAAAGAATTTCAAAAACTCGCTGTAATTTCAAAAAGTTTTCTCTGTTTTACCGATGGTGTCTAAAAAACTAAGTTTTTTTCCCTAGGGTTTCTAATCAGCAAACACAATTTATCACAAAAAACCCTAGAATGTACTTCCACTTATTCCTTATGCACTTAAGAATAGAAAACCCTAAATAATCATGAAACCCTAAGTGCAAGATTCGACTCCCACCTGGTTGGACTGAGTCAGGTTGAACTTGAAATGCACAGGTAGGAAGAATGATCAACAGTTCAATCTATGGGTTTGAGCAACAAATCAAGCAGCTGGTCTTCATGAGCTCTCAAAAGATGTATGTTAAAGTGAAATGAGCTTCAGAAGAGGGAAACTCCCCTTTATACTTCGGTTAAATCGCCATTGATGCTAGAGCATACGAATCGCCAGTTGAGTGCTTTGGTGAGTTAGGGTTTGCGTGATTTTTGATTGCTTCCAACTTGGCAGGTATTTGGAGTGCAACGGACTAAGTCAGCTGTTATTACTTTCAGCGCTAGGAGAAATTTTTAGTTCTATGCACTCTAGCGGGGATTTGGAGTCCCTCAGACTGACAGGTAAATCGACATCATCTGACTAAGTCAATGGATAAGGAATATTGCACAAGTTAGAGGTGCTCAGATCCAGCCCAAAAGTTCAAAGCAACATGAGAAGTCAGTCAAGAAGAAAAGTAGCGCAAAGGTCAGCAACGAAGGTTTTTGGCACCGAGATCGGATGAAGGACAATTTAGCACAACAGTCAGTTAGGAAGCATTTCAGCATGAAGGGAATGTCAGACTTAGTGGTGGTAATGCAAAGGACTTAACTTAGCAGAATTTTGAAATGATTTTTCAACATGGACCTCCACTCATGGTAAAAGTGCACTCTGACCCCTTGGTTACTTAAGAAGTATGGAGAATTCTTTTTGATACCTAAGAGCAAATTGAAGCAAAGGGGGTCCCTATTTTTCAAAATGGGGCGTGTGTGCAAGGCACAACAGATTGAAGTCAATTTCTTGTTGAAATCTGTATGTTAAGTTGTTTGGAGATTGAACTCTAACTTTCAATTGTGTGAATGTTGTGAGGTTGTGTGTTGGCAGAGGGCAATTGTTCTTATGTCTACATCATGATTTGAGGTGTCAACATCCTACAAGGGGGGAGGTATTTACTATCTTGGGAAGATGCTCTTGCTATCTTTAGCCTGTATGGTGGCTTTTCCCTATTGATCGGTTTTGCCACCTCTCTCCTCTCCCTAGTCTATATCAAGTCACTACCTAACTTGTATTTTAAACATATTGAATGCATTGTCTAGTTACTCTATCATTCTTTGAATGAAAATTTGAGCTCTTAATGCAATTCTATCACATCAACATTTGCATATCGCTCGAAATTGATAGTTTGTTTCTATTTTGAATTTCAGTTTATGTAGCTTAGAATCTCTCTCATAAAGTTCTTGGGTTTTACGTCTTGTTCAAGATTTCTAACAAAAAGTTGGTCCCACTTCTTTTTCCAATAATTTGTATTATGTGAGTGGTTTCAACAACTCACTCGAGAAACATATTTATGCCAAATCTATTTTATAAAGTTAGATTTTTTCTTCCTAGTGCTTCCCTTGAATATCCAGCTTGTGAACATTCTTCACCATTTAACTGTACTATTATGCCATAGTCTCACACCTAAGTAGAAATGTACTAATGACCCCTAATAAACTAGGACAAATTCAATACTAGTACATACAGATCATGGACTAGGAAAAACTCTATGACCTATGACTTGCAATGATATGAACATGGACAAACACAAATACTCACATCACATTAAATTCTTAATCAAGGATTTGTGATTTTACAACACACACCCACACTATCAATCAAACCAACAAAGTTACAAATAATAACACTTCCAAAAACCAACAACTTGTGACTAGGGACATACTAATAACATCTCTTTTGAATAGGGACACACTTAACCACTCACAAGGACATCTACAAATAGTGACACTCTCAACTATTTACAACAATCTTCATATGTGTGAATAGGGACAAGATCAACTATTCATTGAATTTAACACTTTTAACCTTAGTAAACACTAAACCTCATTGCACTAGCACAAAACACCAATAGTGGGACTAGGTCCTCAATAAACTTTCTCAGTGGATTCTAACAACCTCATTAATCATCTCATATGTAGCTAGAGTATGTTATGACATCGTTGTCATTAACAATCACCATCTTCAACTTTGTTGTTGCTTTGGCTATAGGATTTTACACTATATCAAGAAAGCAATCTCAGAGTTAGTGATGAACTCAATACTATAAGGAATAGAGAGAAATCCAAGTGGGAGATTGTTGTTATATGGAGCCTAATCAGACTCGGAGGTTAAATTTTCCCCACTTTTATCAGCGCAATTTCCCCCCAAATTATTTAATGAGGGAGTGCAGGGGGGCAGAGTGTTTAAATGCGTCGAGAGTTATTTTTCTATTGACCGACATAAAAAACCCTATTTTATAATTGACATAAGTCTTGATAAAAATGTCGAAGAGTTAGGGTTTCCATTGATATTGTATTGTAGCATTTGCAGCGGTATTAAGTTGCAAGCATTGTTGGTTGTAATCACTTCGATTTGTTGGATAATAATATTGGACTCTCTGTTGGTGGATGTAGCCCAAGTTTGGGTGAACCACGTTAAAAGTTGTCTCTCACTATTATTATTTCTATGTATTTATCATTCCTCTATTTAATCTTTATTTGCATTTAATTGATATCTTCTGCATACAATTCCTAACAACTAGGCATTAAAGATTAAAACACCAAATTCATTTCATTAAGTTTTGGATGCCTAGGAAAGGTGTGCAACAAAAAGTATAGGAAATGATCTTACATATAATAAAAATTTATTTGGTTTTCCTATGGAGGGTCGATTCATTTGCTTGGAGTCATTATTTGTGTATGCCATATAAAAGAAAAACAAAATAGAGAGAGAATGGGGTCAATTTGCAGAAGAATGAGGAAAGAGGTAAATTGAAGAGTTGATGATAGCAAATTGATGCTGCAAAGGAGGTCAATGTGTGAGTTGGGGTGGGCAAATTGAAGGAAAAAAGAACTAAAAATTAAAATGAAGCTAAGAGAAAATTCAAACGAGTGCATGGAGCAGTCAGAATAGATATGAGATCATAGCAAACATATATATATATATAATTTGATTGAAAAAGAGAATTGAGGGAGTGCAGCCAAAAGCAAAATGAGAAAAGGTAAGCAAAGCTCGTTGTCATATGAGAGGTAATAAAAAAATGAAGAGGCTCGTTACAAACAACAAAGAAATGCTCAGAATAGGGGTGCATAATAACAAGAGGGGTAAAGGAATGATGATATGGGTAGATTAAAAGAGATAAATGTGTCTATGACACAAATTTCTACTATAAAACACTGAATACAATAAAAAAAAGTAGGTTGAGGGTCTAATATGCAGAGGAGGTGTTAGGTCTCAAAAATGCAGGTCGTTAACCCTAAGAGGTTGCCAGACTGTTGACATTTTTGGCTAACTAATATGAGGTAGATATGGGTAAACCCCCTTCACTTCAGGCTTTGCCACACCTAGGTGGGTATACCTTAATGATTAGTGCAGACTTAATTTGACCTTCACGATTGCAAATATGTGTGAAGTAGATATAAAATGTGATGATTATTTCTAATGCTAATGTTTGATATTTGAAAATGTAAATAAGGTTTTAAAATGTTGTTAAAATAACCAGTGTCTTATCTATTTTGGGAAACAGAGTTAGGATTTGTATGATAAATATGTCCTCCCTCTTGGCTTAACTTGAATTATTTGGCACTTTCTCATATGTTTATACCTTGTATAAACGTGCACGATTGTCGATTACTTGTGCTCTTCTTACCCAATCCCAATGATATTTTCCTAGGTTACTATGAACAACTGAAAGGAATTTTAATTCTAGTGAGAAGGAAACCTGACCAAGACCATTTGTTTAAAGGGTTTTAACTCATGGTAGAGACCAATGAACATAAATCACTCGAGAGGAATTAAATCGACTTCTCACATAAACCAATCAAGTAGCACACACTGAATCAGTAAATATGACCAGATAAATTAAATACATGCTTGATATATTAATTTAAATAACAAGGGAAACCATTTTGGAGACAACTCAAGTAACACATATAAATGAATATTTACAAATAATTGAACACCATATAGATTGGACATCAAATAAAATATTCTTTCTCTGTTCAAAAAAAAGTTTACAATATGTGCTTGGAAGTCTTCATCTTGATATATTTTTCCTAACCCTAATTATTGCTTTGTCGTTGCCTCTTATTCTTCTATTTTCTTCCTTATTTTTATCTTCCATTTATACTTTGCATTTTTAGGGTTATGACCCTTCACATTCATTTGTGGCAACCTTTCATTACACTTAATTAATTTTTATTTCCCGGATTCACAAATATTTGATTTTAATTTCCTTTTTGTCTTCACATCCCATGAAAATAATTATTATCTTTCCTTTGGTGGCAATTTGTACATTCACATTCACTTCTCGTTGGAAACATCTCACCTTTAATTAGAAAAAATATCACCGGGGTAAAATAATCACCACTTTATAACTCTTTGTGAAAATATTTCACATTTTGGTGAAAATATGTTACAACTTCATTTTATGTCAAGAGGTGATTAAATTTAATAAATGTTTACCTCCTCCTGAATGTATTCACCTTGTTTTAATTAAAAGATATTTGATATACTCTCCCATGAAGAATAAAGTATTTCATAATACTTTAATTTTAATCTCTTTGTTGGAAAATACAAACCTATATGCATTTTCACCTTTGTTTGGCAAAAATATACACTTTGGGTGAAAATGAATACCCCTCCTTACTTCTTCAGTGAAAATATTTTCACAGGTCATTATATGCACTTTCACATAAAAATATCATTTAGGTAAATTGATCACCTAGTTGATTAATTCTTCAAAAATGTATTTCATCTCCAAGTGAACAGTTATTAAATCTTCCTTTGATTATCCACCTTATATCTTAGGTAAAATTATTTGCTCCTTTTGTCAATTAATCTCATCCATCCATAATTTTATCTTTTCACGAATTAATCTTATCCATCCGTAAAATTATCTTTCGTCCTATTGGAAATTTAATTATTTCCCTTCATCCAGTGAATAATTTTTCCAATATTAATCTCTTGGGGCAACGTTGACTCTTGTGATTATAGTGTATGCAATTTTCTCATAAAATATTCATAATAACCAACCACCATGGCAATGCTCCCTTAATCTTCGGAATAGAAATATTTTATTCATTGGAGTAACATTATGAAGTTGTATTGTTGAAATAATACCCTTCCTTCACTAATGAGCTTTCATTTAATTAATCATGTTCCATAAATTAATTAAACTTCTTCATCATTCTCATGAAATTAAGATTTTCCCCTTTCTGTTAGTAAAAAATATTTCATCCTGTATTTACCCTCGTATGTTTTGACTACTTTCTAATATCCTCAGTAAAATGCATTTCATTTTTCCACATTAATCTGATCATGGTGAAATTTTATTTAGCCGATGCCAGTTTCTCCTTCCAATAGTCTCCATCCATATGACATAACTCTATCAGGTTCTTCAAAATATTTGCTACCAATGTGCCATTTCTTGCCGATGAAGCCTCCATCAGGGTAACTTTTGAGATCGACACATTTTAAAATTTTCACTCCGACTTTATTTTTTCTTGCCGATGAACAGTGTTGCATGGTTTTTTTTTATTTTAGGGTTTCCTCCTTGGTAGCTTCTGGTGAAGAGGCAACTGCACGACATCCTACAGGCACCCATACTTTTCCATATAGAGAAAAAGTTTAATGCAGTTCCCCATTGCATTTCTTCTGATATACTAGTGGAGCCAAATGACTACAATCTAAATCTACGATGTACATTGTCCATTGCATAAGATCAAACTAATTTTACATCTGCGCTTGGGTAATGATCGGGAATGTTTCCTCTCAATTTGGATTCAGACTAAGCCCCATGTCTGAGACTATAATCATGTAAAATATCTTCATCTTCATCCTCAGCTCTGTAACTGGGAGTTACAAAACTGTCTATTCATCCACTATATAAAAAAAATCTCGAGCATCAGCATCATGGTTGTTACTGTCCTTTTCAAGATGCTTTGAATTAATTGATAAAACTATCAAAATCATGTTTTCACACTTTCAAGAAGTCCTCTGTGTAAGTATCTAAAGATGGAGGTGCCGCAGGAGGAACTGCTGCAGTAGAGTCATCTAAAGTTTCTCGAAGCTTTCTTGATGCTGCCTCTAAATGCTCCTGAGGTGAAAAAATGAATTGGGTAATTACCAAAAGCCCACTTTCAAGCACCTTGCATAGTAGTCAAAACAGGCCAAGCAGCCTCCAAAATTGCAATGAAAACTGATCAAAACTTCTCCCAAAGCCACAAAAATGCACCAGTATGTTATGCTATGATAGGAGAGTATGGTTGCAAGATGGTTTTTCATGAAGTTATTAGGATTAAAATCTTCTCACAATCAAATTAGCTCATTTAGCATATTTTTGTGTCTATTAAAGCTCAACTGAAACCTGTCATCTTGCCCCTTTGGAGAAATATCAAATCTGACTTTGAGGAGCTACCATCCTAGAGATTAGGTCATTTAGCTTAAATGAACATGTGTGCAAAAGGATTTTTCATCATTCCTATTCCTTCACAAAATATCAGGTGCCAAAGTCGACCTCTCTGAAGTTGCCTGGGAATGCAGTCACAAAACTGTGTAAAACCCGTTTGGATTTGATTTTGAAAAAATATCAAACGAACTGCTGGGATCTTGATAATTGGTATGAAGGAACATTAATATGGGAAGAATTTGAGACACCAATTGGTTTTTCATGAACATGACCCAATTGCCAGATATTAGGTTCCAAAGTGAACCACTTGACAACTGCATCTGTCAAAACCTAATTCGAGCTCACCAACTTGCAATTTAAAAAAAACCATTAAATCTCTTCCTGGGAAGTTGTAACCAGAGAGTTTAGTTCATTTAGGCTTGATGAGTGCATGTGCAAGAGATTTTTTCACCAATCATCTCTGATCACAAAATATTTAGGGCCAAAGTTGACCTCTCTAGAGGTGAAAACTATGAAATCAAGGCTAAGTGCATTTGCTTTTTATTTTGAAAAAAATAGGAAATGATGTGCTGGAGCCTTGAAACCGGACATAGAAGTAGATTTTCATAGGGTGAATCAGGAACACCAATCGTTTTGTCATGATCATAAATCAGCTCCTAGATATTACCCTTCAAAGTTGGCCTCCCGGGCTGATTTTACATTGTGCAGGCAGCAAACTTTACCAGAACCCCTCAACTTGATTCCTCAAAACTTAGTCAAATCTCATCATGGGAAGCTAAAATCAGACATGTGCACTCACATATGATAGGAAAGTATGTTTACAAATTGATTTTGCATAAATTTGAGCAGGATTAAAAATATGGTTCTCCAAAGTAGGCTCCTCGGGTAGATTTCTGAGAGTTATTAATTTTTTCACATGGAAGCCTAAAATTTTTTGCAAAAATTGGTATGCAATTTTAGGTTCCAATAGTGGCTCTGTCTGGGGATGTATGCCCCTTGTGGGCATAGAAAGATCCCAGATCTCTGGGGAGTAGACTGGTGCCTGCTCCATTGGGCAATAGAGTCCATATATCACTTCTACCCTAACCTGATATGTTTTGAAAAATCACACTTCAGTTGATGGCCTTATGCCAAAAGAAAAACCCATGTTTTCCTCTGTCAAATTTTTTTTTTTGGTCATGCTGTAGTGAAACCAATTTGAACATATTATTGAAGTTTGCATGATTGGACATATCCATATTTAACTGTTCAGTGATGTTGGTATATTCTTCATCATTATGCATCTGAAAACCATCTATAACCTTACACTTGTATGACAGGCTAGACCAAATCTCTGTGTGATATTTAATGCAACCGTATTTGTTGTCATCTTCCAAATGATGGTTCTCCATCTGGATTGGGAAGTAGAAGAAATCAATTTGCATCTGATATTTATTTTCTTGAGTCTTGGCACCATCTAATGAAAAAGCATCACTATTATTTTCAGCATCACAAGTAACTTTCCCACACGATTGTGATCTTGAGACTCCATTATCACAAGATTCAATAGAAGCATTTATCTCTGGGTAATCACTGCTATCGAATTTACAATCACCAATTGTTTCTATCTCAGCTGAATGTGATCCTAATACTGTCCTTTCACACCAATCATATGGTCTACTATCACGCAAAGTATCCTCACTGTCAAAGCATATGTATGTTGGACATGAAATTTTCAAATCATCCCCATGTGCATATCTCTGATACTCCATGGTTAGTAAATTTGAAATTTGCTCACTGTTGAGCGAGCATATTTCTTCATTTGTCCCATTGCTGACACTTTCTTCATCCCTTTCCTCATCACCACAATACACAAGTTCATTACAATCAGATATAATTGTTTCATCACCATAATCATTTCTTTCACAAGCTGACATATCACCCTGATTATCTGAAAATGCTTCATCCTCAGGATAGCATGGATTTAAAAACACTTGGAATTCTTGTTCTGGTATACCCTCTTCATCGAGAGTTTGTCTTCTTTGTTGAAAATAATCATCCTCCTCCTTTCTAAACTGTTGATTCATGTTATTGTGGTGGGTGGGCTGGGACAAAAGGAACATCCACATTTTGAAGACTATACTCATTTATTGGAATAAGCTGGGGCTCCAAGTCTTGTGCAAAATCCTCATATTGCAATCGTGATCCCGGTTGAAGATTTGGTATTTTACAACTTCATCATCATTTAAATCTGAAATATCATAATAAAAATTTTATCTTGCATATGTCTTGTTTACTGGCTGCATTGCTTGATCAGATTCTCCATATTCATCTTCATAATAGTCATTGTAGTGGCTAAGGAATAGTCTTTTGAGATCCTTCCATGAAGAGATACTTTGCATAGGCAAGCCTATAAACCATTCCCTTGCGTCATCCCTTAAAGATCTTGAAAAACATCTCATAATGACATCTTCTGGAAAAATATGAAAGTCCAAAATGAAATCCTAGAATTGTTGTACATGCTTATGAGCTGATTCACACCACTCTCCATGAAATTTAGGGATATGCTTTAACAGTTCTATCAGCTCGCAGGGATAAGGATTTGGGTAGCCTTGGATACTATTACAGTTAAATGGTTTATCGATGGCTGAGACAAAGTTTGGAGAGCAATATGGGTTTTGGTAGATGATTGAACTTTGTCCAGGGAATATGGGATAAGCATTTATTTTGTATGAGGCTTGTGGTAAATAAATGTTTTGTTGTACATAATGAACACTTTCATATTTATAAGGCACTTGTGTGATCCATGATCTACTTGCATTTACAATTCATCCTTGTTGTAGAATGGCATATTTTGTGATGCATCTGGAACAAACTCAGCTTTCAATTGTAGCAGCCGTCGAGTCAATTCTTCCTTTTTCTTTGTTGACCTAAGCCTTCCTGGCTGAGTGCGAGATCATGATGGGCATAGTGGCAATGGAGAAAAAACTTGCTGGATGAAAAAGTGTTAACATTTAGACTAATATTTAGATTTGGATGGAAAGCATGTTAATATTTCAAGCTCAAATATGGATTCCCTCCAAAAATGCCTTAGGATTACCTCATATTTAGGCAAGTGGGAGTCCCAAAACTTGCCAAAGAAACTTGCAAAACCACCCATTTAGTGTTATCCTGAAATTTTCCACAATTTCATCCTTGAAGCTGACAGACTTTTTGTAACTATATTTAATCAAATGAAAAGGGTTTATAGAGGAAGCTATTAAGATTCTAAAAATATAATATATGCCTCATAATAATTTTAATAGGTAATTATTATTAATTTTCTACATACGCTATGTCTGATTTCCTAATAGATATACATATTGAAAAACATCCATAACTTTCAACATATTAATCCTTTTTTAAATCCAAAATATGCATCACATTCTAGGCTTTATTGGGTATACATTAAAATTTAAATTTTTTTAGTTTCATATATTTCTAACCAAGTTAGGTTGGCAGGAAAATTAATTTTTAATAGTTCAAAAAAGTCACAGTACAAAATTCTTAAATAATTATTTATTTACTTAAAAAATTCAAAAAAAGTGCTTCACATCCGCTCATGTGTCCTTTACTCAAATCCAAATCATGGAGGAAAAATATTATCTTTTTCTCATATTTAGGTTGGCCGAAATGACACCTCTTTATGTTTTGCTAAAAATTTTAGTAGTGCTTCATTGAAATACCTAATTTTCACCAAACTATTTTTAAAATTTTCAAAAAACAAGTAGTAGCTCATAAACTACATTCAATTTATTACAACTTTTATTATTACCTTATTTCTAGATTGTGTAGATAACTCATTCAATTTTTGACATGAAGTTACTTAAGTTTGTTTTTCACATTTACATTGCCACTTAGGGGTAATGTTTGGCCCATCATGATCCTGCACTCATCCTCCTATTTCCTCTATTAATCGTTCTAAATTTTCTTTTATCTCTCTCCATTCTCTTTCGGAAGTAGATATACTAAGGGCACCACCATTTGCATTGGACATATTAGAATTCATATTTAAAAAAAAAAATCTGTAGCATCCTTAGAAATATAGATGTTCCAAATATATTTTTCATTCAGGTTCCTTTTAACAGAGTCGCCACCTCTTTTCAAAAGAGGAATGAATATTATTTTTTCGGGTCCTTGCCAGTAGAGTTACCGATTTATGTCTGCATTTAAAACTTCACTGACTCTGTAATGAGATGATCTCTAACTAGATTTTGGATTACTCCGTAGCAGAGTCGCCATTTCTGTTAGGTCTCAAAAACGTAGGTCGTTAACCCTAAGAGGTTGCCAGACTCTCTTGACGTTTTTGGCTAACTAGCACGAGCTAGATATGGCTAAAACCCCTTCACTTCAGGCGCTACCAGACCTAGGTGGGTATACCTTAATGATTAGTGCAAACTTATTTGACCTTCATGATGGCAAATAGGTGTGAAGTAGATATAAAATGTGGTGATTATTTTTAATGCTAATGTTTGATATTCGAAAATGTAAATAAGGTTTTTAAATGTTGTTAAAATAACCAATGTCTTATCTATTTTGGGCAATGGAGTCAGGATTTGTATGATAAATATGTCCTCCCTCTTGGCTTAACTCAAATTATTTGGCACTTTCTCATATGTTTATACCTTGTATAAACATGCAAGATTGTCGATTACTTGTGCTCTTCTTACCCAATCCCAATGATATTTTCCCAGGTTACTGTGAACAATTGAAAGGAATTTTAATTCTAGTGAGAAGGAAACCTGACCAAGATCATTTGTTTGAAGGGTTTTAACTCCTGGCAGAGACCAATGAACATAAATCACTTGAGAGGAATTAAATCGACTTCTCACATAAACCAATCAAGTAGCACACACTGAATCAACAAATGTGACCAGATAAATTAAATATATGCTTGATATATCAATTTAAATAACAAAGGAAACCATTTTGGAGATAGCTCAAATAACACATATATATGAATATTTACAAATAATTGAACACCATATAGATTGGACATCAAATAAAATATTCCTTCTCCATTCAAAAAAAAGTTTACAATATGTGCTTGGAAGTCTTCATCTTGATATATTTTTCCTAACCCTAATTATTGCTTTGTCGTTGCCTCTTATTCTTCTATTTTCTTCTTTATTTTTATCTTCCATTTATACTTTGCATTTTTAGGGTTATGACCCTTCACATTCATTTGGGGCAACCTTTCATTACACTTAATTAATTTTTATTTTCTGGCTTCACAAATATTTGATTTTAATTTCCCTTTGTCCTCACATCCCATGAAAATAATTATTATCTTTCCTTTGGTGGCAATCTTTACATTCACATTCACTTCTCATTGGAAACATCTCACCTTAGAAAAAAATATCACTGGGGTAAAATAATCACCACTTTATAACTCTGTGAAAATATTTCACATTTTGGTGAAAATATGTTACAACTTCATTTTATGTCAAGAGGTGATTAAATTTAATAAATGTTTATCTCCTCCTAAATGTATTCACCTTGTTTTAATTAAAAGATATTTGATATACTCTACTGTGAAGAATAAAGTATTTCATAATACTTTAATTTTAATCTCTTTGTTGGCAAATACAAACCTGTATGTGTTTTCACGTTTGTTTGGCAAAAATATACACTTTGGGTGAAAATAACTACCCCTCCTTACTTCTTCAGTGAAATATTTTCACAGGTCATTATATGCACTTTTACATAAAAATATCATTTAGGTAAATTGATCACCCAGTTGATTAATTCTTCAAAAATGTATTTCATCTCCAAGTGAACAATTATTAAATCTTCCTTTGATTATCCACCTTATATCCTAGGTAAAAGTATTTGCTCCTTTTGTCAATTAATCTTATCCATCCGTAATTTTATCTTTTCATGAATTAATCTTATCCATATCTTTCGTCCTATTGGAAATTTAATTATTTCCCTTCATCGAGTGAATAATTTTGTGGGCAACTTTGACTCTTGTGATTGTAGTGTATGCAATTTTCTCGTAAAATATTCATAATAACCAACCACCATGGCAATGCTCCCTTAATCTTTGGAATAGAAATATTTTATTCATCAGAGTAACATTATGAAGTCAAGTATTGTTGAAATAATACCCTTCCTTCAACAATGAGCTTTCATTTAATTAATCATGTTCCATAAATTAATTAAACTTCTTCATCATTCTCGTGAAATTAAGATTTTCCCCTTTCTGTTAGTAAAAAATATTTCATCCTGTATTTACCCTCGTATGTTTTGACTGCTTTCTAATATCCTCGTAAAATGCATTTTATATTTCCACATTAATATGATCATGGTGAAATTTTATTTAGCCGATGCCAGTTTCTCCTTCCAATAATCTCCATCTATATGACATAACTCTATCGGGTTCTTGAAAATATTTGCTACTGATGTGCCATCTCCTGCTAATGAAGCCTCCATTGGTGTAACTTTTGAGATCGACACATTTTAAAATTTTCACTCGATGGTTTTTTTTATTTTAGGGTTTCCTCCTTGGTAGCTTTTGGCGAAGAGGCAACTACACGACATCCTACAGGCACCCATACTTTTCCATACAAAGAAAAAGTTTAATGGAGTTCTCCATTGCATTTCTTTTGATATACTAGTGGAGCTAAATAACTACAATCTAAATCTACGGTGTACATTGTCCATTGCATAAGATTAAAATAATTTTACATCTACACTTGGGTAATGATCAGGAATGTTTCCTCTCAATTTGGATTTAGACTAAGCCCCATTCTAAGACTATAATCATGTAAAATATCGTCATCTTCATCCTCAGCTCTGTAACTGGGAGTTACAAAATTGTCTATTCATCCACTATATAAAAAAATCTCAAGAATCAACATCATGGTTGTTATTGTCCTTTTCAAGATGCTTTGAATTAATTGATAAAACTATCAAAATCATGTTTTCACACTTTCGAGAAGTCCTCTGTGTAAGTATCTAAAGATGGAGGTGCCGCAGGAGGAACTGCTGCAATAGATTCATCTGAAGTTTCTCGGAGCTATCTTGATGCTGCCTTGAATGCTCCTAAGGTGAAAAAATGAATTGGGTAGATACCAAAAACCCACTTTCAAGCACCTTGCACAGTAGTCAAAACAGGCCAAGTAGCCTCCAAAATTGCCTTAGAAAACTGATCAAAACTTCTCCCGAAGCCACGAAAATGCACCAGTATGTTATGCTATGATAAGAGAGTATGGTCGCAAGATGGTTTGACATGAATTTATTAGGATTAAAAGCTGCTCGCAATCAAATTAGCTCATTCAACATGTTTTTGTGCCTATTAAAAATCAACTGAAACTTGTCATCTTGCCTCTTTGGAGAAATATCAAATCTGATTTTGAAGAGCTACCATCTTGGAGATTAGCTCATTTAGCTTAAATGAACATGTGTATAAAAGGATTTTTCATCATTCATCTTCCTTCGCAAAATATCAGGTGCCAAAGTTGACCTCTCTGAAGCTGCCTGGGAATGCAGTCACAAAACTGTGTAAAACCCATTTGGATTTGATTTTGAAAAAATATCAAACGAAGTGTTGGGATCTTGAGAATTGGCATGAAGGCACATTAATAATGGATGAATTTGAGATACCAATTGGTTTGTCATGAACATGACCCAATTTCCAGATATTAGGTTCCAAAGTGAACCACTTGAAAAATGTACCTTTCAAAACCTGATTCGAGCTCACCAACTTACAATTTTAAAAAACTATTAAATCTCTTCTTGGGAAGTTGTAACTGGAGAGTTTAGTTCATTTAGGCTTGATGAGTGCATGTTCAAGAGATTTTTTCACCAATCATCTCTGATCACAAAATATTTAGGGCCAAAGTTGACCTCTCTGGAGGTGAAAACTATGAAATCAGGGCTAAGTGCATTTGCTTTTCATTTTGAAAAAATAGCAAACGATGTGATGGAGCCTTGAAACCAGACATAGAAGTAGATTTCCATAGGGTGAATTAGGAACACCAATCAGTTTTTCATGATCATAAATCAGCTCTTGGATATTACCCTTCAAAGTTGGTCTCCCGGGCTGATTTCACATTGTACAGGCAGCAAACTGTACCAGAACCCCTCAGCTTGATTCCTCAAAACTTAGTCAAATCTCATCATAGGAAGTTGAAATCAGACATGTGCACTCACATATGATAGGAAAGTATGTTTGCAAAGTGATTTTGCATAAAACTGAACAAGCTTAAAAATATGGTTCTCTAAAGTAGGCTCCTCGGGTAGATTGCACAAGTGTATTTCTGAGAGTTGTAGTTAATTTTTTTCACATGGAAGCCTAAATTTTTTTACAAAAATTGGTATGCAATTTTAGGTTCCAACAGGAGGCAAGAATAAGCAAATTGAATTTGCAAATTGAAGCAGAGCAATGTATAAAGGAATATTGGTATGGCTCGGAGGCAAAGAATTGATGAATTCATTGTAAATAAAGCCTCTGTTTACATGAATGGAAGATTGCTAATAAAATGTTTGATGAAGTGTGTGCTCGTTTATGTGTATTTCATTTTTTGAATTGAATAAAGATTGAAGTCAATTTTTTGTTGTAATATGTATGTTACATTGTTTGAAGATTGAGCTATGACTTTGAATTGTGTGAGTGTTGTGAGGTTGTCATGTGTTGGCAGAGGGAAGTTATTCTTGTGTCTACGTCATGATTTGAGGTGTCGACATCCTACAAGGGAGAAGGTATTTTCTATCTTGGGAAGATGCTCTTGCTATCTTTAACCTATATGGTGGCTTCTCCCTATTGATCAGTTTTGCCACCTCTCTCCTCTCCCTAGTCTATATAAACTCACTGCCTAACTTGTATTTCAAACATCTCAAATGCATTGACTAGTTACTCTGTGATTCCTTGAATAAAAATTTGAGCTCTTAGTACAATTCTATCACATCGACATTTCATATCTCTCAGAATATGCCCCATATATGCCCCCAATGATTATCTGAACAAAACTAAATTGTGGAATTGGCTATCCTCTAGTCTTCCCAAGGTCCACTGGATCTTTGGGGGAGACTTCAACATGATAGAATATTCAAAAGATAAAAAAGGAAGGAAACCTCTAGAATGGAGAGGAAATGAAAAATTCTTCTGGTTAAGATTTAAAAAATCTCTCAATTTGGCACACCCAATGGAAGGAGGAAAAAAGGACAGTAAGGGCATTTGGTTTACTTGGTCAAACTATCAGAGTGCAAACAAAAAAATATATTGTAGACTTGATAGATTCTATGTGAATAGAGACTGCTTTATTATCATGCAAAAAAAGAATTCAAACAAAACTCAAGTCTTGCCTAAACCCCTGTCAGACCATCACCCTATCAGAATAGTAGTAGCAGTAAATGATCAAGAGCAAAGGAGAAGAAAATGTAAAGAATCCTTGTTTAAATTGAATTATGAACTTCTAAAGGATGAAAACTACAGACAAGGAATCATTACCCTTAGAAACATTTGCAAAATCAGATATGGAGACCAAGGAAATATTAGATATTGGGCTAAACTCACTGAGGCTTGCCAAGCTATTTTACAAATTGTTGGGAAAAAATATGCTTTAGATAGAAAAAGAGAAGAACTATTGTTACAAGAGAGATTCCTTGAGGTAGAAGAGAAACTGCAAAATGAGACATTGGATGAAGAACTTAATTTGCAAATGGGGGACATAAAACACCAATTGAAGAAAGTTCAAATAAGAAAGGCACAAGGAGCTAGAGTTAGGGCAAATCTTAATTGGCTCTAGGATGGGGACAAAGGAATGAAGTATTTTTTCAATTTGTTGAAGTAGAAAAATATAAAAGAAAACATTGAAGTAATTATGGAAAATGGGATATCCTTGAACACTCAAAAACAAATTTTGGAAGCCTTTAGAAAGTTTTATGAATCCCTGTTTAAGGCAGAAGATTATAAGGAAGGTTGCAAGGAAGCTTAGAACCTATGTCATAGAATTTGTAAGACTAAACTAACTCCAGACATGAGGGAGAAATTAGATCAAAAAATTAATAAAGATGAGATAAACAAAGCCATCAAAATAATGAGTAACAATAAATCCCGAGGTAGATGAGCTACGAGTGGAATTTAACAAGGAAAATATTGACTGGGTAATTGATGACCTATTTGATCTATACTCTGAAGCCATAGAAAAAGGGACTCTAGGAGAGGAAATAAATAAAGGTGTAATAAAACTTATTCCAAAAGAAGGTGACAAGACTGAAATAAAGACTTAGAGACCTATAACACTCCTAAATGTCTCATATAAAATTATAGAAAAAGTGTTGGCACTAAGGCTCAGGAACATTTTCTGAGAAATTATAAGCCCTACTCAAACTAGATTCATTAAAGGGAGATATATACTAGAGAATTTGATAACAAGTTGGGAAGTCCTCCTTTGGGTAAAAGATTCCAATCAAAAAGCAGGTATCCTATTGTTGGATTTTGAGAAAGCTTATGACAGAGTGGAGTGGTCCTTTATTATTATGATGCTCAGAACAATTGGATTTCCAGAATCTTTTATCAACATGGTTAAGATGTTGTTTGTGCATGCATCAGCCCAAGTAGAAGTGAATGGGGAACTCTCTACCCCATTCAAGATGGGCAGATCTATTAGGCAGGGTTGTCCCCTTGCCCCCTCCATGTTTGTTATTGCCTCAAAAGCTCTTCATTTCATATTGAGATCAGAAATAATAGAAGGAAAAATTAAAGGGATAGAATTGCCCAATGATGATAGGATTTTGAATGTGTAATTTGTTGATGATACTTTTGGGTAAGTGCAAGAAGATGAGTTCACTTTTTGGCCAAAAAGTGGAAGTGTTTTCCTTGTTTTTCTAATTTTGTCATACTTGGAGTGACAATTTGAAGCACTTTCACATTAAATATTAAGATGATGTAAAAATATGAAATGTAAGATTTTGTTTCTAGTTTTCAAATATGTAATTTTTTCTAATACCCAGATGATGCAAGTTGGTTTTTAATTGGATGTACAAAAAGTGGCTTTTTAAAAGTCCCCTTTTTTTGCAAAAGCATGCATGTGTACGGCCAACATAATTTGACCTAAATTAATGTTTTTTTTCTAATTCCTTTTGTAGAAAGATTCTCAGGATGTTGAATTTTGGTCAGGATATTTTTTTGTAATTTTTTGAGAAATATTTTTTTTTTAATTAATTTTTAAATGACCCTAATTAGTGTTTTTAAAAACCCCTCATGTACGACCAACATAATTTGACCTAAACTAATCAATTCACTAAATGGTTTTTTTCATCATGTAGAGAATGGTGTCTAGTTTGGTCAGACATAATTTCTTTTTCAAGAAACTTTCAAAATCAAAAGTTATTAAAAAAATAGTAAACTATGTTATTTCAAGTTTATGACTTAGTTTGTTTGGGAAATAAATAATAAATAGAAAATTATGCTTAATAGTAAAAAAAATTACATATTTGAAAACTAGACTTTCAGATCTATAATGAGTTTTAATTTTGTTAAAATATTCTGAAAAAAAAGTCGTCAGCCATAGTGGTGAAACTGGTTTTTTCTCTTGTTGTTTTCATGGTCTCTTAGTTGTAGGTCCAAAGCTAAGACTTGGGTTTCCAAGCCTATAACCAATGCAAATTGGCAGGTTTGAAATTTCAAAATTTTTGAAATGGTTACCCGTTATAAATGGGTACTCATTTTAAAAATAACGGGTACCTGTTTCTAAAAAAAAAAAAAAAGTCATAGGCATGTAAAAAAAAATAATACTTTTTGAAAATAGGTATCCGTTTTGAAATGGGTAACTATTTTGAAATAGGTACCCATTTTGAAATGGGTACCCGTTTCGCTTCATGTGCCCAATCCTAAACAGGTACCTATTTTTTTCAAAATGGGACCCATTCCAAGCAGTATTTTTCATCTGCAAAAAACTTTCGTGAAATGTATACTCAACTTCTTGCTTTAACCCTTTTCTCTTTCCTAGGGTAGAGAAAGAAGAACTAGAGAATCTAGAAAGAAGACTTGACATTTTCTACCTGGCTTCAGGAGCAAAAATCTCATACCCTAAATCTATTCTTTTGTCTTGGGAGGAAGCTATCCCTAATTGGTTTAAAAGAGACAAATGACAGTGGGGAGGGCCCTCAGTGCAAGTTATATTTCTTAGTATTCCATTTGCAGTCAACTCATCACTTAAAGCAATGTGGCATTGGCTTTTTACAAAAAATGAGAAAAAGCTAAAAAATTGGAACAAATTGCATCTCTCCTTGGTTGGGAGACTGCAAGTTTGTCAAAAAATTCTTTTTGCATATTCTATTTTCTACTCTTCTATGTGGTTGTTTGCTAACTACCAGTTTGAGATCATCCATAGATTGATAAGGAAGTTCTTATGGTCTGACGGTAAAGAGAATCCAAAAAAGCATCTTGTAAAGTGGGAATGGTTCTGTGTAAGTAAATATCTAGGAGGGTTAGGCTTGAAGAACTTGAAAATCCAAGGAATGGCCTTAGCCTCTAAATGGATTACTAATGCCTTGACAGGGGAAGAACCATGGAAAGTTTTGATTAGACACAACATTTATAATGCAGTTCCAGCAAAAAAGAAATCCTGGGGCATAATTGGCTTTTATGATTCCCTGCTAAGGGGGGCTCTTTCTAAACTAGGGGGGTCTACAGTTTTTGCTAGCATATGGAAGGCATGGGAAATGGTAAAACTTATGATTATGGATAGAGAAGTTGTTTGTTGGAATAAAGGAATTATATGGGGGCAAAGATCTATATGGTGGAATGTTAGTCATAAAGATAAGCCTCTAGCCCTACTGTAAGGATGCTCAGCAAAAAAATGTAATGATAAAGGTTTGTTATCTCTTGCAGACTTGTTTGTGCAAGGTTTGCCGAAAGATTGGAACCAAATAGAAAACCAATTTCAATTAAATAGCAAATTCTTTAGAACATACTCCACCATTAATAAAGCTTTGTTTAGTTAATTGAACATTAAAGTTGTTATAGAAGAAGAGGAGAGATTGAGAAAGATGAATTAGGAAGATGAAACTCCCTTTACTGAAATCAAGCCAAAACAAATTTATAAGATGTTGACAAAAATGAAAGATATCCTCCATCACATCAATCTCTCTTGGGCTGACTCCTTTTCAGATGTAGAACTCAATAAAACCTTTAAATTGTTGTGGTCCAAAATCCTTGAACCTGAGAAAGCTTCTTTTAAATGGCTTCTATTATTAAATAAGTTGAACCTAGGACTTGAAATTCTTGTTTTCCCTCTATGTAATGAGCCAGAGTCAGTAGGTCATATCTTCTTTGATTGTCTTTATGCCAAGTATGTCTGGTCTTTCTTTATGGGTAATATTGATAAATGGTCTACTTCAGCCAATGGAATAATAAAAGAAATCATGTCTGATCAAATCAAAGGTCTGAATGTAAAAAGTAACTATTTTTGGTTTATTATGTCTTGTGAAATTCTATGGTTCCTATGGAAGAAAAGGAATGAAGAAAGATTTCTTGGCAAGGAAAGAGGACTCACTGGGATTCTTTGGGATCTCACTATTTTTAATTTTTTTAAACATGTCACGGTAACAATGGAGATTTCTCTTGGCAGGTTCAAAGAGTTAATTGAAATAGGTACAATGTACTACAAGGAGGACATCAAAGAAACAAACTTTTGTGCAAAAAAGCCAAGAAAATTTATTGATAAATTCTACAACTCTTATACAGACTTCCAAAACTTATACAGTAAGATGAGAGAGTTGGAGAAAGATGAAAGTGATCTCTATAAACAGTTGGAGATGTCAGGACAGAATTATAGCTTTAACACAGATCAGTTGAGGATTTCACCTAAGATTGGAGCTTTACCTGGGCTTGACTCCTTTGAACACAGTGATAATAGGTTGCATATTTGGAACACAAAAAGAAATTGGTATGATGACCCTAGATTAGAATTCAAAAGAATTGAAATGAATGAATCAAGGCATGGAACTGAAGTGGACGACAACCAAGGATGGTATTATCAGTACATGGAAGCAGTAGAAGATGTACAGGTAGTAGATCAATACAGGTCTAGCTTGGAGGAAGGATTGGATAAAAATGACAGGATAAATGATGTAGATTAGTCACCTTTAGCTCTAGATGGTAGAGATGGTGAATCAAGGAACTCAGTAATTGAATTTTAAAATGATATTAAGGACAAGATAATGTTAAGCAAAAGTCTTTTAGAGAATGAACAAGTATATGGCAAGAAGAATCCTTTCTAGTATATAGTATAGTTTTTAATATCTAAAACTTTGTATATATTAGGAAGAAAGTAGTTTTGGATTGATGTAAGTAGCGATTTTCGTGTGGCATCTCCAACCCCTTTTGATGTAAAAACTGGTAATCCTTTTTTATTAATATTAGTGCTTGATTCACAATCCATTTAACCTATATGGTGGCTTCTCCCTATTGATCGGTTTTGCCACCTCTCTCCTCTCCCTTGTCTATATAAACTCACTACCTAACTTGTATTTTGAACATCTTGAATGCATTAACTAGTTACTCTACCATTCTTTGAATAAAAATTTGAGCTCTTAGTACAATTCTATCACATCAACATTTTCATATCTCTCAAAATCAATGGTTTACTTCTATTTTGAATTTTATTTTATGTAGCTTAGAATCTCTCTCATAAAGTTCTTGGGTTTTACATCTCCCACTTCATTTACCAACAATTTGTATTATGTGAGTGGTTTCAACAACTTACTCAAGAAACATATTTATGGCAAATCTATTTTATAAAGTTAGATTTCTCCTTTCTAGTGCTCCCCTTGAATATCCATCTTGTGGACATTGTTCACCATTTAGCCATACTATTATGCCATAGTCTCACACCTAAGTAGAAACATACTAATGACCCCTAATAAACTAGGACAAATTCAATACTAGTATATAAAGATTATGGACTAGGACAAACTCTATGACCCATGACTTACAATGATGTGAACATGGACAAACACAAATACTCACATCTCATTAAATTCTTAATCAAGGATTTGTGATTTTACAACACACACACACACACACACACACACACACACACACACACTATCAATCAAACCAATGAAATTACAAACAATAACACTTCAAAAAAACAACCTACTCATTACTAGGGACATACTAATAACATCTCTTCTGAATAGGGACACACTTAACCACTCACAAGGACATCTACGAATAGTGACACTCTCAACTATTTACAACAATCCTCATATGTGTGAATAGGGACAAGATCAATTATTCATTGAATTTAACACTTTTAACTTTAGTAAACACTAAACCTCATTGAACTAGCACAAAACACCAATAGTGGGACTAGGTCCTCAATAAACTTTCTCAGTGGATTCTAACAGCCTCATTAATCATCTCATATGTAGCTAGAGTATGTTATGACATCGTTGTCATTAACAATCACCATCTTCAACTTTGTAGTTGCTTTGGCTATAGGATTTTACACTATATCAAGAAAGCAATCTTAGAGTTAGTGTTGAACTCAATACTAACGGTTGCTCATCAACCTTCTATATCATCTATCCTCTTATGTAAGTGTTTCTCACTCAACCAAATAGATCCTAATGGCCATTATATGACGTGTTCTAATAGTTGACATATTGTTTTTCATAATACTTGTCTTGTTCATGAGAATAAGATTCCTCCTAATCAAAATCTTCTTTTATGGATATCAAGTATGACTGACAATGCAGCCGTATACAACATAAGTCTTGTAAGCTAACTATTTATGAGAAAAGCAATTGTTTCTCTCAAACTATAAGGAATAGAGAGAAATCCTTGTACCAAAAGCTTTTTACTATAATTTTACACTATATAGTAAATGTTTGTTTGAAATTATTTTAAAGTTACAAATTTATTAAAATTCCTTCCAAAAAAGCTCTAAACCTAGAAAACAGATGATGAAAAATAATTTTGAAGAAATAGTAGAAGCTTTAGCAAAAATATTTTTGAAAGATACTTACACAATGAAACAAAAACACTTCAAACACAATGAGACAAAAACACTTCAAAGCTTTAAACACTTTCTTCAAACCATAAGCTTAGCAAGGACAGAATCAAAAACTCCAATTGTCACAAGATTAACTTTGATCAAACCATAAGCTTAGCAAGGACAGAATCAAAACTCCAACAGTTAGAAGATTAACTTTCTTCAAACCATAAGCTTAGCAAGGACAGAATCAAAACTCCAATAGTTAGAAGATCAAATATCTTTACTAATGAAACTGAAACCTGCACTAAAACTTTCTTAAGAATTGCTTCTCAATCTTTTTTTCACACTTGCACAATTATACAAATCTCCAATAAATACTTTGGATGTCTTTCCTTCCCTTCACACTGCTCCCAAAAAAGAGAAACAATAATAATACAAGAAAATAAGAAAATAATAGAGCAGGCACCAAAAACACTTCAAAGCTTTAAACACTTTGCTCAGCAAATAGACTGAGCAAAGGCACAATTAAAACTCTAACGATCAGAAGATTAAATAATCTTTAATAATAAAAAAATAACTTAAAAAGTAGTTAAACTACACAATATACAAATCAAAATAGAAGACTTTCGTTAATGGGCATTACCAATAGTGAAGCTGCCCTTTGATCATTCATAAAAACTCTACTTTTTAGAGGGAAAAATAAAATATTATAATAGAGAAATAATTTAAACATGCATAGATATTTATATAAATTTACTATAATAGATTTGGCATCAAGAAACGCATCTGCAGGAAACACAGCATCGAGAAGCAACAGAAGTGCGAAAAGTGCACCAAGGAATATGGTGTTCAATCCGATTACCTCAGATGGTGTTCAATCTGACAAAAATATAGAGTGATATCATATTCAGTACAGTTTGAACAATGGATAAATACATAGTGATATCATTAGTTAAATGGTAACAATTTAACAGTGAGATCAAAACCTGCTTACCTTTGCCAAGTAGATATTACCAGCGAGTGGGAGAAATACTTGGATCAGCAAATGGGAGTCGTACTTGGATGAGGAGAACTACTTGGATAAGGATAATTAGGTTTAGAATAAGGAGAACTACTTGGATGAGGAGACTTGGACCAGCGAGAGGGAGTAGGACTTGGATGAGGAGACCTAGACCAGGGAGTGGGAGAACTACTTGGATGAGGAGAATTACTTGGATGAGGAGACCTGGACCAGGGATTGGGAGAACTACTTAGATAAGAATAAGAACCACGGGTATTATTTCTAACCTTTGGGCAAGGAGTGGAAGGACCCTTAGGTGTAGGAGTCCTCCTTGGAGTCAAATTATTTTCTTCTTTATTAGCTTTCCAAACAATGCATATCTCACCAGTTCCACTCAGTGGTGTTCGTGTTGTATATGAGGACCCATACTTTCTTTTAATCCAATTGTTCAATTTGCCTAGAAATGGGCCAACCTGAAAATACTTGTTGGGTTTTGTTTTCATGATTTGAAGTGGATGCCAAGCAATTTCACTGATTTCCTTCTTGGTCTTTGGTTCAAAAGGATATTTCTCATTCACTCCTTCGATAACGTACAAAACCACTCTTTTCTTCCCTTCAGAATGTTGAATGAAGTCATTGACATTCAAAAGTGAGGTTATATCATATCCTATCTCTTCCCTCATTTCTCTAATAGCACATTTACCATCATCTTCATCGGGATTTTGACAATGATCGCAGAAAAGAACAAGGGAGAAGAATAGGGGAGCAGAGTTCAAAAACACACAGTTGGAAGGAAAAATAATAATAATATCATAGATCTTTTAGAGTTCAATATATATAGAACATTTACAGACTTCTAGAAGATAGAAGTTTCTAATGCTGGAGGAGTCTGGAGATTTCCAAAATAAATGTCTTCACCTACTTCACCTACTAAAAAAAATAGTTACATACAACAGAAAGTTGAGATAACATTAACACTCCCTCCTAATCTCAACTGTTACAGTTATCAAAACCGACTATCCCCAAGTGCTTTCTTTGAAATTCAAAAACATTCTTTCCCAATGGTTTTGTAAAAATGTCTGCTAGCTGATCTCGTGATCCACAGAAGTCGAGAGAAATTTCTCCATTATTGACAAGCTCTCGAATGAAGTGAAAGTGAGTGTCAATATGCTTGCTTTTCTTGTGGAAGACATGGTTTTTAGACAAGGCAATTGCTGAGCTGTTATCACAGAAAATAGGAGTTGGCTCTGTTTCAACATGTTCAAGATCATTCAATATCCTTCTTAGCCATACTGCTTGACAAGCTGCTGCTGTTGTAGCTACATATTCTACCTCTGCAGAAGATATTGAAACTATGGGCTGTTTCTTGGATGCCCATGAGATGAGATTTGTTCCCAGGTGAAAAGCATATCCTGATGTGCTTTTCCTATCATCTAGACTACCAACATAATCACTGTCTGTGTATCTTGAGAGTGAAGTATCTTCAGATTGAGTGTACCATAGTCCATAGTTGATTGTCCATACAACATATCTCAGAATTCTTTTTGCTACCTTCCAGTGTGGATTTTCTGGAGATTCCATGAATCTGGACACAAAACTTGCTACAAACATTATGTCAGGTCTAGTTGCAGTGAGGTATAAAATACTACCAACTAACCTCTTGTACAAAGTGGAATCAACTGATGGTCCATCATCTTGTTTGCTCAACTTTGTTCCTTGAGCAATGGGTGTGTCTGCTAGTTTGCAACTGTCCATTCTAAACCTTTTCAAAATTTCTGAAGCATACTTTTGTTGGCATACAAAAATACCTTGAACAGATTGGTTAATGTGAATACCCAAAAAGTATTTCATAAGTCCAAGATCAATCATTTCAAACTTTGTTTTCATGGCAGCCTTGAATTCTTCTAACATCAAATTTCATGTATAGAGCAAATCATGAACATAAAGACAAGCAATGAGAATTTTACCTTCATGATCTATTTTTGTATAGAGAGTTGGCTCATGATTGCTTCTATTGAATCCAATGTTGATGAAGTAAGAGTTAATCCGACTATACCAAGCTCTTGAAGCTTGTTTTAAGCCATATAAGGCTATCTTCAACTTGTATACTTTATGCTCCTGTCCTTTGACTCCAAACCCTGGTGGCTGATCTACATATACCTCTTCTTCCAATATGCCATTCAAAAATGTAGATTTGACATCTAATTGGAAAACGTTCCATTTATTTTGATCTGCAATAGCCAAAATAATTCTGACCTTGTCTAACCTTGCTACTGGAGCAAAGTTTTCTCCATAGTCTATGCCAAGTTGCTGAGAAAAACCCTTGGCAACTAGCCTTGCTTTGTATTTTTCTATCTTTCCTTTATCATTCAACTTTGTCTTATATACCCACTTCACACCAATGCTGGTTTTGTCACTTGGTAGATCAACAAGTTCCCAAGTTTTGTTCTTTTCTATGGCTTCAATTTCTTGATCATTGCATCAACCCAATGTTCCTCTTTTACTACTTCTTCAAAGTGGGTTGGCTGATAGGAAAGAAAGGCAAAAAGATCTTGCTGTTCAATTGCATTTTCCTGCTCATATATTTCCCTTATGCTTCTAGTTCTTTGATTGTCTATAGAGGAAGATGAATCACTGCTGAGAGAAGTACCATTTCTGGAGGGTTGTTGCTGACCTTGTACCTACAATCTTGGTAGCCTTGGTGGATGAATTTGCTGATCTGAAGGTTCATCAAATCGCTGTAATGGACTTGGACCATTCAAAGTTACATTTTCTTCATCACTCCATGATTTATTCTCAAAGAACTTGACATCTCTGCTCACCACAAATTTCTTGGTGACAGGATTGTAGAGTCTGTAGGCTTTTGATTGTTCACTATAGCCTACAAAGATGCACTTTTCACTCCTGTTGTCAAGTTTTTGTCTCAACTCCTCTGGAACGTGTGCAAATGCAATGCAACCAAAAATTCTAAAATGGGATACATTCAACTTTGTACCAGACCAAGCCTCTTGTGGCACCTTGTTTTCAATACTAGATGTAGGAGATTTGTTTAAAATATAAACTGCAGTAGCAACAGCTTCAGCCCAATACTCATTAGACAAATTCTTTTCTCTGAGCATGCATCTGGCCATATTCATGATGGTTTGATTTTTCCTTTTAGCTACTCCATTCTGTTGTGGAGTATATCTTGTTGTGGTTTGCATAACGATGCCATGCTGTTTGCAGAAGTCTGTGAATTCTTTTGAGCTATATTCACCTCCTTTGTCTGACCTAAGGACTTTTACATATTTACCACTTTGTTTTTCTGCTTCAACTTTGAACTGCTTGAACTTTGAAAAAGTATCAGACTTATTCTTGAGAAAATAAATCCACATTTTCCTACTAAAGTCATCAATAAAGGTCAAAAAATAAAAGCTACCACCAATGGATTGAGTTTGCATTGGTCCACATAGATCTATGTGGACTAGCTCTAAGTGTTTTTTTGCTCTATTAGAGGATGATGGAAACCTATCTCTCTTATGCTTTCCAAGAATACAACTCTCACATTGACTATCAAGTGATTTTAAAACAGGGAGACCTTTAACCATAGATTGGTTTTGAAGAAGACTAAGACTCTTAAAGGGAAAATGGCCAAACCTAGAATGCCATAATTGTGACTCATCTATGTTTGAAACATTATGAGCAAATGATTGTGACATAATGGCACTCCTAAGATTCAAGGGAAACATTCTATTCTTGCTCTTTTCAATCTTTGCTATAAGTCTTCTATTGGGAGGTCTATCAAAAATACAAGTTGTACCTTTAAAGATTACATCATAACCATGTTCCATTAATTGACCTACACTTATGAGATTGTGTTTTAGGTTTGGAACATAATAGACATCATGTATGTCTTTTTGCTGATTCTGTTTAGTAAGAACAGGCACAATTCCTTTCCCTTGAGCCTTTACACGAGAATCATCACCAAGAGTAATTTCAGAATTTATAGAAGTATCCATGCATGAAATTAAATCTTTGTTACCTGTCATATTATTGCTGCATCCACTATCTAGCAACCAAAGGTCTTTGGTGTGATTATTTTCAGAAATATGGGATGAAAGAAACATTGCTTCAGAAGATTCTGCTTCATTGTTTGAGACATGTGCTCTACCATTGTTTTGGTCTGCCTATTTCTTTCTGCATTCAAATTCATAGTGTCCAAATTTCTTGCAGTAGTAGCACTGGACTCTAGATTTATCAGTCCATTTTCTGCCTCTTTGTGCTTGATTGTGAGGGTTTCTAGACTGCCCTGGTTGTTCTTGTGTCGGTCTTTCTTCTTGATATTGACTTGATCTGCCTCTTTGGCTTCTGCCTCTATTGCTTCTACCTCTGTTTCCTCTGCCTCTATCTCTGCTAAAAGAGGCTTGAGTCTTGAAAGCTTCTTCCAAAGACTCTTCTTCCAAATTTAGTCTGGTCTCATGTGACAAAAGTGATCCTGTTAGCTCTACTACTGAAAGAGTAGTGAGATCTTTGGACTCCAAAATGGCTATTACAACCATTTCAAATTTCCTTGGCAAGCTTCTGAGGACTTTCTCAACAACCTTCTGATCTTCAATTGTTTCACCATTAATCCTAATCTAGTTTACAATGCCCATGACTCTGGTCATAAACTGATCAGCATTCTCTAAGTTAGTCATCTTCAGTGTTTCAAACTGAGTTCATAAGGCCTGCAGTTTAACTGTCTTGACTTTGTCATTACCCTCATATGCAGATTTGAGAATATCCTAGGCCTCTTTAGTTGTCTCTGCACTTGTGATTTTTGAGAAAATAGAATCATCAACTGAATTCTGGATCCAACATTTTGCCTTGTTCTCCTTCTTCCTTTGTTTTGCAGCTGCGTTTCTCTGAGCATTCGTCATAGCAGCTATATCTGCTGGAGTGGGCTCTGTGTAGCCATTCTCAATAGGTTCCCAACATTCCTGGGCTTGCAGAAAAGACTTCATTCTCAAGGACCAAAATTCATAATTTTTACCTAGAAGTATGGGAGTCTGTGGCAAATTACTAGAGGTAGCCATGATTAAAAAACTTCCAAGATTAAAAGATGGTTACCCTTCCTCAAAGAGCCCTACAAAAAATGCCTTGGCTGCCTCTTGCAATGCTTGAAATGGCAGGGCTTTGGAAGCTCAGGCCAGTCATAAAATGAGGTCTCCTCCCTCCTGCAAATTTCAAACTTAATCCAATCCAATAATGACAGCTCTCCGTGGCTTTACTCCTCAGACTCTTTTTGGGTCAGAAATTTTGTCTGGTTTCTTTACTTGTGGCGGCTGCTTTCTCCATAGCAATCTGGGCCTGGCTTCAGACTCAACCAGACGCCTTCAAATCTGCAGTCTTTGCTTCACCCAGCAACGGCTAATGTTTCCTCCACACAATTTTCTTCAGCAACAATATCTCCTTCGATTTCCTTGACTTGATCTAGCTGCTCTCCATTTAAGTATGAAAAGTCTTATGCAACCTAGGTCCTGTAGTATGCTTTGATACCATGACAATGATTGCAGAAAAGAACAGGGAGCAGAGTTCAGAAACACACAGTTGGAGGGAAAAATAATAATAATATCATAGATCTTTTAGAGTTCAATATATATAGAATTTACAGACTTCTAGAAGATAGAAGTTTCTAATGCTGGAGGAGTCTGGAGATTTCTAAAATAAATGTCTTCAGCTACTTCACCTACTAAACAAAACAGTTACATACAACAGAAAGTTGAGATAACATTAACAGATTTTCCTTCTTTCCCCTAGGAAAACCCCAAGAACCACTATTCCAGCCCTTCACAAGCAAACACTTCTCATGAAACCGGTCCAAAATTATTGAGCCTGCTACTGGAATAGTATTCTTAAAGGCCCTGAAATCGTCAAGTATAGCATCTAAATGGTTAGCATGATAATCTTTAAATGGATCACAACACGTGAAAAAATGAAAGGTGAATTCCCTTAGGCTAAGGGACGTGAGATAAGGATCGTCCTCTCTTATATAGTCCTCATAGTGCCAATGAGCCTGCTCTACTTGAAACATTAGGCTTGGTAAGAACTCTAGTTCTTGTGGATCCATGTCTTGAACAAATTTAACATAGAGTTCTTGCATGATCTCCTTTGAAGGATAAAGCTCTGTGCTACTCGATTTTCTTTGTCTTCTAGATCTAGATCGAAAAACCATAGAATTACCATAATTATTATTAGGAGTTATGGAAGGGATGGCTTCAAATGTGCTCATATTGCTTCTGTGTGGACCAGTCCCTTCCTTGAGTAAAATTCTAGTAACAAGGGTGGATGTCAAACACAAGGGTTATGACTGAATTTATACAACGGCAACAGTCATGTCTATTAACTTAGCCTTGCATACATTCAATGAAATGGTAGATTTTATCGTTGAAGTTTGCGAATGAGTTATTGAATTCAATTTATTAATTTAAATTACAATAAAATTCGATATATTTACAGAATAACATATTTAACAAAAACTTAAACCTGTGACTAAATTCAATTTTATATAACAAGAATTTATTAAAAATTACTGTTCATTTCTAAGAAATTGGTAATCCATTATTTTTCTCTAAAAAAATTGTTTATATCTTAAATTGGCTTGATGTTTATATTAAGTTTTGTGTGAATTTAAAAAATAGAGGCTTGGACACTAAAAAATTGAAGGAATTAAACATTGATGCTTAGCTTAACAAGCTATTATTTTAAAAATCTAATTAATTTGTTTCATAAAAATTTTTAAATTTATTTTATAAGTCTCCTTCATCAGAATTAATCTTTAGTATAAAAGTATAACATCTCATTTTTAGAGAAAAATATACAAATAAAATATGATATATAACAAGTGCTACATACTGGCGAATACCTGCCTCAGTAATGTTGTAATAATAGTATATGTTTTCTTGTCGATAGATGAGGTGTGACAAAGCATTTTAGAGAGGAGGTGAGAAGAAGTTTGAGAAGTATATATTCTTGCAAGTTTAATGTATTATAATTATACTAAGTGGGTGAAGATTATAAATATATTATTAATACAAATATAATATAAATATGTTATTATTAATATAAATATGGTATTAATATTATTATAATTAATAATAATAGTAATATTATATTATTATTATTATTATTATTATAGTACAATATAACATAATGTTAATGTAATGCCATAATATATAACTAATGTACATATCTTAAATACATATCAATTTGAAGTTATTTTATTTCCTTCACATTACAACTGTTTTATTTACCATATACATGATTTTCATTAATTATTTAATTATTTAAGGTTTATATATTGCCCATCAAATTTCTAACTAAATTAACAAATAAAAAAATATTTAAATTTTGGTTGAAATTATTTCTAACATTACAAAAAAAATTACAGCCCTTTTCTTTCATTTAATATATACAAAGAGGCCATAGGCTTTGTAGAAGGGCTTTACAAAATTGTAGAAAAAATGATATATCAAAGAGGCCATAGGCTTTGTAGAAGGGCTTTACACAATTGTGAAAAAATATATATCCAAATATGATGGAGAAGTGAACCGTATTGATGATGGCATATCTTTGTTTTACCACCTTATTTTGGAAATATTATGTTTATTATTAAATATTAATATTTTATTTTATTATTAAATATTAATATTAAAGAGATATTAATTTGAATTATTTTATTTACTTTTAATTATTTTATTTTACTTCATTTTACTTCAAATTGATATATCTCACATTTTTTTCCTTCACTCATCCCTATGTCCATCAATTTCTCAACTATAATTAACAAATTAAAAAAAATCAAATTAAGAAATCAAAATATTTTCTTTCTTAATCCATAAACTTTTTTAAAAATGAGAAGACCGATGATTATCCAAAGTTGTCCAACTACTTATTTTGGATTTATAATATTTATTATTAAATATTAATAATTTGACATGTAAATGACTTCAATTTTAAAGTAAAAGGTAAGTGTTTTTTGTAACACACTCACGCCATTAGACTCCACACCATGCTGCCATTGTAGAATGCCTCTACACATTAATTAAATAATTTTTCATAATATGGAACTTAGCAAGTTAATTTATTTACTTTTTTACAATTTACAAATATCATAATATATATTCCCACAAAAATATGGCAAATGACATCGGGTTAATTGGACACCCCTAAAATCCTCTTTTACTTTTAATATTGTGTTAATCCCCTTTCTTATTATATGAATTTATTTATTTTTAATCTATGGAGAGTAAATAGAAAAGTGATTGGCTCAAAATTTGAGCTCTTAAGCGATTTTGGGGACAAACACACTAGAGGGAAGTATGGAATGGAAGGCTAAATTCTTACGAGAATTTGGTTATTAAACAAATAATTTTTCTTAATGTTAAACAAATAATATTTTTTCCTTTAACTCTATGCAAATATTATAATTAAAATTGTAATATTTATATTAATATAATATTCATATTAATGTGATTCTTTAATTTTGATTCATTATATATAATTTATAAAATTGATATTTTAAATATTTTAATGAAATAATATAATTAATTATTTATTAATAATATAATGTATATTAAATTAGGCGAGGGCCCTGGCTCGATTGGCTAAGTAATTCCATTGCGGTAAAGATGGTCATGAGGTCCAGTCTCCCCCCGTCCCCATGGTACCAGAGGGTGTGTCGTGCTAGTGTCAGTGGTCACGTGAAAAAAGTTTACCAGGAACTATATATATATATATATATATATATATATATATATATATATATATATATATATATATATATATATATATATATATATATATATATTAGAATATTGGGTCTACGTTTTTTCAATGGAGTGCGGTGGCAACCGTCCGCGCCCTATTATAGATGTGACATGAAAACGACAGTAATTTAACTCTTCATCAGGTACGCGCTGAAATTTTTGCCGAAAGGGTTTTTTAATGCCATATTTCTAAATTTTTTGCCGAAAGGGTTTTTTAATGCCATATTTCTCTATGAAGATGACAGAGACTCGGTCCTAAAAGGCAACTCATGGAAATTGGGTGACATTCTGCTATACATTTGTCAGTGGTCTCCTCTATTTAACTTGATGGCTTATGAGCCCTATGACGGGCCCAAATGGATTTTGTCTCACCTGTGGCAATCGAAGACACTTTGGTGACAATTGCCCCATGATGTCACAAGGACATAATCTAATGGCATGTTGGAGTGTGGTCTGTCCACTCCAAGTCAAGGAAGCTTAGTCCAACCCACACCTACTTCAGATGGGCACACTTCTCCCCCACCACCTTCGAAAATGGGTCTTTCTATAATTTCTTTAGCTCTAATTGGCCTCGATGACTCTACTCACCTGACCGATACTCCTCCACAACCAAAAGTCTCATGCTCCTAGGTTTCTCCTACTAGCACTTCGATGGCCCAAGATTCACATCCACCATATAACATAGCTGGATAGATGGGATCGAACATCCCAAAAGCCTCAGCCTCAGCCTTCTCAGGCAACTTGGGCTTGCCAACCTGACTAGAAAACTCACCATTCGGGACATCCTTTCCAAGGCGCACAGAGGCATGGCCTTCACTAACGCATAATTCTCTTCCTACTAGATTGTGGCCTTCTCAACCTAGTCGTGTTGGCACCCACATTGGTGCCAACTTAGATTTGACATATACTTTTGTTTTGTACATGTGTATCCCCCCTAGCTCTCTGAAAAATGGTGCAAGCTTTCTTTAATAACTACCTCTACATCCCGTGTGTTTTCAAGATTACCAATTATGAATCTATCCCTCTCACACATGCAGCTTCATCATCCAACCAAGTTAGCTTCTGAATGGGTACTTCTAACACCTCTAAACTTTTGAATTGGAGGTGCATTTTCATAATTCGATCTAGTTTACACACTCGAAAGGGAGTGGGCATTCAATGCCAAATTTAATTCATTCCCATACCAAGTTTATTTATACTGTACTCCTATCACTTCTCATCAATGGTTGATGTAAGCTTTAAATTCCTTTACCATGGCTTTCACACTAGTTCATGGCTACACCTGCTTGTGCAACTCCAATGATGCTTTGGAACAAATCCAGTGAATTTTTATAGTCCAGAATGAAGACACTTTGTGGGCTCTAGTTTAGATTATTAATCCACATGTCCCTGCTGGTCTCCACCTCCATGACCACTTCTATCTTAGGAGGTTCTTGGCATAGTTCACCCAAGCCCAAGGATATAAAGACTCGACACGCATCATTGTGATGTGGTTGGTGGCTCCACACTTGTAATCAATTACACTGGACGCGGTCTACTCCTTCAACAAGAGACCTATTTTTGGAAGTTGGGGCAGAGTGTTTGAGCTTAAACACCTTCACGCTAACACTGAGATGCCGTGGGTGATTGGCCTATTTTGGGAGGGAGTAATAAGGGACACTATGGATACCTACAACTTATGTGCTTGGTCACCTGGAGCACCCATTAGTTGAGGATCGGTGAAGGTGACTGGAGCAGTTTGCCTATGGCACTTGCCACCTTCTCCACCACATTCCCAAGTGGTTCCTAATGTTCTCTTTTGAGTTTTATGTACTAGTCTTTCCATTATTGTTTATACTCATTCACCCTCGTGACAATAAGGCATGCCTTTTGTATGGGAGCCATTCCTTTAACCGCATTTATATATCAAAAAATAGAATGTATATTAAATTAGTAGAATATTTATATTTATGTTATATTATAGTAAAATGAAATATTAATAAATATTTGTGAATAAATATTAAATATTAAAATATTATACTAATATAAATATTAATATATTATATTGTGTAATATTCATATTAATCTTTAATTTGTATTCATTGTATATATTAACTAGCATACCTATATTTAAAAAATATATCTAAAGTACGCTGAAAGATATCCTTCTTGAGGTGCCTATTCCACCTATGTGTGGTAAATTGATTGAAAAAATAGGTGCGTCAAGAAGGATATCTCTCAGCGTACTTTAGATATATTTTAAATATAGGTATGCTAGTAGAATCCAAAGTGGCTATATTATATATCTTAAGAATTATTATAATATAATCCTAACCCTAATTCTACCCTAATTAGGTTAGATATATTATTATAATATATTATATAGTAATTATATATAATATATATTAATTATATATAATATAACCCTAACCCTAATTCTACCTTAAATCTACTTAAACCTAATTCTAACCATAATTCTATATATAGATATAAATGTAAATGAATTTTGGTGTTTTATTGTAACTATACCCCTAACCCTAATGTTTAAACCAATACTAACCCTAATTGTAATCCCAACCCTAACCCTAATTCTAATAGTAGTTTTAACCCTAATTCTAACCTAAACCCTAACCCTAACCCTAACCCTAACCCTAACCTTATTCTTACCTCAATACTAATTTAAACCCTAATTCAAACCCAAATTATAAGTATAACCCTAACCCTAGCATTAATCTTGATAGTAATGCTAACCCTAACCCTAATTGTAACCTGAACCCTAATTCTACCCTTATATCTACCCCTATATAATATAATAGGTATGCTAGAATTATATATAATATAACCCTAACCCTAACCCTAATGTTAATCCTAACACTAATTCAGACCCTAAGCCTAATTCTATCCTCAACCCTAACAATAACCATATTTATAACCCTAATTTTAACTTGAACCTGAACCTAACCCTAACCCTAACCCTAATTATAAGAGTAACTTCTAATTTGAACCGAAATTGTAACTATAACCCTAACCCTAACATTTATCCTGACAATAATTCTTACCCTAATTCTACCCTAGATGTACTTAACCCTAATTCTATTCCTAATTCCAACCCTAATCCCAACCCTAATTCTAACCACAATTCTAAATATAGATATAAATGTAAATGACCTAAATGTTGTTTTATTGTAACTATAACCCTAACCCTAATGTTCACCCTAATTCTAACCCCAACCCTAAACCTGATTCTAATCATAGTTTTAGCCCTAATTTTGAGCTAAACCCTAACCCTAACCCTAATCATAACACTAATTCTAATAGTAATCCTAACCATAATTGTAATTGTAACCCTAAATCCAATTATAATTATAATCTTGATTTTATCCCTAACCTTAATTCTTACCCCAATACTACTTATATTACTAATTCAAACCCAAATTATAACTATAACCCTAACCCTAACCTTAATTCTAATAGTAATGCTAACCCTAACTCTAATTCTAACCCTAATACTAATTCTAACCGTAATTATAACCCTAATGATAACCCCAATCTATCCCTAACCCTAATTCTAACCCTAACCCTCATTTTATGGATAAGCTTAATTCTATCCTTAACTCTAACCCTAATTGTAACTCTAACCCATGTCATAAAATTCCTCACCTCAATATTAGTGTTCCATTGTCCCACATCAATATTCAAAAGTCATATTGCATCACATGGAATTGACCCATAGATTTCAAAATTTAAAACTTATAATTTTCTTGACTATTGCCCATTTCTTTCCTACCATGAGCTAACTTGTTACACATTTTGTATGATATATCACTTTTAGGGTCTTAGATATGTGACTTTTGATTGCATTATCATTTTTTAGATCTTTTGAGGGATTGTATTCTTACTTATCATTATTCCATTATTATATCTTTTCTTTTAGATTTTTGTGTTATATTGAGATCTATCCTTTACCCACCCTAGCCACCCTTGACAATCCCATTAGGTTTCCATTTTAATATCTAATATACCACTAATTCTAACCCTAATGGTAATTCTAACACTAAAGTTAGGGTTAGGGTTAGGGTTAGGGTTAGGGTTGTTGCAAGTATGTTCCTAATGGGTGTTGTCATTGATGTCAACATATCAATGTTGTCATTAATGTCAACATATTAGTGTTGTCATTGATGTCAATTGTGCTCTTGTTTTGTTGCTTGCTTGTAATGAGTTAGATACCTATGCAAGTGTTCAAAAGCCTGATATTAAGGATATTGAGAAAATTTTCTCCTCTGGTGGAAATAATGTATGGAAGAGTATCTTTCTTTACTAAAGAACAGTCTAGTAGATTGCTTCACATTTCCAGTAGAATGAATATCTTTGTCTACGAATTGGAATTTATTTAGAGGCATGTCTGAAGATGCTATATTCTAGGTTTTAGCCTCCAGTATGAAGATTTGAGTGAGCTATGCTCACCAGAGTGAAAATTGCTTTTCTGTATGTTTGATGGTGATAGGGAGAAAGTGTTATGCTCTGCATTTCTCTGCATTGAAGTATTTTTGTCTGCAGTTCTAGAGTTAAGTTTAATATGATGTTATGTGCCTACAACTCTAATGGTCCGTGATCTGGTGGTCCACAAGCGATCTTTTCCTTATGACAGTAGTTGGTAGTGGTGTTTATGTACTCCGGTTTGAAGAATCTTCTTGACAGATTGGTTAGAAGCTGTGTGGTTGTTCCTAATGATCTCAATGTGCTTGTGGATGTCTCCTAATCATGTTCCTACCCTTGGATTGGTCCACAAAGAGAAAATTGGATCATGTATGAAGAATGTTCTTAGTAAACCTAGTGTTCTCACCACTCTTCACTGACTTGGTTGATTTCACTATTTTTGGAGAAGCCTTAAAGATTATAGAAGGATGTTGTGAAGGATTGTGTTTGAGTCCCAGCTAAGGTGTGGCATGATCAACATACATCTTTACATCTTTTCCTTAGCTAATTTATGTATTAGGTCTAGACCTATTTCTATATATGTTTTTGTAATGCTGACCTTGGAGATTGTTCCAATAGTTGATGAATGTATTGCCAACCTTGATGTACATTCCAAGGTTGATGACTTGTATAAAGACTTGTAATGTAATTGCAAAAAGAGTGTAAATGCAAAAATGAGGAGATAAGTGTGAAGAGTAAGAAATACAGAGAAGAGGAAGAATATTGCGCTTCAATGGAACTGAACTCAAGCATATAGTAGATGCTATCAAATCAGTTCAAAATCTTTGGTAGTGGGCCACCCCTTGGTAGTGAGTTGTTCTTAGCAGTGAGCCATTCTTTGCATTGAGCAATTTGGACAGTGAGCCCCATAGACAGTGAGCCTCTATTTTTTAGTATTGCTATAACTTATATATCATTTGGGATAACACCCACCATGGTTTTTCCCTTATAGGGTTTTCCACATAAAAATCTGGTGTCTCGTGTGTTAATTATGTTATTGTGTTGAGCTTCTTGTTTCATGCTTTCAATGTTAAATTTGAACAACAATAAATAAGTGTTTGAAGAGTTGATGTTCATAATTGTTTAAAGTTTTAGGGGCAACTGATTCACCCCCCTCCCCTCTCAATTGTTTGGTGCATTTCAACAATTGGTATCAGAGCCGGTTACTCAGAAGAAAGCCTAACAACTTGAGGAAGATCTGGAATGTCTTTTAAAAAGGAGGCTCTATAGTTTGATGGGATAAATTATGCTCTATGGAAGGTACAAATGAAAAGCCATCTCCTTTGTCTTGGTTATAAAGTGTGGAAAGCTACATAAAGATAATACACCATACCTGAAAATGGTTTAACAACTGAAGATGAAATCAAATAATATGAGCTGAATACAAAAGCTAGAGATGCCCTATTAAGTGCCTTAACTGACACTGAGTTGATAAAAGTCATGGATCTAGAAACTGCAAATGAAGTTTGGGAAAAGTTGAAAAAAATGTATGAAGGAGATGATTCTGTAAAAGAAGCCAAGCTACAGGGCCTGAAAGAAAAATATGAGGGTTTAAAGATGAAATGAAGATGAAAACATAACAGCCTTTATGCAAAGGGTTGATGAACTTGTCAATGGAATAAAAAGTATGGGAGGAACTATTGGTGATAAGGAAGTTGTGATGAAAATTCTTAGATCACTACCAAAGTCCTATAGTCACAAGGTAGCTGTAATTGAAGAAGTAATGACTATTAAAACTATTGACAAAGATCAATTACTTGGAAAGCTTATAGCCTTTGAGATGAGAGAGTTTGGTGATGCTCTACCAAAATTTGAGACTGCTTTTAAAGGCAATACTTCAGAAAAGATCTCTAGAGCTAAGAAATATAAGGTGGAACCTAATGATGACTTTGATGAAATTGAAGAAAACTTTGTTGACAGATTGCAAAGAGGTTCCGGTAAGTTCAAAGGCAAATTACCTTTCAAATATTTTTCATGTGGTAAAGTAGGTCATTATGCTTCTAGATTTCCTGAAAGAATTGAAAGGTATAGAAAAAGATTTGAGAACAAGCCTAAAGCTCCAAAGAAATGCTACTATGTTAGAGATTTTGATGATGAAGGTGTGATTGATGATGAATCTGATGATGCTAGTACTAGTGCAAATGAATGCTTGTTTATTACTATTACAGAAGAACTTGTGTCTACTAATCCTGCTAGCTATGTGAAGGAAGAAAAAATAGTGGCAGAAAGTGCTTTGGTTGTTCAAGTTGAGAAAGATAAGGATAAATGGATTATTGACAATGGATGATCACATCACATGACCAGTGACAAAAGTAAGTTTGTAATTTTGGAAAAGTATGATGGAGCACTAGTTAGGTTTGGAGACAATGCAACTGGTAAGATTTTTGGAAAAGGATCTATCTCATTTGATGGAAAGCATAATACTGATAATGTCCTATATGTGAAGGGTTTGAGGCATAATCTTTTGAGTGTTGGTCATATGTGTGACAAATGTTATGATCTGAGATTCAAGGACAATGGGTGCAAGATCATGGAAAGCTCTAGAACTGTGATTTCTACCAATAAAAAGACCATAGGTAACATCTATCAATTAAGAGGAACTAATGATTACTATTTATTAGCCCAAGCTGATGAGAGTTCATTGTGGCATAGAAGGATGTGTCATATAAACTTTGATAATTTGGTAAAGATAAGTTCAGGTTAGACTGTGAGAGATTTACCAAAACTTATGAAACCCACCAATACCATTTGTAAGGAATGTTAGTTAGGGAAGCATACAAGAACAAGTTTCAAGAGCAAAGAGCAATTTTCTTCTAGTTTGCTAGATCTAGTACATACAGATCTATGTGGTCCTAAAAGGGTAAGAAGTCTACAAGGTGAAAGGTACTTCATGCTGCTTATTGATGATTATTCTAGAATGACTTGGGTTACTTTTCTAAGAGACAAATCTGAAGCCCTAGAGAAGTTCAAATCCTTCAAATCATTGGTTGAGAATGAAATGGAGCTGAAAATCAAATGCTTGAGGTCTGATAGAGGAGGTGAGTTCACATCAAATGAATTCAACATTTTCTATGAAGAGCAAGGAATAAAGAGACAGTTGTCTACACCTAGGACACCTCAGTAGAATGGAGTTGTGGAAAGAAAGAACAGAATAGTTCAAGAGGCTGCTAGAACAATGATGAAGGAAGGAGGTCTACTGAAAGTTTTCTAGAAAAAAACTATACATATTGTTGTCTACATTCAAAATAGAGTTCAAGTGAAAGGTAATTGTACTAAAACTCCCTAAGAATTGTGGCATGGAATAATTCCTATAGTAAAATATTTCAAAGTCTTTGGAAGCAAATGCTATATCAGAAGAGATGAAGATCTAGGGAAATTTGATGCAAGATGTGATGAAGGAATCTTCCTTGGATACTCTACCAAGAGTAAGGCCTACCAGTGTTACAACAAAAGGCTAAAAAAGATTATTGAGAGTGCAAATGTGAAGGTGGATGAAGACAAAGGAAGAACATTAGATCAGAGTGGCTATGAATTAGATGAACCTGCTACTATAACATATGAAGAAAAGGTTGAACAAGAAGACAGTCAAGATGAAGAAGAAAAGGCTTTGGAAAGTGCTTCTAAGACCCCCAAGAATGTAAGAATCAATCACTCTAAAGATCAAATTATTGGAGACAAAAACAAAGGAGTACCGATAAGGAGAAGAGCTACAAAAGAACAATTGAATTAATGTTTGCTCTCTACAATTGAACCAAAAATTGTAAATAAAGCCTACAATGATGAAAACTGGGTAAAGGCAATGAAGGAAGAACTAATGTAGATAGAGAAGAATGAAACTTGGGAATTAGTTGCTAGACCTACTAAAACAAAGTTTATTGGAACCAAATGGGTTTTTAGGAATAAGCTAAATGAAAATAAAGAAGTTGTAAGGAATAAAACAAGGCTTGTCTGCAAAGGATATTCTCAAATTGTGTAATGCCCCATCATGCAACCCTAGAGTGCTAGACTAAAAGTGTAGAATTACTGAAATAATTTTTTTTGGAAAGAAAGAGATTGCAACATTATTAACACGAGATATCAAAATACACAACATGAAGGAAAGAGCACTTCTAACTCCTCTAGGGAAACATAACTGCATCAGTGCAAATAAAGTTTATACCATACAAATAATATACATCATACTGTTACAATAGATAAGAACAACTTTTTTAATAGCAAGATAGATGGTTTACAAGATTACAGTACAAGATTACAAGACCGATCATGTTGATTTACAACAGAAAACATAAAAAAGTATACAACATCACAGAAAGTGGATAACAATCTGAAATTAGAACACCTCTACACAGAACTCAAACCACATCTCCAAGAAGACCAATGGACAGCTCTGCCACCCAACCATGTGGAACCTTGAGGTCCACCCCTCCGATCTAGGAGATAACGACAAGGATTCCACTAAGCCGAGAAGCAACATGTAAAAATAAAAGAATGACAACTGCCATGACACAACCGACCATAACAACAAAATTGCACAAGACAAGACATCACTCCAGAGGCACAAACAAAAGAAACAACTAAACTGCATAAGGAGAGTGTCATCGCATGGTCCTAACATGGGTTACCTAGGCTATCTATCACCAGAAGCTGGCCCCCATCTATGGTTACCCTGGCAGCCTCTCTCTAGGCACCGGCCCCATAGGGTGACACATGCGAAGCCGACAGGTCCTCTCATGGAGACAAGGAGGTCAGCCTTGCCAACTAGGCCTTCTCATCCCATCCTTAGCCTATGAGAGTACTCAAGGCATGGGTGAGGTCTCTTACTTATCTTGCTAAGTGTTTTAATACCCCAACCCTCTTGATTAAGTTAATAAGTTTTCCACATGCTTACAACTTCCATAGGGTTACCGAGGCGGCCTCTCACTAGGCACCGGCCCCACCATGAAAGCCACTCCCTTAGCGTTCTCTGGTCATTCATACATATCACAACATACAGGTATAAAAGTCTCCAATCAGATCCAAGCCATAACTTACGCCATTCACTAGGCCACAACAATAAGTCCTTAAAATCTCTTCAAATATTTGAAGCAATACAATCCAGAAACCAAGTACTATATCCAAGAGACCATTTCCCCATTCATTACAAGACACAAAAAGCCAAATATCCTATTACATTGACATGCCACTATCTAAACCAAGGATCAAGACACCACACCTCTGGAGTTAGGTACAAACCAATTATAAAGTAACCATTATCTGACAGGGATAATGCTTCCATATTTAGACCCCAAGTACACATGACATCCCTCAAGATTCACACTTCACAGTTAACTAGAACATAGACAAATCTCCACCCCAAAGAAAACACACGATCTAATACAAGGATAAGGATATGACCAGGAGGAAAATGAGCCAAAAGGGATTCAATAATTCATAACTTAAAACATGGAAATACATAAGAGATCTTTACTTTCACTTCTCATTTCTGTAACAAAACTTTTCCCTTATCCATACAACCACTTAATCAAAAACATCATTTGAACCAAAAAAAATAACAAAATAGAATGCAGACCTAATCTCTGGAGTCGGCACACAAACACTATATCACATATAAGTTCCCCATCCAACATGAATCCCAAGGTTTAACAACTTGACACTTGATTTGCAACATGTGAATCAAACTAAGAAATGTAATAGACCAATTGCATCATTCTTCCCCGTATACACTACAAGTTTCCCCACACATGAACAAGAGCCATAATATAACACATTAACATCATAGGCCTTGGAAATACAACCTTGACCACTTGACTAAATCTCATTCCGACATTATATCATCTTACACAAGTATAATCCAAAAAGCAAAACTCTAAATCACTAGGAATTAACAAGGCAAGAAAGGTGAACCATAATCCTAACATCCTTACTTAGCCAAAATCAAGAAGGGTTATCAAATAACTATGTTACTAAAACAATCCCAGATAAAAACACTTTAATTCCACATATTATAATCAAACACAATTCCTTGATTTATTTAAATAAAAGTATCTAATTTAATATGCTTTAATTTAAACTTGCTTGATCTCCTTTCTATCTAATGTGCAATTTGCAAGAAAACCTAATGATCATCTATTAAATAAAGACAACAATAAATATACACCAATATTCTTGATAAGCGTAAACCTATATGTTACTAATCATAAATTCAAATAAAACTTCTTTAGGCATCTTAGATTTGATCTATAACATAAATCACTATTAAACATTTACTATCAATTAACATTTAACCACACCTTTTTAAAACAACCAAAAACAATGTATGCATAAGCTTCTATATACAAGTCGAATGAAAATCATGTTATGTTTAACAAGTTGAACCAATCAGCGAGAGGTAAGATATCGGGGAATCAAACTGGAGTAAGGCCGATGGTTATATGTCACAGCAAAGGTTCGAAGGAGTCAAAAGGACGAAAGTGATCGGTGTATCGGTATAGAAGTTTCTGAGCACACCGATAGAAATAGGTTTGGCCGATGGTTGAACCGTCGGTTGAACCGGTTCAATGGTTCAACAAGTTCAAAGGTTCATTGGTTCAATGAACCCGCCGGTTCAATCATAGTTCAACGGCTCAACAAGATACCAAGGTTCATTGGTTCAATGAGATGTACAGGTTCAAAGGTTTAATGATATGCACAAGTTCAAAGGTTCAATGATATGCACAGGTTCAAAGGTTCAATGATATGCACAAGTTCAAAGGTTCAATGATATGCTCAGGTTCAAAGGTTCAATGATATGCACAGGTTCAAAGGGTCAATGAGTTCGATGGGTTTAAATAATAACCAATCAAGGGTTAACGTAAAACCAGACCACTATGACTAAAAACTTATGGCTAAGAAAGTTGACTAACATCGACTACACAGTACTTACAACAACTGTTGTGTCAGGTAACAGTGGCATAAGCAGAATAAATTGCGACATAAGGAATATAAACAATGACTAACAATGTTGAGGTGGTCGACTATATACACTGCTCCCTCGATGGTGGTGACAAAACAAAACAAGCGAATAAAGACATAAAGTAAACCATATCGGTGGAAGAGTCTAAAGCCAGCGACAATCATAAAGTGTGCCCTACATGACCTTCAATAGAGCTCATGGTCTGACACAGAGAAGGTTTACAACAGAAGTCATTCTGCTAAAATAAAACCACAACTATCTAACGACCCACCAAACCCGTAGATTTCTAAGCATTCGCTAAGTTTAAATTAGAATCTACCAAAGAGGGTTGCGAACTAAAGAAGAATTATGTGACCCATCTAAAGGTAAAAATGGCAATATCTATAAAGTGTTACCAATTTCAAGAAAAACATGATTATTTTCTATTGCTTCAAGATGTGATTATTTCAAATGCAAATACAAAATTGAACCAAATTTCTTTCAGCCATAGAAAATTTTAAAGTAGATATGAAGGAGATTATGAAGAAAACTTCACAAGATTTGATCAAATTCCTAGACATGGTTGCAAGGTAGTGCTGGAGATACTAGATTTTCATCAGGGTTATAAAGAGAAAGGCAAAGGATCTAAGATAAAAAAGAAATATGAATAATAGGAGGACCAACTAATTGGTTGCAAACACTACATGAAAGGTATAAGTAAAGGCCAAATCACTACTCACTGAGCAATTCACTTTTATCAAGGAGATACACATGTGAGATATATTGCAAGAACCAATGGGATAAGATGAAAGAAAGCTTACCATAGAATCATCTATTCCACAAGATTAAGATTACAATGCAGAATTACAGATGATGGCCACAAGATTTCATAGGGATTAAAACAAAGGTTCAACTAGAAGAATCCATCTTAGAGGGATCTATAGGGATTGGAGCAACATTCGACTACCAGGCACCATTACGATACAAGCCACAGTGTTATTAAATTTCAATTTACAGAATCATGCAAGTTTCACACACAGGACATGCTAGTTAGTCTCACAGAATCATGCTACAATGAAATATAACTTACAAGCTACAACAATTGTAAATTCACAGAGAGGGACAAACCACATACCCGAAAATTTAGTTCCACCTCAAAATTTCCCCAACTCTTGCAACCAATTTCCCTGTTCTTCCTCTTTCCAACTCCTCCCGAATAAAATTTTTCCCCCCTTTACAAAAATGATTCAACTCATAAAATAGATGCAGACATGCATCCATTACCCAACAACCCACTCCTCTCTAAAATTTTACTAATAATAGAGATTCCACAAATCAGAGAATTCATATTCAACAACTCAAGGCATTTATTTCACATATCAAAATTATTCTAAAACCAAAAGATAAACTAATAATTACCCAAAACTCCCATTTATGACATAAATACTCTTGGATAACCAGATAAACAATTCTAGTCTATTTTGGGATTAAAATAAGGTGTCCATCCAAGTTCTAAGCCAACACAGATATTATCCAATAAACATAATAGAAGCATTATTGTTTTAATAAGAAATCATTAAGGTATTAGCCAACCACACATGAACATAATTAAGCATTATAAAACACAACTCGATGATACTCCCCATCACAAGATAACCAAACCAAAAAGGCAAGGACCAAGCATCACAATACGACTCAAGACCACAACAAAAGACAAGGACCGACCTAGTGGAATAGACCTCACGTTATCTCCCATCACTGATACCCATTGGTGCAAGAACCCGCTCAAACCTGCTATATCAAGTGGAGTCGAGGTTCGGTACCTGCAGCCTACATCTGAACAAATGGTTGTATACGATCAATACATATATGTCAACACATACAGAGAGTCAGAGAATCATGGCGTAGTAGGGTGCTCGAAGCGAGTAGTACTACACCGTCTTTGCTCTTGAAACAATATCATAACAACTACTATCTAAATTCAAATACCACAAATCAAATGACACATGATAATATTAATTTGGATCATAACTGGAATAATAGTAATGCCATCATAAACTCATAACACATGTCTAATTATATCAGTTGGACATAGTCCATCAAGATCAAAGTAAACATAAATCATAGACTACTAATCAAATGTCTCCGAACTGTATCAATGCAATGAAAGACTAACAACTGTCTCCAACTATTAGAGAGTAATGCAAAACTACCACTATCACAAGCCAAAAATGAGGGGGCACTAAAAATTGAAGGAATATATTTTGAAGACACTTTTGCTCCAGTAGCTCAGATTGAAGCAATCAGAATGTTTCTGGCATTTGCAGCTGACAAAGATTTCAAAGTGTATCAGATGGATGTGAAGTCTACATTTCTGAATGGTGAGTTTGAAGAGGAAGTCTACATTGAACAACTGGAAGGTTTCCAACTATTAGATCAAGGTGATCTAGTATGCAGGTTGAAGAAATCATTGTATAGACTCAAGAAATCTCCTAGAGCCTGGTATGCAAGGTTGGATAAGTACTTATTGCAGTTAGGGTTCAATAAAGGTACTGCTGACAGTAATCTCTATTTCAAGATTAATGGTGATCATATTTTGATTGTTGAAGTCTTTGTTGATGATATCATCTTTCGAGGCAATGAAGTTATGTGTATGAAATTTGCTAGTGAAATGCAAAAAGAGTTTGAGATGTTTATGTTTAGTGAGATGAATTTCCTTCTAGGTCTGAAAATTAATCAATCAGATAAAATAATCTTCATATCTCAGTCTAAGTATGTGAAAGAGTTGTTGAAGAAATTTGGGATGGAAGACTCTAAACCAGTATGTACTCCCATGGTGACTGACTGCAAGTTGAGGAAAACTAATGAATCACCTAAGACTGATCAGAAAAGTATAGATCCATGATTGGAGGATTGATCTATCTAACTCAAACCAGACCTGATATTATGCATGTAGTTTGTATTCTTGCAAGATTTGAAGTAGATCCAAGAGAATCACATGCGATGACAGTAAAGAGAATCTTGAGGTATTTAAAAGGCACACCAGATCATGGCTTATGGTATCCAAAGGATAATGATTTCACTCTTAGTGTTTATACAGATGCTGATTAGGCTAGAGATGTTTATGATAGGAAGAGTACAAGTGGAGGCACTTTCTTTTTGGGTAACAAATTGGTTTCATGGCTAAGCAAGAAACAAGATTCAATCTCCTTGTCAACTGTAGAAGTAGAGTATATTGTAGCAACATGTTGTACTCAAGTGTTATGGATGAAGCAGACTTTGAGGGACATAAGAGTTGTGTATGAAGATCCAGTTGCAATCTTCTGTGACAACACAAGTGCTATAAATATTTCAAAGAATCCAGTGATGCACTCAAGAACAAAACATTTATCTATAAGGTATCACTTTTTGAGAAAAAAGGTGATAGAGAATGAAGTAAAGTTGGAATATGTGTCCACAAAGGATTAGATTGTAGATATCTTCACCAAGCCTCTACCTAAGGATACTTTTGAATATCTTAGAGCAAAGTTAGGGGTCATTACCCCTCCTACCCTAAACTAAGATGCATGGGAATGCATCAGTCCAATAGTGCCAAATGTCTCATTCTTTGATCTAGATTGATGTTTTGAGAGCTACCTCTCAGGGGAAGTAGCTAGATGTTACCGTATGAGCTCCTGATGAAGAAAGTATTGATAACAGAAAATTTTAGTTGGTTCAAAACAGCAGAATGCAAGTATGTGCCCTTTTCCATTGATGTCAAAGGGGGAGAGAAATCATGTGAAAAATATAGGGGGAGAAAGAGTGCAGATGTGTAAAGAGAAAGGGGGAGAATCTTTTCTTGATGGACATTTTAGTTTTTCACATCATATGTTGCCATCAATGACAAAGGGGAGATTTTTGCAAGTATGTGCCTAATCGGTGTTGTCATTGATGTCAACTGTGCTCTTGGTTTGTTGCTTGCTTGTAATGAGTTATATGCCTATGTAAGTGTTGGAAAGGCTGATATTGAGGATATTGAGAAAATTTGCTCCTCCGGTGGAAACAGTTTATGGAAGAGTATCTTTGCTTACTGAAGAACAATCTGGTAGATTGTTCCACATTTCTAGTAGAATGAATATCTTTGTCTGTGGATTGGAAGTTATTTAGAGACATCCGAATATGCTATATTCCAAGTTTGAGCCTTTGGTATGAAGATTTGAGTGAGGTATGCTCACCAGAGTGAAAACTATTTTTCTGTATGTTTGATGGTGATAGGGAGAAAGTGCAATGCTCTGCATTCCTCCGCATTGAAGTAATTTTGTCTGTGGTTCTAGAGTTAAGTCTAATATGATGTTATGTGCCTTCAACTCTAATGGTTCATTATCTGGCGGTCTGTAAGTGATCTTTTCCTTATGACAGTAGCTTGCAGTGGTGTTTATGTGCTACAGTTTGAAGAATCTTCTTGAAAGATTGGTTAGAAGTTGTGCAATTGTTCCTGATGATCTCAATGTTCTTGTGGATATCTCCTAATTGTTTTCCTACCCTTGGAATTGTCCACAAAGAGAAAATTGGATCATGGATGAAGAATGTTCTTAGTAGACCTAGTGTTCTCACCAGTCTTAGCTGACTTGGTTGATTTCACTATTTGCAGAGATGCCTTGAAGATTGTAGAAGCGTGTCGTGGCATGAAGGATTGCATTTGAGTCCCAGCTAAGGCATGGCATGATCATCATACATCTTTACATCTTCCCTTAGCTAATTTCTATATTAGGTCCAGACCTATTTCTATGTATGTTTTTGTAATGCCGACCTTGGAGGTTGTTCCAATAGTTGATGAATGTATTGCCGACCTTGATGTACATTCAAAGGTTGATGACTTGTATAAAGACTTGTAATGTAATTGCAAAAAGAGTGTGAATGAAAAAATGAGGAGATAAGTGCGAAGAGTAAGAATTGCATAACAGAGGAAGAATATTGCGCTTCAATGGAATTGAACTCAGGCATATAGTAGATGCTATCAAATTAGTTTGAAGAATCTTTGGCAGTGAGCCGTTCTTGGCACTGAGTCATTCTTTGCAGTGAGTAATTTGGGCAGTGAGCCCCATAGATAGTGAGCCTCTATTTTTTTGTATTTCTATAACTTATATATCTTGTGGGCTAACACCCACCGTGGTTTTTCCCTTATAGGGTTTTCCATGTAAAAATTTGGTGTCTCATGTGTTGATTATGTTATTGTGTTGAGCTTCTTGTTTCATGCTTTCATTGTTAAATCTGAACAATAGTAAATAAGTGTTTGAAGAGTTGATGTTCATAATTGATTAAATTTTTAGGGACAACTGATCCACCCCCCCTCTCAGTTGTCCAGTGCATTTCAACAAGGGTTGGGTTATTTCAAACAATTTCATTGGTACAATATTAATTCCCAAATTTATATTAATAGATAAACTATATATTTGGTATGGAGTAATTGTTTAAAGACATCATCTAACATCATAAGCCAAACATATAATACAAAGTATTCCAATGCATGTACATTACCACCCTAGTACTTGTACACATAAGAATAGTATTTGTCAATATAATATTCTTATCTATTTCTTTGCAAATACTCTTACCTTTTAAAATTACACAAATCATTCATATCATGGTTGTTTGATTTGAGTTACACAAAGCACTCATGTTTTTCTTGGATCTCTTAGCCCCAAAATTAGACTCTTTTGGTTCAAACCTTTCTTATTTAAAAGCCAAAAAAAATCATATATTAAAATTTTTAGTAACTATTCTAATAAGATTGTAGTTTAAATATTTCCATAATCTGTGCATTTCTTACCAATTTGTAATTTATTTTATATTGTGTTGTGTGAATTTTTCACAATACAATTGAATTGCTTACCAAAACTCATTTTCTTAATAGTTATATTTTTAATGCAACATTGGAAATGTTAGTTCATGTTGAAACAATTTGGTATGTAGTTTCTTAAACACTTTTAATGGTGTTTATTCTTCATATTTGTTCACCTTGATAATCTTTCATGCAACCATGGGAGATAGAATACCAACAATTGACATAATTATAATATTGGAGAATTGTATGATACTCAGCTCTTTTTAGGTAGTATGATGTTTGATAAAATAGTTTAATTAAATGTTTTATATGTATATAGAGTTGATAGAAATAGAACAATTAATATGGTAATTAGAAAATTTTAATTTTTGGAGGATCATGCATTTAATATCTTCCAAAGATGGAATTCCCAATGTAACCCTAATTCTAACCCTAATTACTAATATAGGTTATATATTACTAATAAAAGTAATAATACTATATATACATTTCTTATATTTAGTTTTTTTCCAAAATTGGTTGTAGTAGTTATTATAAGGCCTATGAATAATGTAATTAATTAGTTTTATATATTTAGTTTTTACTTCATCACCAAAAACTCCAAAAACTCCAAAAACTCCAAGATAAATAATGAATAGTATTTTTAACTTTTAATATAACACAGTTTAGCAAATTTATGAAAGAAAATAAAATAGACATTTTGTATTTTGTGGGCTTGCATAAAATATTTTTAAAAAGAAAACTAAATAAACTAAATTCATATAATTAAGAAAGGGGATTAAAAGTAAATAGGGATTTTAGGGGTGTCCAATTGACCCCATGTCATGTGCCATGTATTTTTGGGAATATTTATTATGATGTTTGTAAATTATAAAAAAGTAAATAAAATAACTTAGGTAATGCTAAGTTCCATATTATGAAAAATTATTTAATTAATTTTTTTAATATTCTAGCAATATGAAATAACACCAACCTCAAGCAACAATAATTTTGAGAGATGATTATTTAAATTTGTATCAATAGTTATTTTGGTTTTGATTTTTTTGCCGTGATTTTTATTTTGTTCTTTTCCTTCTTAATTCCTGATTTTATTTTAACTTCTTACTTATTCTTGTCGACTATATTTTTGTAATCTTTATGATTATTATTTTAATATGTCAGCTATATAATTATTTTAATATTATTGTAATGATTTTTTCTTATTTAGTGATTAATCTATGTAAAATAAACTAGAGTATTATTTTGAATCGGGAGAAACACTAAACAAAAATTTAATTTAAGAAAGAATATTATTTTATTTTTTTCTTCTTAATATTTCTTAAATTATCTCACACTATTATATTTCATAAGGGTAGCACAAATATAGCACAAGGAAACCGTTACCCTTTTGTTTTCTTTCTAGCACACACTTTTATTCTCACATTATGTGCTTTTACTTGGACATGTTTTAGGTCATTATAAAGCTAGTAAAGTAATTTGTAAATTAAATTTAAAAAAATATTAATTTGGGATTTAAAGAGTGGTTAAATCAAGTAAAACCTATTTAGATTGTATAGAATGTGCACCAACTAAAGCATTAAAATCACCAATGACTTGGTGTGAGTATAGAAGTTGATATCAATAGAATTTTAATTAAAAAATAGCTAAATTCCTCTATTTCCAAATAAAAAAGCAATATTTCTGATCTAAAAGCATTCCAAAGATGGTCAAATTCTATAAGAAAATGAGCCTCTAGTAAAAGACTCTAGTCTAAGGGGTTTGAAAAAGTCATGAATTCAAGACCAAGCATCTTTTGTAACATACCTGACTCTCATAACAAGGCTTAAAACAAATATTTACCAAGAGATAAATAAATATATAAATCATTAAGTGAAAAAGATTAAATTTCCTTTTCTTTTTGAATTAAAATATTCTCAAGGAACCAAGATACATCATATAGACATAATTTCCTTTCTGAAAATACATGTATTCAAAATTAATTTACAGAATCAACATTTCATTTTTTAGTTACAATAATCTGCACTTGATAAAATTTACATAGTTTATGAAATACAAGTCACATATCAATAAGTATGCTGCATCTAGAATTTTGATGTCTATATTGCAAGTCTCAACAAGTCTTCTGCTAGAGAGATAGAGAGCATCTTCCGAGTGCTTTACCTCCAACCATAGACTGGCAGTCCCCCACTCACCTTCCAACTAGAAGTGGCCCTACCCTTCACGAAGAGTATATACATAAGGAAACCAATTGCTTTTGTTTTTTCTTCCTAGATAATGCCAAGTTTTGCTTCCAAGATTGCTTTTGGTTTGCTTCTAGTTTGGCTTCCATTGTTGCTTCCTTTTTTGCTTCTAAAATGCTTCTTGTTTTGCTTACATTTATTAATTAATATGTTTTATTTCAATTTAATTAGTTAAATATATCATGCCTCTTAAATAACTCATATGATTATAGAGCAAGTAATTTAATTATTTAGCTCATATGATTAAATAACAAGATAATTATTATAACATGATCATCATCTATAATTAAAACAAGTGAGTCAAATATCTATAATTTAATTGAATTTGACAACATCCATTCTAAGCAATAAATTAAAATCATCATACATAATAAATATCCATCCAAAAATTATCGACCACTTTCAATATATATAAATTGACAAGTCAATACTAATAAGATCATCATCATATATAACTAAAACAAGTGAAAGTCAACTATGCCAACAGATCAATAATATGTCAAAATGATACATGTCAAACAGTTGACATAAGTCAAAATGATACATGTACAAAAGATATAAGTAAAAATGATAAATTATGTAACTCAAAATGATCCAAGTCAAGATGATACATGCCCAAATGATATAAGTCAAAATGATACATGTCAAAATGATACAACTCAATAATATGGTACTACAGGCCATGAAAATGATACATATGATAGTAACCATGAAAAGAGGCATCATAACGATATATCAGTAATGATCCATGATGCAATCTATATGATCATGGATGTCACTGGCTACTACCAACAACTACCTCATCATCATCATCACCATCATGAACATGATCATCATGATCATCATCGTCATCGTCATCATCGTCATCAGCCTAGGTGTCTTCTGTATCTGTGTCATCATCATCCTCTTTCATGTGATCTATACCAGAACCAACATAATCTGGATCTATATCATGAGGATCATCTTGATCTTCTAAAAGACCCATGTTCTGAAAAAAGACATTTAAAATGAAAAGTTATTATTTATTTCATGCAATAATTTATTTTTCTATTATATATCTAATATTACAACATATGAAACAAAACCATAATCATATTACATCATATCAAAGTGCACATACCATAATAAATTTTCAAAAAATTTATAGCTAATATGTCATTCCAATGATGTAAAACATGCAACAATTCTAATAAACATTAGTAAAGATCATAAAAAAATTTGTTATACAATTTAACTATCAACTGTAAATTCTATTACATAACCTTAAGTGCCACAAATTTCTTGGTCCATGTATGTTATTTTTCACTATTAATCTAATAACCTGCATTAGATAGAAACATTAAAGAGTTTTTAAGTAGCAGTTGATTAAATTCTCTTACATGTCATTAAGGATTGCATAGTTTTTTTTTTCAATAATTATTTATCTTAAGGTTCATGAGTAACCTTAAAATAAAGGTCTATTTTGTTTGAAAAAAAAAATGAAGTTAGCAATATGTTATCCGACTAATTTTAGAAAGAAAAAATGTTAGCCCTATTCTCACTCACAGGACTTCAATGTAAGTGGGAATAGGGCAAATTTGGGGATTTAGAAAGAAAGATAAAGTTTAGGGTGTCTTCAAGATAGCCAGCACAGGCAAGGAGGTCAACCATGCACACATAATGATCAACTGTTGAAGTATGTATAGCTCTCATCCACCAAACCTACATGGTTGCATGCACCTAGAATACAAGCAAAGCTTATAATGTTAGGAAATGTTCCAGAGTGCTTAATTAATTCAAAGATTTTGAGAGCGTCATTGCAAAATCCATTTTGTGCATATCCTGCAATCATTGTATTCCATGAGATGGTCCATCTCTTTCAGGAATTCTATCAAATAGTTCACATTTTTAATCTATGATTCCATATTTTGCACATATCCTGCCATCATTGCAGTCCATGATACCACATTTCTTTGAGGCATTCTGTCAAACAGCCCATGTGCCTTGTCTATGCTTCCACATTTTGCATACATGTCTAACAAGGCAATTACAACTACAACATCTGACAAAATTCCTCTATCCTTTATGTATTAATGGATGTCCATACCCTATTCCAAAGCTCCCATTTTGACACAGGCAGGGAGGATGTTGGCAAAGGTTGGGGAATTTGGTTTTACACCATCCAATTGCATTTTATTTAAAATTTCTAAATTCTTTTCAACAAATCCATTTTGTTCATATCATGCAGTCATTGTAGTCCATGAGACCACATTTCTTTGAGGTATTATGTCAAACAGTTCACATGCCTTGTCTATGCTTCCACATTCTGCATACTTGTCTAATAGGGCAATTGCAACTACAACATCTGAAAAAGGGGGACTTAAGCATTTAGAAACCTGACCATGCCACCTTGTGTGGATTTGATGAATGGCTTGTAGCCATCAAATCCAATGAACTCTTAAATCATGTCTTCCTTCATTTGGACCATCAATGCAGAGACAGTCCTCTAAAATAGAAGAATATAAAGTGGTCTTATTTTGTGTCTATAATTGTATCATCATTACTATCTCCTTTGGGACATTATTGTTTACCATCGAGGGATGGATGATTGAGACTAGGCAACACAGACCTTATGGTTACCATCAATTCCATCTCTTTGGTATTGAAAACTATGGTTGCATTAATTCTATGATGGCAATGAGAGGATACAATGACTACCCTATATTTTTTGTAATGACAACAATCCTATTTAACACTGAATTATGATTCATTCCCATAGTGGGATCTTCTCAGAGGAGTTTCAAACAACTCATACTCATAGAGTCATGGTTTTAGGTCACATATGTTATGGTAACAACAAGGGATTCCAACTATGCTTACAATAGCTAAGACTACCCTCATTTGTGACCGTAACAAGTTTCTTGGACAACAATATCTTGCTCTTCACACTGGGTACTATATAGGCCAAGATTGGGTTGAAGAAATCACTTGATGGTTACCTATATAGTGATACCACACCCTAATACCCCCATGTATTCTAAATAGCTTGAGATTTATACAATACTCAACCAAGATGAAATTGTATCACTGTACCACACTTAACTATGACAGTCCCTTCTTGACAACAATTTGTAATCTTTAGACAATTGAGATCCTTTCCATAAATAAATATTAGGTCAATGACACAATGCTTTTAAACAAAAACCATAATCCCAACTCTATATCCATCCCCTTGGCAATCTCAAGGGCCACCTTGAGACAAAAAATGCTAATGTACTATTATGACAGTTATGATTGTCCTCCATCATTTCATTGTGCATTTGAAACTTGAGATGAGGATTGGGGAGTTCTCCATTGGTATTTTTTTGTAGAGAATTTGGGAATTGTAGACCCCCATCTTATCAATAAGGAAGATTATATAAATCTTGAATAAAACAAGAAAAACCTCATGACTGTCTTGCATGTTAGCAAATTGACTGTGACAGTAGTAAGGTTCGTCAATAATTTCCACACATTTATATTCAATCTTTGGATCATTAGGGGGAAAAAGCATGGAAAATACTCACGGCAAGATCTTTAAAATAGGCATATTCAACTTTAGGTATTTCTATAGACCCTAGGAAGGTGGATGTAAACTTAGTGACTATAATTACCACCACAAAGACTATCCCCTTTGTGACTATGACAAGGTAACATTGTCATGCTCTTTATGACAATCCCTTCTCCAATGGATGATGGCCTAATAACATTTATCTCCTTTGTGATTTCAATGCCTCTCTAATGCACTATCATAGGAGTCTTGACAATCCTTATGTATCAATGAAGAAGGCTTCCAACAAATCCAAAAGGAGGGCTTAATATTACATACAAAGTCCTAGCCTTCATACCCTAGTCACATATCACCCCTCTAAGAAGACCTCAAGACTTTATGGGTTCCAAACATAACACAAACCCAGTCTTATATGACTGTCACTACCCTAGGTCCCTCAAAATTCTTATAACAACCTTTCCTTGGTTGGCAAGGGTCTTGAAACTCCATTGTCCCTACTAGTCCGAACTTGGAATGGTCAATATAATGATTCTACTACAATGCATAGTTAGGGCTACACTAAGGAAGTCCTACCTACCCTAAGGAAGTCCTACCCACACCTAAACTATGATGTATATGTGATCTTATCAAGCATGATCTTATGATAGTGTTTGGACTAAACCTGTATAGTTTTAGGGCATTCACACATCTCAGTTATAGTGTGGTGTGTGAGGAATTATTACTAAATGGTTTCTACCATGCACATAAACTATGCACATATCTGAAGACTGTAATATGACATTATTGTGATGGAATCCTAGGTTGGAATGAAAGCTAGACCTCAAACCATTTTAAATTGATTCCTTGCAAAAAAATCTGATATGAGATCCATTGTGTCCTCAAATACCATTCCACCAACTTGTGGACCTAGTACAAGGTGTGCAACAAGTCTAAGAAGCAACCACAAAATAATGGATTCAAATCATGAAACATATATAATTGATACCTTTAATGCATATTCCATGCAAGTGAGTTTAAAACTAAAGATTTGGGTGTAGGAAAGGGCTTCTAAATAAATGTTCATTAGAAAAGAAAGAAAACAAATAGTTTTGAAATGGAAAAAACAAAAATCACAAAATCTAAAGGTTTCCATATTCTGCTAAGCCCTTCTTTATCCACACATCTACTTGGAGTGCAACTTTGATCTTCCTTCAAATCACACTGACTTCATAAGGAATCCAAAATGGGATCAATCATAAGAAAGAGGTAGGCAAACAAGGGTTTGTTGTTCATTATTAGCCCGTCAAACTTAAGCATGAGATAGCATGCCACACACAAAATGTTGTGGATAATGACCACAAGATTAGGTTAATTGCAACCACTTTTTATAAGCAAGCACAAGACTAGTATACTCATTATGATCCTAATGGCACCAAGAATGATCTTGGTAAACTGCTAAGAGATTTGCTTCCCAATTTCAATTGCCCTGAGATGGTGCATCATAATATTGTGGCATTAAAGGAAATAAGTCTTGACAATCAGGAGAGATTATGTGTAGGTATGATCAACGCTCTAAGGAATTAGTGTTAAAGATTGATGCAACATCTATAAAATGTTGAAATTTAGAAGGAATGATTTATTGGTAGGCTAATTGCACATATCCAATATCAACTAGTTTAGCTCACTCTCCCTAATTAAAAATATACCTTAAAAGTTGTGTTGAGATTATAAGAATTAGGGGAGTCCCCAACATATGTTTCTACTACATGCCTAAAAGAACAAATGGAAAAATGGTCATGCAAATAGCACAACTTGCAAGTGAAACTCTTAATCAATGTGGTTTATGATGAACAAAGTGCCACACTAGGGGGCATACAACTACAAACTATCTAGTGGTGGGAGCTCAAGCTATTAATGTCACATAGTTCCCTCTTGCTCAACACATACCTAATTGCACCATAGGTCATGAGACTCATGAAATTGTCCACTAATATGAAAGTGAAAGGATGTTCCTATCAATTACTAGTGCAAGGTTTGTCACACATCCACCCATGACACTACCACCTACAAAGTAGTACAAGTCCTCCACAAGGCAAGAGGAAAACAAAATTAAACACAACCATGCAACCCCAGTCACAACTATAATAGATCTATGGTGTTGTGCTATTAGGAGCCATAATATATGGAGCATGGAGGAAATCAAGGAGGCCATGGTAGAATATGGAATAGAGGAATCTATTAATACTAGTGTGGAGAACCTGGGCATACCTCGCATATTTGCACAAATTTTCCAATGTATACTTATTATGATGTTGATCACAAGATAGAGGATTGCCCTACATTGTTGCAACTATTGGAATATTCAATGATGTGCCTTTGATAAGGGACTCATCATTTTCATAAGTTCTATCACCACCTAATGATTCAATAAAGGATCTGTTGTCTATACATTAATTCAATATAAACAAATGTATGGATGATTCAATGGCCTATTCACATAACTCACATTTCTATATAAGTGATTTCCCTTACAGTTGTCGAACTTTGTGGATTAAAATTATTGTGAAAAATGTCCAAGGATTGTTCTGTAAAGGTAAAAAATTGCATTCATAATGAGAGTGACTGAAGTTCAAATCTCAACACTGCAATAAGGTAACTAGGAGGACATGTGTACATGTCAGGACTGCAAATAATGGGACAATTGAGTGGAATCTAGGGCCAACAGAGAAGCACTTTAGAACTCATCCTACATGTCAATAAACAACTCAATACAAGAAATGAAAATTGACATATTAACACAACAATATCCAACTAAGTTATTGAAAGTCAACTATTGATACCTCATTCTCCATCTAGATTACAAAATCAGTCCACTTTTTGCTTTGTAACATTTCCTTTCAAATTCTCTTGGATGCCAGCCATATTTCTCCTAATGTCAAAACATGGCACATGGACTAGTTAAACTAATTAATATGAAATCATTTACTTTTCCTAGGAAATAAAAAAATATCATTTAACATATTAAATATACTTACAAATGTACAGATCAAGGCTTGTAAACCTTTCTGGCCACTGTGATGCGTGGAACGAATTTTGTCAATCCTAGCCTTGGAGGCCTTGTCCTGAAACATATACTAATTCAATTTAACTATGCACAAATAAAATTTAAAAATCATTTAATAAATTTGATATAATCTTATGAGCAAATTCAAATACCTACATACTCTCCTCACTGGACTTCCTCCGTGCATCGGACTTCTCATATGCTTTTACAAGCTCTTTCCATACTTTCACACTTACATCAATTGGCCTTTTTTCTAGCCTTAGCTCAGGAGGGAGTTTTTTTATCTTCTTTGTTTAGTTGCACTGAAATCTCTTACAGTTTTGAGACATTCGTAGCTTTATATTCTTTACAAACCAACCTATGCCAAATTCAGTCTCCATGTCATGGATAACTGCTTTTTGCGGGTGTATGGGTATCTTTGAGAATGGCAAATGTAGATGGTCTTTGAACTGTTGAAGGCATGATTCCTTCAACCTATTCACAAATGTTTTTCCAACATCTGTCATTTAGACTTCCCTTGAAACCACATCGTATTCTATCTTGGTATCGTAGGTACCAATGCAAGATGCAAAACATGGTGTGGTGGTCAAAGAAGTCTGTGTCCCAGGAGTGGCTGGGGCATTGGAAGTCTCTGCTCCATGTTCCACATTATTAGAGGTTATTGCTATTGATTTCCTCCTAGATCTTTTGCTTGATCCAGGACTAGATGGGGAATCAATTGGTTCCCTTTGACATGGTTGATTTGGTTGCAATGTTTTAGGGGCTTTACTAGATCATTTTTCTATGTATCTGGCAAGCATTGTCAAGTCCACACCATCCAATGTGTTTAGTGCCTCTACCCGCAATATGGAAGTCAATGCCTCTTTATCTTTGTCAGTCTCATGTCCCTATATATATATATATATATATATATATATATATATATATATATATATATATATATATATATATATTATTCTTTTAAATTTAGAAATAAAAAACTAAAAACTAAAAATCAAAGAAACAATGGAAACATTTACAAATCTATAAATTGACACTGAATTACGTCATTGTGGCTAGAGTCTGCTCCCTTTGCTCTCTTCCCTCTATTGCTTGACATTTTGAGGTGACCTAGGGAAAATTATTTTCATCCATTCTGTGGAAGAAAATGAAGTACACACTGCTAGGTATGAAACAATTTCCTATGAATCAATTGCTGCCTTGGGAGGGAATCTATAGTTCTAGGCCTAATTTTAGTTCGCTCACCCTCATCTCAAAATCCCTATCTCCTTGTATTGTCTCGACCAACCTCTGTTTCGATAGGACCTAGCTGCAGTGGGGCAGATGCAGTTTAACGACTTGTCTTGAAAGCACTCAACTACTTTTTTAGGAAGGAAGCAAGAAAGTTGTCTTTAGAGAAAGGTATAGATGGGAATGATAAGAAAACTGGGGCATTGGGGTTTCAAAAATGCATTCATTGCTCTTTGATGTGGAGGAAATAATGCAATGTCTACAATTTTAGCTTCCTCCTTTACAACCACATGAGACTTGAACGATTCACCTATAAACAAAATAATATTCACAACTCTTTCTTCACAATCCTCTCCATTTAATCCAAACAAAAATATTTGTGGGAACAAAAAAAACAAATTGTAACCTTACCTATGGTGTCACAAACTAAATCAAATTTCTCATCTACTTGCTCGTAGCTGATCCCTCAGAGGGCACCCTCCTCTCATCTCTTCCTTCACGCAGGAAGTTTTTATTTTTTATTTTTTAATTCATTAGTCGGTGCTATAGTCGGCGTAGTTAACGCTAACTTTATCGCTGACTTTTAGCCCTAAATGTAATCTTTTTGGGGCGCAAAAGGTAGTGCAAAGTGTGCCTAATTTAGTGCCTATCAGTACAAAATGATGTATTTTCCTTAGAAGTTGTATACTTTATTAGGGCTTGGATGCACCCCTTATCTATGTTTCATTGCTATTATCTTGATTAGGGTTGGGATTTTTTTGTGTAATCTCTTTGATCCCACTAACCCACCCTCATTTAATGTATTATTGATAGATCATTCATCATGTATTATCATATATATTTGTCTATTGCCTTTATCCATGCATATATTACATATTTTGACATGTTTTTACACTTTATTAGATCTCATCAGTCCATCCTTGATTAGATCTCATCATTCCATCCTAAAGTAGGTTTCAATCAAGAATAAGGAATCCAATCTCTAGTTTTCAAAGAGAAAATATCTACAGTTTTAATGAATTTGTGGAATAAGTGTAAGGTAGAGAACCAACTAAAATTACTAGTAATAGGTTTTCTTTCATCTAGGATAACAAGGGACCATGGAAGGGATGTTCAGCTAAAATTATTAGTAATATGTTTTTATTTGTAGTTAGCTTGTAAATAAATGTCTTTTTGATGTGAATTTGCAGTCATCTTGTAATCATAATATTTGAGCTCTAGTTGTCAAGATTCTATGTGTAAACATTTTGTGAAGAGCAAAATGTTGCAATGTCTTATTTTGTTTTTCATAGTGCGTCTTAATGAAAAGTGAGCATATTAACAAGATAATTTCAACAATATTCTCTTGATGCATAGCTATTATGTGACTATTGTCATTGTTGTGTAGTACAGGATCCAAAGGAGGCCATGGAGAGAGGATGTGGATGATGTAGAACTACTAAATCGCAAAGAGGAAAGTGGGTGGAAATAGATATGACAACAGAATCTTTAGATACAATAGAGGTAAGAAGAGAAAGCAACCTCAATCAAAGGAGGAAGGTGTTTATGAATTCACAAATGCTACAACATAGAGAAGATAAAGTTATTTTTCTATCCATGAGGCCTCTGAGGTAAAACTTATTGGTTGAAAATGCACAAGAATGGTGATTCTATGATCAAGGGAAAAGTTTGAAAATTAGGATGGCCAAAAGATGATATCCATATGTCAAATATATGACTAAAGTGAGGTTTTGTGTTGGATAGCATATTCGTTTAAATGATATAATTGGTGTACTAAACATTATTTACTATGTTGTGTATTATAGGGGCCAGATGAGGCTATGGCAACAGATCATGTCATATCAAATGAGGACACAACGAATGAAGTGGGACATCAGGTACACAAATTTTGACATAACTTAGGAAAAAAATTTCTGATGGCATTTTATGATAGGTCCATCTTTTTTCACAGTATTATTGAAATTTATAATGTATTATCCAATCTTGACATAAATTAATGCATGTTGTTGATTATTTTAGATGGAGATTGGAGCAAATGCAAAGCCTAAGCGTTCAACTAGAAAAAGAAAAAGATATGTACGTAGATGTGGATCTAAAACTATTAAATCACGTAGAGGATAGTGGGTAGAAGAGGATATGACAATGGATCCTACAGACACAACAAATGATTGCACTGAACAAGAGGTTGGTCAAGACTATAGTACATGGGATGAATACTTTGAGAAAATTGTTGTTTGTGGATGTTATGTATGCCATGGAAAGAAACAATTCAAACAAGCGATTGTACAAATACATTACATATATGATGAGCTTCCAGTCAGTAGTATGCCTCCTACAATTGATTCAAATCCAATAGGAATTGTGGTAAGGAATTTTCCAATTTGATATAAATAACATGCATACTTCATTTAAACATTGTTTTATATTATTTAAATAACTAATTTTTCTTAATGGATACTTGCATGATAAAGTTCTTTGTTTAAAGTTTCTTGGATCACCGACTTCTAGCCTAGAGGGTAATGATCATTTATCAAATGATACATCTAACAAAAATATGTGCTAATATACCAGCTCGGAAGATGAGGAATTGATTAAAACAAGTAACAGAACAAGAACCAGTTTAAAGATGCCTAATTTGCTTAAAGACAAGGGGAAGGTGTAGTACATACCCTATGAGAATGAATGTGATGGAGATGATGACTTGCCCCTGAGTTTGAGATCAATTTACAAAGAGACATTTGATCATGGACTATATTGCGCTTGGCCTAGTGACCAAAAACTACCTAGAGTGTATGAGGTGTTTCAATTTTGGGGATACAACTACATGATACGACCCTCCAATATTCATGGAGTGAATCTAGGCCTCTTTATTGTCGAAAATGTACATGTGGTATCTAAACATAGAAACAATTCAGAACAAACCACTAGGAGATTAATGCCATATTATGGTCCATCATATTACAATTGTGAATGGAGAAGGCTAGCAGAATATAAGCCTAGCATGTTAGCATATGGTCTAAATTTGAATATGTATACACATCATCTCCAATTGGAAAGTGGAAAAGAAATGAATAGAGGTCATCTTATGTATATAGATGGATGTGCATACACACACAAAAATTGGTGTAGTCACGGTAGGAGGGTTCACAGAATGAACTTTCTGAACCATGCAACAAGAGTAAACACAATGGAAACAACACAAGAATATAGAACCATTGCAGATTTAGTCATTCAGTATATCATAGAAGTTAAAATAAAGATCCACCAGCAACATGCGGGCTTACAATTTGGCTCACACGCCTGATTAAATTCATGTGCAAGATAAATCTTTGAAGCTCCTTCGCACAAAATCTAAACTAAAGATTATGGTTCAATCACTAACTACATTCCTAAGGATCTATTACATCTTTATATATCATTTCCAGACCAATAGATTCCTCTGTGTCGGCCATAAGAGATCTGGAATCCCGATGAAGAGGTATAACATGTGTTCTTGGATAGGTCGTACCTATCAGCTTGAAAGTCCTCCAACGGATACAATGAAGTGTGGACCTATGAGGAAGGTCAGCCACAAATGAAGGAACATTGAAGAATGAATCTTTATGATCTGTAAGTCAAGGAATGATCTGCAAGCCTTCTCCTTTAGCCGGTTACTCATGATTGTGTACTGAGAAAACAAAGGATCTTCTGATAGCGATAACTTTCTGGTAACTGATCCAAATGCTCTAAATTCTTGATATGATGTAGATGAGTGAATGTAGATGCTAAGTGCAAATCTGCAAGATGTGAAATGCCAAAACCAGACCACAAGATAAAACTGCTTCTGACTGAACTGAACTAGAAAATGAAAGAACTAAAATGCAAACCAAACTGAAATGAATTGCAAATGTTTTTGGTTGATGCAAGATGGATTTGAACTAGGGATGCTCCTGCATCAGACATCCAAGGTTATTAAAAAAGTGAGTCCCTCACTTTGTTGGGGCTAGGGGAGAACCAGGACGGTCCACCTCAGCCTGAGAAATCCATGATGAATCTTCTTTCGGTCTACCTTTCCACTTCACAAGATATTCTTTGTATTGTCTTCCTCTAGTGTTGTGTCCAACTCTGTTGTGTAAGATGTTTGCTATCTATTCTGGTGCTTGTTGTGGTAATTGCTTCTTCAAGTCTTCTTCCATGCTATCACTAAACTCTACTTCATGATACTGATGTAAGTCTACAATGTTGAAAATAGGTGATATGCCCAATGTCTCTGGTAACTCCACTTCATATGCATTTCCTGAATCAAATTTCTTGAGTATCTTACAAGGTCCAAACTTCTTCATCTTCAACTTGTTATATGTCCCAACTGGAAATCTTTCTTTTCTCAAGTACACCATGACTTCATCTCCAACTTCAAATTCTTTGTGTCTTCTCTTCTCATCTACCTTCTCTTTGTACTTACTGTTCATGTCCTCCAAATTCTTCTTTACCTAATTATGCACTGTCTTCATATGATCTACAAATTCCTCTACTTCTGCACTCCTCTTTTCTTCCATGCTGATATCTCTTAATTTTGCAACCCCTCTAGGATTCACTCTAGTAACAATCTCAAAAGGTGTTCTTCTAGTAGTCCTATTGACTGATTTATTGTATGCAAACTCTGCTTGTGAAAGAATCAAATCCCAACTTCCTGTCTTCTCTCCAACCAAACAACTCAACAAGTTTCCCAAACTCCTATTCACTACCTCTATCTTTCCATTGGTCTGTGGATGAAAATTTGAACTAAACTTCAAATCTATCTTCATCTTTTTCCAAAGTGTTCTCCAAAAGTATCCAACAAACTTTGTATCCCTATCTGAAACTATGCTCTTAGGTAATCCATGCAGTCTCACAATCTCTGTGAAAAATAGATCAGCCACATGCATTGCATCAGTTGTCTTCTTACATGGTATGAAATGAGCCATCTTTGAAAATCTGTCCACCACTACAAATATTGAATCATGTCCTCTCAATGTCCTAGATAATCCCATCACAAAATCCATGCTTATGTCTTCCCAAGGTCTCTCCGGTACTATCAAAGTTTTATACAATCCAGTGTTCTGACTACTCCCTTTTGGAACTTGACAAACTCTACAACTCTACACAAATCTCTGAACATTCCTATGTATCGGAGGCCAAAAGTAATTTTCACTTACCAAAGCCACTATCTTATCAATGCCAAAATGTCCTGCCAATCCACCACTATGTTTCTCCTTAATCAAGTTGTCTCTCATTGAACTTCTAGGTATGCACAACTGACTTCCTTTGAATAACATATCTTCCTGAATGAAATAATCCAACCACTTACTTGTTAGGAATTTGCAGGTCTAATCAAACCAATTCCACATAACTCAATAGGAGAAACAAGATGTTGAAATAAACCATAATGCAAAGATCAAAGAATAGGCAACAAGATAACACAAGATATACCCTGGGAAAACCCTTTGTAGGGAAAAACCCAGCCTCCAAAAGCATCCACGCTCAAATGTATTATTCAACAATATGAAATTACAATACAATCCATGAGCTTCCATGAACACCCCTGAACCATCAAGCACCTCCAATGCATCCTCCATGTGTACAATCATGAATCCACACATCACCTGTCATACTTCACAATATGCACTTACAGGAGAGAACTCAATACAACAATAGCCTCTCACACACCTCCAATCCACCTACAATGAAATAGCCAACATTACCCAAACCACTAACCATGTGCCCCAAAAACCATGGTAACACAAAACCATTAACTTATAAACCCACTTGACTCCACATTTGACTATTGGTACTAACTTTTCCCAATTAATCAAATAATACAAATAATAGTTAATTACTCTATGTGTCCCACACACATAAAATAACTAACCCAATGTTACAATACAACTTATACAAGTGGTAACCAAATAAAATAGTACAATATTATGCAAGGTGTACAACACCTATCCCAACATTCTCCCACTTGTTATATACATTGCATAAGGGTCAATACATGAAATACATCGTCATAGGCAAAAAGTTAAATCACATGAATCTCCAGAATGTTCTCATGCTCCAACAAGATACCTGCAACAAAGCAAAGTCACCACCATCTCAAGCAAGAACTACTCTCATCCTCCAATGTACCACCTATGGAAGAAAAGGAACATGCCAACGTGAAGATGCACCAATCCAAAAAACACAAGCATCAAATCCAAGTGATAAAATAAGGCTCCTAGTTGTTGTCAAAGGCAAAAAACCCACATGACTTGAAATAGGACCCACAACATATGCTAATACATCCAACCATCCATACCTCATAGGTATCAACAATATCAATAAACTCATGCCAACAACATATCCAACCCATAAACTGCAATAACAAGCTCCATAAATAAAACTTGTCAATGAAGAAGACATACATCCAGGAACTCCCACTGCATGGGTAATGTCAAATCTAAAAATAGATTGAAAGCATACCAAGTCTATCAATCAACACTCAAACCAAGGTGTGGCTAATCAGCAAGCCAATGTAGTACCAAGAACAATCACAATGATCCACACATGCAAGATAAATCGTTACATACTATCTCACAACATTTCACCATAACTCTCCCAAAGTCTAACCATATCAACATGATCCTCCAGGAAGTAGTCATAAGACAAAGAGACAAAACCTGTAAATCATAATGTCCTTCTACAAACACCTCAAAGTGCTAAGTTGTGTCAAGTATGATCTCCTCTACAACCCCAAATGAAAAGCCTCAACAACACCCAACCATTCAATCTCATAAGATCAAATGAACATATGTAACATGTAACCAACATGGATGTAAGCCTCTCTAATCAATGTAGATCAGACTCATAAACATTCCATAACCAGGAATAAGCCCAATCACATCTCCTAAACTCCTCAAAATGAACATCATAAATCAAACCATATGAACAAGGAGATAACCATGCTAACATCCCTCAAATGAACCCTCCACAACCAATAACTATAGCTCAAGATCCATATCTATGAGAAGATAAAGCATAAAGCAAAATACATCTAAAAGGACGGGCAATACCTCAGATGATAAACTGCTGAGTAGACCAAGAGTGGGGTATAAGTGTTTGGTGTGGAGCCTGATCAGACTCCAAGTGGGAGATTGTTGGTAGGTCGTGACTGATCAGGAAAGTACTGTACACTAGCCATGTATCCTCGCTCAGGCCCTGGCCCGGCCCCGAACTCTGGCGAGGATACATGGCTAGTGTATAGTACTTTCCTGATCAGTCGTCACCTACCAACAATCTCCCACTTGGAGACTGATCAGGCTCCACACCAAATAATAATTGTTGGTAGGTGGCGACTGATTAGGAAAGTACTGTACACTAGCCATGTATCATCACTGGGGTTCGGGGCCAGGCCGGGCCCTGAGCAAGGATACATGGCTAGTGTACAGTACTTTCCTGATCAGTCGCCACCTACTAACAATCTCCCACTTGGAGACTGATCAGGCTCCACACCAAACAATAATTGTTGGTAGGTGGTGACTGATTAGGAAAGTATTGTACACTAGCCATGTATCCTCGCCGGGGTTCAGGGCTAGGCCGGACCTCGAGCGAGGATACATGGCTAGTGTACAGTACTTTCCTGATCAGTCGCCACCTACCAGCAATCTCCCACTTGGAGACTGATCATGATTTTTTTAGGGCCGACATAAAAAATCCTATTTTTATGACCGACATAAGAAAACCCTAATTTTTGTAACCGACAAAAAGGCTTGATAAAAGTAGCTAAGGGTTAGGGTTTTGATATATTGTATTGTAGCATTTGCAGCGGTATTGAGTTGCAGGGATTGTTGATTGTAATCAGTTTGAATTACTGGATAATAATATTGGACTCTCTGTTTGGTGGATGTAGCCCGGGTTTGGGTGAACCACGTTAAAACTTGTCTCTTGTTGTTATTATTTCTATGTATTTCCATTCCTCTGTTTAATCTTTATTTGCATTTAACTGATATCTTCTGCCGGCTAACCCTAACAAGTGGTATCAGAGCGGGTTGTGTTCGATTATCGTCTGCAGGAAGTTCTCACGGTTGAGTGGGAGCAATGGCAGACGAGGGTAAATTGAAGGTCGATAAATTCAATGGGTAGAACTATCAGTTATGGAAGATGCAGATAGAGGATTACCTCTATCAAAAGGATTTATGGATGCTATTGGAAGGACTAGCCAAGAAACCGGCAACAATGTCTGATGAGGATTGGAATCTTCTTGACAGAAAGGCACTGGGAACCATTCGGTTGTGCCTGGCACCATCAGTGGCATTCAATATAATAGAAGCGAAGACAATAGATGGTCTAATGAAAGCTTTGACAAAATTGTATGAAAAACCCTTAGCATCAAATAAGGTATTTCTCATGAAGTGTTTGTTTAATTTAAAAATGGTTGAAGGTGGATCTGTGACAGGTCATTTAAATAAATTTAATATGATTGTCAGTCAATTGACTTCTTTAAATATAAAATTTGATGAAGAAGTTAGAGCTCTCTTGATATTATGTTCATTGCCTAAAAGCTGGGATAGTTTGGTAATGGTGGTTAGTAACTCTGTTTCTGGTTCAAATACTCTGAAATTTGATGATGTTATTGTTGTTATTCTGAGTGAGTAAATTCGTAAAAAAAGCTCAGGTGGATCCACATCAGGCAGTGTTTTGAATGCAGAAAGCAGGGGCAGATCAAAGGAGAGAGGAAAAGGTTCTGGAGGTCATGGGAAGTCACGAGGAAAATCAAAGGACAAAAGATCCCAAACCAGAGGACAAAAGGATTGCTGGTACTATGGGAAACTAGGTCATCTGAAGAAAGATTGCTGGTCTCGAAAAAATAAAGAAGGAGACAAACAAGAAGGCAATAAGGAAGCAAATGTGGTAAGTAATAAATCTGAAGATGATGCTTTGATTCTTTCCCTAGATAATGCTGATGATTCATGGGTTTTAGATTTAGGGGCCTCATTTCATGCTACACCCCATAGAAGTTATTTTCTTGATTATGTCCAAGGGGATTTTGGGTTGGTTTATTTGGGAGATAATGAACCCTATCAGATTGTTGGAAAGGGAAGAATCAAGATTAAGTTATAGAATGGGAATCATTGGCTACTACAAGAGGTAAGGCATGTTCCAAGGCTCAGTAGGAATTTAATTTCAGCAGGGCAGCTAACTGAACAAGGTTGCACTGTTACATTTACTGATAAAAATTGGAAGGTTTCAAAAGGTGCCCTAGTAGTAGCAAAAGGTGTGAAAATAGGCACCTTATATCTTTGTACAGGTCATACTATTCCTTCTACTTTAGATGTTACAAAGGAAAAACAAACAGGTTCCGGAATAGTTGCTGCAGGTTCACAGGAAGAGACTGAAAAAGTTGCTGCAGGTTCTAAGACAACACTGTGGCATAACAAACTTGGGCATATAAGTGAGAAAGGTATGAAGGTACTTCATTCTAAGAAAGATTTACCAGGTCTGAAATGTATTAATATGGATTTCTGTGAAAGTTGTGTGTATGGAAAACAAAAGAGAGTTAGTTTTCTCTAAGATGAGAAGCAAAAGAAAATTGAAAAATTGGAGCTTGTACATACCGATGTATGGGGACCGGCTCAGGTATCTTCTCTTGGTGGCTCTTGATATTATGTTACATTCATAAATGATGCAACTAAGAAGGTATGGATTTATTTCCTTAGGTAGAAATCTGATGTTTTTGAAACATTTAAAAAATGGAGAAGCTTGGTTGAGAATGAGACAGGTAAAAGATTAAAATGTCTCAGATTTGATAATGGCGGTGAGTATTGCAACAAAGAATTTGAAGGTTATTGTTCCTTTAATGGAATTCGTAGGCAGAAAATGGTTCCAGGGACTCCATAGGAAAATGGAGTGGCTGAACGCATGAATAGGACAATAATGGAGCATGCAAGGACCATGAGATTGCATGCTAGGCTACCCTTAAATATGTGGGCAGAGGCTATCAACACTGCTATATATTTAATTAACAGAGCTCCTTCAGTTCCTTTGGGCTGTGGTATTCTAGAGGAAGCATGGACAGGTAAGAAGGTAAGTTATTCTTTTCTAAAAACCTTCGGCTGTGAAGCATTTGCACATATAGATTCTGAAAATAGAACCAAGCTGGATGCAAAATAAAAAAAGTGTACCTTTGTTGGATATGGCATTGATGAATTTGGTTATAGGCTTTGGGATTTTGAAAATCAGAAAATTGTGAGAAGTAGGGATGTTATATTCAATGAGAAGGTGTTGTACAAAGATCAGTTGCAGCAGCATGAGAAGAAAGAAAAAGATTATGTGGTGCTGGATGATACTCCAAATAGTGATGTTCCAGTGGTTCCTCATGCTCCGTAATAGCAACCAGAAATACCACAAACTCCAGTGAATGTTAGACAGTCAACAAAGATAAGTAGACCTCCTGAAAAGTTTTCTCCCTCTTTGTATTCTATTTTGTTAACAGATGCTGGTGAACCAGAAGGGTATGATGAAGCTATGCAGGTGAATACACAGGTTCAGTGGGAGCTTGCCATGAAAGAAGAAATGGACTCCTTGCTAAAAAATCAGACTTGGGAATTATGTAAGTTACCTGCAAGTAAAAAGGCTTTACCAAACAAATGGGTTTACAGGCTGAAAGAGGAAGATGGAGGTAAGAAAAGATTTAAGGCCAGGTTAGTTGTAAAAGGATTTGCATAGAAACATGGCATTCATTTTGATGAGATATTTTCTCTGGTTGTTAAGATGACTTCTATTCGTACTGTTTTAAGTATTGTGGCTGCTAAAGATTTACATTTGGAACAGCTAGATATGAAAACTGCCTTTCTCCATGGTGATTTGGAGGAGGAGATATACATGACACAACCATAGGGATTTGAGGTCAAAGGTAAGGAGAAACAAGTGTGCAGATTGAAGAAGAGTTTATATGGCCTGAAACAAGCACCTCGGCAATGGTATTTGAAATTTGTTAGTTTTATGGCTGAGCAAGGCTACAACAGGTGTAATTCTGACCATTGTGTTTATATTAAGAGGTTGGGTAATGACAACTACATTATTTTATATTTATATGTTGATGACATGCTTGTAGCTGGGTCTAACATAGATCACATCAGAGAGTTAAAACATCAGTTAGCATAGTCATTTGATATGAAGGATTTGGGGGCAGCAAAACAAATCCTTGGTATGAAAATTTGTAGAGATAGGAAGAACAGAAAATTGACTCTATCTCAGGCTGCTTATGTTGAAAAGGTGTTGCAGAGATTCCATATGGAGAATGCAAAAGCTGTCAGCACAGCTTTGCCTAGTCATTTGAAATTGACTAAGGAGATGTGTCCAAAGACACAAGAGGAGGAAGAAAAAATGTCCAAGGTACCATATGCTTCAGCTGTAGGAAGTTTAATGTATGCCATGGTATGCATGAGACCGGCTGTCGGAGTCATTAGCAGGTATATGAGTCATCCCAGATTTAAGCATTGGAATGCAGTAAAATGGATTCTCAGATATTTGAGAGGTACATCTAATAAACACTTATGTTTTGGGGGCTCTAATACTGATTTAGCAGGTTATGTAGACTTAGATTTGGCAGGGGATATTGATACCAGGCGGAGTACTACAGGTTATGTCTTTACTGTAGGTGGAACATCGGTGAGTTGGATTTCTAGGTTGCAAAAGGTGGTTGCTTTATCCACCACAGAGGTAGAATATGTAGCTGCAACAGAGGCAAGAAAGGAGATGATATTGGTGCAATTTTTCATGGAAGAATTGGGTAAACAACAGGCTAATAGTTCTTTGTATATAGACAGTCAGAGTGCCATACATCTTGCAAAGAATTCTACCTTGCATTCAAAGACCAAACACATACAGTTGAGGTATCACTTTATTCGGTTGGTGTTGGATAATGGACAGTTAAGGCTGGAAAGATACATATAGATGACAATCCAACAGATATGTTTACAAAGGCAATGACAAGGGAGAAGCTAAGCTCCTCTTGAGCTTCGAATGGTCTTATAGACTGAAATAAAAATAGAACAGTAGAGTCTAGGGTGCTTATTTCTAGTGGGAGCTACATGTGCAGCGGTGTCGTCTAGGCTCAGTCTCCAAGTGGGAGATTGTTTGGTGTGGAGCCTGATCAGTCTCAAAGTGGGAGATTGTTGGTAGGTGGAAATTGATCAGGAAAGTACTATACACTAGCCATGTATCCTCGTCGGGGTTTGGGGCAGTAGCCCCCAAGAAATTTTTTTTAGGGCCGACATAAAAAATCCTATTTTTATGACCGACATAAGAAAACCCTAATTTTTGTAACCGACAAAAAGGCTTGATAAAAGCGGCTAAGGTTTAGGGTTTTGATATATTGTATTGTAGCATTTGCAGTGGTATTGAGTTGCAGGGATTGCTGATTGTAATCGGTTTGAATTACTGGATAATAATATTGGACTCTCTGTTTGGTGGATGTAGCTCGAGTTTGGGTGAGCCACGTTAAAACTTGTCTCTCATTGTTATTATTTCTGTGTATTTACATTCCTCTATTTAATCTTTATTTACATTTAATTGATATCTTCTGCCATCTAACCCTAACAATAAGAATGCTCCTCTAGGATACACCAAGTCACAATGACTCTCTCTAAGAACAAGCTCCTCTAGTTCCATAATGAACTCACTTCCATATCCAAGTGTAAGGCTCCTCAGTATATCTGCTAAAACCTCCAAAGAGTAACTATCTCAACAAGTGTCTCTAATCACAAGAGAACTCTAGCCTCACCTAAGTCTCCAAGTATCCATAAGCAACTGTAACTGACTAATACATGCCAAACTCCAAATGCAACATAGCACCATCATGAAGTAATCAAGCAAATGATCAATGTACTCAATACCAAGAGAACAAACAAGACCACTGTCAATCCTCCTACTACACATCTGCATAATCAAGAAGCCCATCATGAAATCATGATCTAACCATCTTCTCGTAACAAGATCACATGCAACAAAACGTACAATGATGCGTACATCCTATCTCAAGAGAACCTGTATCATGTCAAAACTCTAAACCAGTATCAAGAATCAAGACACAATATCAACATCTCTAAATCAAGGATAAACATGTCAAACTGACACCTCAACCAAAGACTCAAAGAAGTCCTCCATGGTAAACCAAGATGTCAACATCTCCAATCATATGAAGATAACCATCTCCTAACAACTGAACTAAAAATGTCAAAAAACTCTCAAAACCAAGAGCTCCTCCATGACACCAACATCCACTGCAGAAGATCACCCATCACGTATGATGAATCCAACATGCTATCAAAGCTCCCACTGAACTGTTATATCGAGCTATCCATGACAATAAAATAACCATCTCCTAAATGAAGATTATCCATAGCTACAAACCAATCAAGGAATCCCACTGTCACATCAACAGCTCCCAAAAGGTCTAGTGAACCAAAATATCCAAACAAGAAGATAAAACCATCACTATCAAAAGCTAACATAGAATCATGTATCCAAGCTCTCCATGACATCATGATAAACATGCTACAAGTCCCAACAACTAACTATCCAGGCACTCTAATCATCCATCCTCTTATCCCAAAGCAACATACCAATGCACAAATGACCACAGACAAGGCCAACTAATGAAATATGCATAAACACTAAATCAATCTGGTGGATATAGATAGTCCACATCTAAGTCATCTCACTGTAGCCAAGGGGTAGCTAATACACAAAACTACATAACTCATAGATCCAAAACAAATGTAACATGCAAACTCATCATCACACTAGTAAACTACAAACTGAGATATCAAAGAAGATAACCTGTAGACTCCAAGACTCAAACACCAAATCAACTCTAGATTTGATTTGCCAACAAGTCCACAAATGAGTAACCATAGTCAAGGAACTAATCAAGCATCCAGAAGATAAAAATAATCCCCTAAAAATAACACCACAACACCACCTGTAATCATGAATCATACATCATAGCCCATACCTATCAATCACATACATGATCATGTCATGCCAATGCAAAAGTGAACCTGCATATCCATGACACTATAATCATCATCATCACTATCCCTGTACTCAACTCCCACTAAAACAAGACTCCAAGTCTCACACGAGTATCAACCATGTTCTCAAACCAAAAGACAACCTATACTTATCTCCATCAAAATTGTAACTCTAAAAAAATACCTGTAAACCTATACTAGGAAGCACCAAATATGAAAACCTGCTATACCATGCCAATGGTCTCATAACAACATGTACTCCCACAAGTTTGTGCCAACAAATCCATCTAAATGCACTCGTAAGCGCACTCTAAATCTCAGGCTCCTACAAGTGATCAAACAAGTACCAAACTCTCTCTGAACACCAAAATGAAAATCTACAAAATACAAACTGTAGTACACTGCAAGATCTCTCCAACACCTATCCGAAATCTAAAATATGATTCTGTATGCGAAAGTTATGAGCATAAAACTATACCAGAGCAATGCGGGCTTCAAATGCCAAATTCTGACACAAACAAAAAAATCTGATCATGAAACCTATACAACTGTCTAGTGCTCAGAAAGAGCTTTCTGATGCCTATAAGAAGTCGAAAGACTGATATTATATGTGAAATTTATGCCCTCCAGAAGAAAAGGCACTCTGAGGGCTAAAACTAGACCCCTGGTGGGCCCCTGTACCCTGATGATGTGGCATGACGTTATTGCTGATGTCATTACTGCTGACTGGGCATGAGGTGGCATTGACGTGGCACTAGGTTGGCATCTTTGACTGGCAGATACGAAAATGTTATATGTTTTGTTTTATATTCCACCTTTTCCAATGGACTCCAAAATTATTTTAATCAAGGAGGTTTTAATTTTTATTTAAGTCTAAAATTTAAAAAACTTCAAAACAAAAGTTTTTGCTGTCATAAACTTTCCACCACAAGTTTAATAAATATTTTAAAAGTTTTAATGCCCATACAAACCCCATGCCAAACCTTATTTAAGAGGTTTTAATAATATAAATTTTTTAAGTTTTTAAAAGGAGGTTTAAAAGCCCTCATAGGCTATTTTGGACACCACGACCCAACAGGCCGACCAAGGGGGTACAGTGGTCTGTGTACCACTGTACCCTCTGCAACTTTGTGCAGGGGACAGGGGGTACGGGGGTACCCGCTCCCCCCTCTTTAAATTGTTTTTTGTTTTTATATCTTGCAATGATTTTTTTTAATGCACTATAGTTAAATTTTTTTTTTTTGGTTTTCAAACTATAGAGAAAGAAAATTTGCAGTGCAGGAAGACATAAATTTTTTTAATATTTTATTCTGCAAATCTGTACGGTGTACCTGGGGGCCAAATTTTTTGCTTTTTCTTCCGGTGAACAAACCATAGCAAATTTTATATGATTTTTCATCTCTCAGGCCTTCTGGACTCAATGACGAGGTCCGTTTTGTCCCAGGAGGTCATTTGTGAAAGTTCCTCCTCAAAACCCTTATGAAGCCAAACCATAGAAACCCTCTTCAGCCATGATTTTTCAATCACCTGATCTACAACATGCACAACAAATCACCAATACCCAGAACCCCCAATCTGTAATACAACCTACACAAAACCTTGTAGTGTCCCAAATCCTTACATGCATTTCCATGGCTTCCACTTTGCACCTGATCCACACACACAAGGGTTATGCATATCCAGGGAGCTCACACCTCCCTCAACCATGAACATGGATCTGATACCAACTGTTAGGAATTTGCAGGTCTAATTAAACCAATTCCACATAACCCAATAGGAGAAACAAGATGCTGAAACAAACCATAATGCAAAGATAAAAAGAATAAGCAACAAGATAATACAAGATATACCCTGGGAAAACCCTTTGTAGGGAAAAACACAGCATCCAAAAGCATCCATGCTCAAATGTATTATTCAGCAATATGAAATTACAATACAATCCATGAGCTTCCATGAACACCCCTGAACCATCAAGCACCTCCAATGCATCCTCCATGTGTACAAGAATGAATCCACACATCACCTGCCATACTTCATAATATGCACTTAGAGGAGAGAACTCAATACAGTGACAGCCTCTCACAAACCTCCAATCCACTTACAATGAAATAGCCAACATTACCCAAACCACTAACCATGTGATTGCTTTTATAATATAAGCTCACACATTACAACTTGTGGTCTTGGATAAAACCATGTGCCCCAAAAACCATGGTAACACAAAACCATTAACTTATAAACCCACTTGACCCCACATTTGACTATTGGTACTAACTTTTCCTAATTAATCAAATAATACAAATAATAGTTAATTACTCTATGTGTCCCACACACATAAAATAACTAACCCAATGTTACAATACAACGTATACAAGTGGTAACTGAATAAAATAGTACAATATTATGCAAGGTGTACAACACCTATCCCAACATTACTTCTATCTATTACAATAGGTTCCTTACATGCTTTCCATGGTTCTGCAAAATTAGTGTCTCCCTCATACATGTTCTTCAAGTCATCAAAACCCAACACTTGAATTTTTATTTCTATCAACAAGTTTCTTCTCCTACTCAAGGCATCAGCAACTTTGTTTGATTTACCACTCCTATGCTTCAACACAAAAGTATAACTCTGCATGAACTCTACCCATCTCATATGTCTCTGATTCAACTTACCTTGACTATTCAAATATTACAAAGCTTGATGATCTGTATACAACACAAATTCCTTAGGCAACAAATAATGTCTCCACTTCTTCAAGGCTTGGATTATGGCATAGAACTCTTGATCATAAACTAAATATCTTCTCCTTGCATCATTCAACTTCTCACTAAAATATGCTGGTCTACCTTCTTAACTTAACACTGCTCCAATTGCATTTCCACTTGCATCACAATCAACTTGGAATACCTTATTGAAATCTAGTAGTGCTAAAATAGGTTGTTCTATCACCTTCTGCTTCAACAGTTTGAAACTTTTATCTGCTCCTGATGTCCACTTGAAATCTTTTCTATCACCTCTCATTGTCTTTGTCATAGGGTTACAAATTGAACTAAAATTTTTTATGAATTTCTGGTAGAAACTATCCAAACCATGAAATGATCTAACCTCTCCAATGCTCTCTGGTGTAGGCCATTCAACAATTGCTTTCACCTTCTCAGGGTCCATCTTCAATCCTTCCGCAGAAATCACAAATCCTAAATATATACCAATTCTTCTTTCATGAAACTACATTTCTTGATGTTTATCAGCAATTTCTCTTCTCTCAACCTCTACAAAACTTGTCTAATATGCAACAAATGTTCTTCCTTTGTCTTACTAAAAATTAGAATATCATCCAAGTATACAATTAAAAACTTACCCAAGAATTTCTTCAAGACTTCATTCATCAACCTCATGAAAGTACTCGGTGCATTTATCAATCCAAAAGGCATCACTAACCACTCATACAATCCTTCATTTGTCTTAAAAGCAGTCTTCCATTCATCACCTTCTTTGATTCTGATCTGATGGTATCCACTCTTCAAATCTAACTTTGTGAAATATCTTGCTCCACTCCAACAATCCATGATATCATCCATCCTAGGTAAAGGGAATCTATACTTAACTATGATCTTGTTTATTGCTCTGGAATTAGTACATGTTCTCCATTCCTCATCTTTCTTAGGTGCTAACACTGCAGGCACTACACAAGGACTCAAGCTTTCCCTAATCAAACCTTTCCTCAACAATTCTTGTATCTATCTATTCAACTCTCCATTCTCTATCAGTGTCATTCTATGTGCTACTTTGTTAGGGAAACTCACTCCCGGTATAAGATCCATGTGATGACTGATGCTCCTTATAGGTGTAATCCTTCAGGTACATTATCTGATATGATGTCTTCATACTCTATCAACAATTCTCTTATCTCCTCTGGTTCTTCTCCTTCAATCTCTTTCTTCAATGCCTCAGGCTTCTTAGGAATTAAGGCATAACACATATTCTCATGTCTCAAACCATCTAGAAATTTTCTTCCATCTACCAAACATATTCTAGCATTCCCACACATTTCACTCTTAGGATCATCCTCCAAAGGAATCAAAGTAATTCTCTTTCCATTTGCTAGTATAGTATATGTATTCTTTCTCCCATCATGTATTGCTTTTCTGTCATACTACCAAGGTCTACCCAACAAGATATGACAAACATCCATAGGCATAATATCACACAAGACTTCATCATGATAAGATCCAATATGAAATTTCACCAAACATTGTTCACTCACCAGTACCTTATGCTCATCCTAAATCCATGCTATCTGATAGGGCTTAGGGTGTTTCAATCTTTCTAACTTCATCTTAGTCACCATCTCCTCTTAAACTAGATTATCTGAACTACAACTATTAATCACAACTTTAAACACTTACCTTGGGATTTGCATCTGGTTCTGAACAGACTTTTCCTCTGTGTTGGTTCCTCATTTGCCTCTATTTGAAATAGTGCTCTCCTCATTACCAATGATTCTCCTTTCTCTGGATTTCCAACTGAACAAGGTGATTCAATAGGTTCTTCCTCAACATAGGCTTCTCTTCCACTATTTTCTGCTTTCTTGCTTGTACTACCTTGATTACATTCAAATGCTCTATGTCCTTCACCTTCACAATTGAAACAAGTACCTCTGAATGTCCTCTTATCAAATCTTATTCCTTTCCTTTTGTATCCTTCATTCCGGTATGCATTAGGGTTTCCTCTCTAGTAAAAAATTTTTGCATCTCTTCGGTAAGCATTGTTATCTCTATCATCCTTCTTCAACGGGCTGTCAAACTTGTTTTGCTCTACAAATGATCTGTCATATCCGGAAAATGTTCTTCCTCTTTGAAATTTGCCTCCTCTACCTCTCTATCTTAGATCATGTTTCTTATTCATCTTCTCTTCAACTTTCAGGGCAAATTGATATGCTTCCTCCAAAGATGTCATCCTTACCAAGCTTAGTTCTTCTTGAATGTTCAATCTCAGTCCATTGATGTATCTAGCCACTTTCTTCTTATTCTGTCCTTATGATCATCTTATGGAATTCTTTAGTGTACTCTTTCACAGATTTCTCCTTTTGTCTCAGGTTTTGCAATCTTTTCAACAACTCCAACTCATAATCAGCAGGTATAAACTGATTCTCCAATTTTGTCACCATTTGGTCCCACTTTGTAATCTTTTCTTTTCCTCTCCTATTCCTTTCCAACTGAACTTCCTTCCACCATATAGCAGCATGTCCTTTCAACTTTGTCTTTGTGAATTTCACTTTCTCCGGATCTTCAATTTCTTCATATTCAAAGTATTCTTCCATGTCATTTATCCAATCAATCAACTCTTCTAGATTTAAATTACCAGTATAGTTTGGCACATCAACTCTAGGTCTTTTCCCAATCTTCAAGATAGCTCGCAACATCTTCATCTAATATGATTCTTCTTCTTCATGACCTTCTAGGGTTTCGCCAATTTATTCAACAAATTGAAACTCTTCTTCATCATCACTTTCAATATTAGGTCTTGGTGTCAATCCTCTTTGCCTATCCTCTTCAACAGCATCCAATCAAATTTGCATTGTTCTCATCAATTCGATCATCTCATCCATTCTATTTTCTATTGTACCAATAGGAGGAACTCTTCTCGGTGGCATCTCCCTAGGATCAAGTGCAAACTACCTTACATTGGTGATCAGTTGCGCACCAGTAACCTGCCTCAGATTGGCGATCTACTTACAATAAGATCTTACAGAATCTCCTTCACCAATTCACTCCAAACAATCAAACTTTCGCTCTGATACCACTTGGTGCAGTCACAGTAGGAGGGTTCACAGATTGAACTGTCTGGACCATGCAGAAAGAGTAAACACAACATAAATAACATAAGAATATAGAACAATTGTAGATTCAGTCATTAAGTATATCATAGAAGTCAAAATAAAGATCTGCCAACAACATGCAGGCTTACAATTCGGCTCACAGGCCTGATTACATTCATGCACAAGATAAAGCTTTGAAGCTCCTTCATACAAAATCTAAACTAAATATTATGGTTCAATTGCTAACTACTTTCCTAAGGATCTATTACATCTTTATATATCATTTCTGGACCAATAGATTCCTCCGCGTCGGCCATAAGAGATCCGGAATCCTGATGAAGTGGTATAACGTGTGTTCTTGGATAGGTCAGACCTATCAGCTTGAAAGTCCTCCAATGGATACAATGAAGTGTGGACCTATGAGGAAGGTCAGAGACAAACCAAGGAACATTGAAGAATGAATCTTTATGATCCGCAAGTCAAGGAACGATCTGCAAGCCTTCTCCTTTAGTTGGTTACTCATGATTGTCAGAAAGCTTTGTACTGAGAAAATAGAGGATCTTCTAATAGTGATAACTTTCTGGTAACTGATCCAAATGCTCTGAATTCTTGATATGATGTAGATGAGTGAATGTAGATGCTAAGTCTAGATCCGCAAGATGTGAAATGCCAAAACTAGACCACAAGCTGAAACTGCTTCTGACTAAACTGAACTGGAAAATGAAAGAATTGAAATGCAAACCAAACTGAAATGAATTGCAAATGTTTTTGGTTGATTCAAGATGGCTTTGAACCAGGGATGCTCCTACATCAAATATATTGTAGGATTTATAAATAGTAGTAAGGGAAGGGACCCTACTGTAAGACCGAATTGTCAATTTGTTGAGGTTATAAATGATAAAGTTGGAGATATGGAAAGAGAGGTTGATAGATTGATAATGGTTGAGGCTATTATGGACCTTACCATTGGGGATGAGTTATTGATTGACTACCCCTTCTCAAAATGCACTCCTACGCGAAAGAAGAGGGAAGAACAAGGTCTCCCTAAGGATGTTCTTAAGGGCAGAAAGCCAAAGAATAATAAATGAGTGTGGACTGATGTTTTATAAACTATGTTGTCAAAATTGTGTTTTATTTAACTTATTGTATAAAAAAGGTAGTCTATAAAATAATGTTCCATTATTCAATTGATGTATATATGTTCATACAATTTATTTTTTTAATTTTTTTAAGCCATATTTGATTATATTTCTTCAAAATTGATACATTTATGATTTGTCCAATTGTTGCCAAACATTAAATAATGCTTGTGTTTGTTGATAGGTAGAAGATGTTGATGAAACACATAGTAATACCTAAGATCCAACTGGGTTATTAAGATTTGGACGAGATGATCCAAACCATCCTTTAAATAATACCAAGGTGAAAAGAGCAAGATTGAAGAGAATACTACTAGCTGAGAAATTTGAAGAGCTGATGAGATCTGCATACACTGATGATATGCCACCTAGCCTTAATGATGATGATCATGATAGTGAAAATGTAGTGCATGAAGAAGGATTGAATGAAATGCTTACAATTTTCTTTGGGGATGGAAACAATGATGACAATAATGATCATATAGTTAACAGTAACGATGATAGCAGGGGTAATTACCACTAACGTAATGTTGATGATAACAACCGGAAAGACTCCATCAAGAAAGCAGAAAAGACACCCGTGTTCAAATCGGGTGCAAGTAGAACCTCAAAACTGGCATGCACATTAATATTATTAGAAATCAAGTCACTATTTGGTTGGTCAGACAAAGGATTCACTACCCTACTGAAGTGAGTTGAAATCTATTTCTTACTTTGCATTGTCAATTGGTGTACATAATTCATAAACATTCATCAACTTCATTTATATTTATTTAAAGGGATTTTAAAACCATATATTGTATATAAATAGTCCTAGTATAGATTGACATATCAAACATGTTCATCATAAGTCAAACATTCAATTGATTTAATCTCTAGTAATCTTACGGGGCACTAAAAACTAAAATATTCCCTGAAGAGAATGTGTTGCCATCAACTTGTAGAGAAGCATGTCTGTTGTTGGTTGAGTTGGAGATTGAATATAAGCAAATTCATTCATGTAAAAATGATTGCATTTTATACAGAGATGAATACCAAAACAAGGTACAATGCCTTGTATGCAAAGAGAAGAGATCGTACAGATGTACAATGTCCTATAGTTCCAAAGAAGGTTTTACATCACATGCCAATTATAGCTAGACTTCAACAAATGTTTCATTGCAAGTCACTTGCACAATTGATGGACTGGGATGCAAAGAATAGAAGTAAAGATGGATTCATGCGAATTCTGGCTGACTCCAAAGCAATGAAACACATAGAGGAAAAATGGCCAAGAAAATTCAAAGATGAACCCCGTAGTATCAGGTTTGGTCTTGAAATTGATGGAGTGTGCCCATTCTCTTTCCTGAGCTCAAATTATAGTGTTTGTCTAGTCAGATTGATATTATACAATATTCCCCCATAGATGAGTGTTATAAAGGAGCACCTTATGGTGACTCTCATTGTTCCAGGAAAATATCAAGTTAAAAACATGGATGTTTATCTTGTGCCTTTTATTGATGAGATGCAACTCCTATGGAAAGGCATAAGAATGTATGACATATCACATCCCCCATCAAATAGGTCCTTCATGTTGTATGGTGTGCTATGTTGGACTATTCATGATTTCCCAGAACTTGGTGTTTGTTCTGGTAAGATAAAATATTTATGTATTTACACTCAATTTATTTTCATCCCAACTTTCATACTTAGTTTTATACTATTTTTTTGATGTTATTAACATTACTTATTGAATTGCAGGGCTTCAAACAAAGGGGATATTTGCATGTCGAAGATGTGCAGAACAATTTCAAGGGTGGTATTCTAAAGATCTACATAAATGTATTTACGCAAACAACAGGGTTTTTCTACCACTAGATCATAAGTTTAGAAATCACCTAAAGAATCAATTTGATGGAAAAGTTGAAAATAGAGGCCCTCCCATGATTATGGGTCTAGGTGATTGGCTTAAGAAGTATGAAGATGTTGAATTGAAAGCTTGGGAGGATTTTTTTGATTGGGCTGATTCAATTGAAGAACCAGAACAAGTTGTAGTTAATATGCCAGAAGGAATGAAAAGGAAATCCATATTTTATGAGCTCCCTTACTGGAAGGACCTATTAATATCTCACCTATTAGATCCTATGCACATCTTAAAAAATGTCCCATATTCTTTATTTCGACATATATTAGGCAAAGAGAAGGACACCTTGTCTTCGAGAGATATTGCTCTTTCGCATACCAAAATTGATAAAAAACATTTGTGGCCAAACAAGGAAAATGAAACATATGTAGTTAAGCTCCATGAATTTTGAAAAAAAAAGAAATAGACCAACTAAAAAATGGCATCTGTTCAATAAGGACACCTACTGGCTATGGGTCATCATTGGCTAAAGCTTTTACAGTTGATGGACATATCACAGGATTTAAAACACATGATTTTCATAATTTTCTGAAGGTATTATATATCATCATTTAACATTTACTGGTAATATTGATTAAGTATTAAATATATTTTAATATTTTGTTGTGTGAGAAAAAATTACTAATGACCTTTTCATAAATGTGTTTGATAGCATATCATGCGATTGGTAATTAGGGGGGATTCCTGTCTTACAGTTGACTTGAGGAATACCATAAGTTGATTTTCGGCATTTACAAGGTATGTGGTTATATGAAATGTTCATGTGTGAGAGACATAGAGATATGATATTGCATTTTAATTTTTGACTAAATGTTCATACTAATTTACTATTCTTATATTAGGTGGGTGACCTCCAAGGAGTTCCACGAATGTGAAGTGCTAAAATGGAAGAAGGAAATTACAGAAATTGTATGTGTATTTGAGAAGGAGCTCCCTACAAGTTTCATGGACCTACAAGTCCATTTACTTATACACCTAGTTGATGACATTGAATTGGCAGGTGTCGTATCAACGAGCTAGATGTTTTTCTTTGAGAGGTATATGAAAACTCTAAAAAGATATGTCTGACAAAAGGCACATCTAGAGGGTTGCATGGTTGAAGGTATGTATTGAATGAAGCACTTTTCTTCCTATGTGAATTCCTTGGTAAGGATTTTGAAGATGGGCCATGCTTTTGGGATGAAGAACGAGCATTAGATATTATTGATTGAGAAAAACCACAATCTAATGGTATTCAAGTAGAAATTAGTACGTAAATTCATGATCAGTGTGGTTGTTTTTCTTGCAATCATTAATTTACTCTATAATTTATTTGTTAAATTAACAGCATGACTTTTGGAGTTTGAAATAAACATGTTGACATGTAATAGTTGTAGACGAAAGTGCTATACTCAACAAGTTCATTCTATACCACATGGACTTTATGAACAATTGGATTGACATGTATGATAAAAAAAGAGAGAAGTGTCAGAAGCAAGGAGATAGTTTAAGAGATCGAACACAATGAATACTCCACTTCCCACTAATCTACTTGGGGAATGGGCCAAAGATTGCACACTAGAATGGGTTATTGAACAAATTCAAAACCAAATAGAAGATGCAGGTATAGATTCAAACATAACATAAGATGAAATCAACATGTCTAGAGGATGTGAAAGAACGGTATAGTTGGAATTTTACAAAATGTTGTTTCCTTATAGTTTTGACACTATTAACTATTTTAATATTCATCATTATATTTGTTTTCACTAAAATAAATGGTCTTTCACGAGCGAGGAAATATCAAGCAATGTGGGCATATGGTTGACATTATCGTGAAGAAAGTGTAGATGTAAAGAGATGATCCTTCGATTGTGGCATCATGGTTGACTTCAAGCAATCCAGTCAATCAAGCTCAAAAGATAAGAATATAATTGAAGGGAGTCTACAATATGTTTGGAAAATACAAGAAATTATTGAGTTGGATTACCGCTCTTTTAAATGTTGTATTTTTAAGTGTAGATGGTATGAAGTATTTGAGAGGACACGAAGACATGATACCCATAGTGGATTGTTTTCTATAGATTCCTCATGTTTCCTACCAGAGGATAAGGAGCCTTATGTTCTACCAATTCATTGTGAGCAGGTATTTCTTTAACTCAAACAAGAAGTGATAGTGATCATTAATCTATTAATTCATAGTTTATTGGGAATATATACATGTTTATTAATCAATAAAATTGTTATACCATACGTCTAATATATGTATGTCATTCATGTGCAGGTATTTTTCTATAAAGATATTTTGGACAAGAAATGGATATTTGTCATACATTATGATCCAAGATTAAGGTGTGTATTTGATGATGCATTAGTGGATACTGAACAAAACAATGATGGCCAACAAAATGAGAAAGAGTGTAGTGCCCCTCATTTTGGCTTTCTGATAGATTGTTAGTTGTTTCTTTATATCTAGATATTATGACATATTATTGATTTATTGTTTTGATGTAGTTGACACTCATTGATGTTTCTATGATGACACTGTTGATGCTTTATGATCGATATATTGTGCTTATGTTGTGATCAATTATGGGTTTAATTGACTATGTGGATTAATTTTATTATGTGCTTTATGCAATTATCTGATGATGTGTTATCTGGTTGATTAGTTATTGATGAACTTGTTTAATGTGGATATTTGTGATGTGTTTTGTGAAGGGACGGTTTAGCATTACGCATGTTGAGTACCTTGCTACGCTATGATTCCCTGTCACTATGTGCCTGTTTGGATGATTATATATATGTTTGTATTCGACCCTTTTCGTTTGCTACAGGGTTGTAGGTACCAGGCATTGACTCCACCTGAATTGGCAGATCTAAGGATGCCTTTATACCAATGGAAGTTGTGGAATGGAGATAACATGAGGTTCCCCAATTGTTATCATTCTCGATGAGGATGAGTTCTCAGTTCTATCAGTTTAGCCAGTTTGGAGCATGGTTGTGAGTCTCTATTATTCTATGGTATGTTGTCATTGAGATATGTTTGGTATGTAGTCTTTGAGTTGATTATTGTGGTCCATCGTTTTATTTAATAGAAATTATTAATCTATGTTGTTAAATAAATAATATTAATATTAAGTATTTGTTAGTAATTAAATTAATAATTTTAATAGCTAATAATAATAATAATAAATAAATTATAAATATTCAATATCATATTAAGTGAATATATATTCTTTTGTGTAGATATATAAGATATTATTTTATATTATATTATTTGTAGATTAATATTAATGTTGGTGAGTTGTCGAATGGTGTAAATAACAATTATTCAAATTTGAAGAATCTCCCTGATGGTGGAAAATTTAATGTAATTAATCTTTGAGTGAGTGGATTTTAGTAACGGGAGAATGATGGAGTGGGAATTTATTGAATTTGACTATTTTTATGAGAGGATGGATATTTGAAGGGGGTTTTCTATAATTTTGGGGGGGAGAGTCTGGCAGAAGAAGAATTGGGGAAAAGAAAGGAATTTAACAAGAAGAGGATTCTGAAGCTCAAAGATTATTTCTAGGTATGTTTATTGGAGTAATTAAATGAATTTTTGATGGAATTAGTTTGAGTCTTTATATGATTCTTTCTATGTATACATGTTAGCTTGAGCATTTTACCTCAAACTTGTTATTATCTTGGTTTTCCTGTCGCCATCTGCATCCAAGGAAGCCTTGTAATCTTTTATCTATGTAACTCCATGACCGTTTTAACCTCATCACATATGTTCTTTCCTGCATATCAATTCAACTAATCCTTCCTTGTGCATGGTGAATCTCATAGTTGTTTGGACCTTACTGTAGACATAGTTGATTTTATCATTGGAATATATAATAAACTTGTCTATATATCAAATGTTGCTAATATAATTTCGAATGGGATACATCTGAATTGATACCCCTCATTTTGACATCAATGGGCCTATTAAATTGATCCCATTTTGTGCATATCTTGCATCTATCATTACTCATCTTACGGGCCCTGGAAGGCAAGTAAAAACAACAGACCTATGTCTAACCAGTTACATAATCCTTTCAATAATTACACTATTTTAATTTACAATTATCCTACCTAGAGGATGCCTTGCTAAGAGGTGAGATCAATGTTTTTCCTGCAATATTGGTACCAAGTATGTCGGTCCATTAGTGCATTCTGACAAGCAAAATCTTCAACAAATCATTTGTTCCATTCATGGAATACATCTTTTATCTTTTGAGCTACTTAAGCGACATGTGTGGATGCTTATCCCTTTTATCCTTTTAGCAATTATCTGATGTTAAACTATGATACCTCACCTAACGCAGCCAACAAATCCATTCTTCACCTCCTGTCATAAGGTGTTCCTTTGTGGGGTTTTGTTGAGTCAATACAGTGCACAGGCCACATACCCTGTAAATCTCTTCCACATTAACATTTGAACCTACAATCATTCAGAATCTATAATCTTTATATCAAGCAAGGCAATTCGATCACGGCGATCTAACTTCCTATAAGTCTTATTGTAATTTATGTGAAGATACTCCATCTTTGGGTGTCATTAATCAGCCTCGTGCCATTTTGCAACCCTCACTGCATGCATTGGATTAATCCTCTGTGAGAACGGAGATTTTAAACAAAATAAATATTGGTTTCCTAAATTAAATTCTTTTTCATTTTATAAAACTTGAGTTAGCGTATGGAGGAATGAGTTCATTATAGTTATTTTTTTATGAAGTTGATTTTAGTTACCTATCCTCTGTAGCGAATCATCACTTATTCTTCAAATTGCTACCTATTCGATTTAGCTGAAGAACTTTTCCAGTGTATACCATTGTATCTGCAACCATAATCCTTCTTGTTCGGCCCTCTGTGGTGATTTTATTTGGTGCAGGCTGCATACCCTTCTAGTCTCTTAAGAGTTTTCTCTTTAATTCATCCTCTGTAATCTACTTTCAATTCATCTATCATGGTTGAAGCTATTAGATGCAATTTTTTTCCTCATAACTTATATTTTCAACTTTGTCAGGAAATCAAAATAGGAAGTCTATATTTCATAGAAATTTACATATTCAGAGGGTTAGGGAATTGAATCCTATTAGAAGATTCCATATTTAACTCCATGTATATCTGATAGTAAATTATTGCATCGATTTTATGATTATACCATTGTTATTATTCATTCTAATTCATAAAATATGGTCAATTTTAGATAGTAGAATGTAATTCATTTTATTATTAGAATAGATTACAAAATTTAAACATTATTCCTAATTGCTCCATTTTATGTTATTAAACCTAATTATTAGAATAGATTTATCTATTAATCATTTGCACTATAATATGTATCAATTCCAATTTTAACCAATTTTGCACTTATAATTGTTGGGTAAGTTTAGTAGTTTTAAATTATTAAGAAAGTAGGTTATGGGATAATATAGTTTTCTTAAACTTATTGTCTTAGTAAATTTAATGTAAGTTGTTATATTATTTAAACGATGATTTAATATCGTTGTATTGATTATTTCATTGAATTATGTTATAGAATTAATTATAGCTAAAATTTTAAATCTAGATCATTTGTGATTTGTGTTTCATTACAAACCAGAGTTGTTAATAACCTTTCCTAGTGTTTTTTTGAATTTATTGTCAAAAAATACAAGTCTAAGGATATAAGTAGGTTCAACTAAGGAATGGGTTGTTTTAGGTGTACTTGCTTTTATTTTTATTTTTAGTTATTTGGCTCCAGAGGCCTAATTGTTTCATCATAGATATGGTTTTGAGATAATGAAATGTTTATGATACTTTCTATTTTGTTGAGGTCATTGGTGTGTAGTATTGAGGCAAAATGTTGATTTGAACATTGACATTTGAGTTGATGGTTATAGTATTTGCAAAAGGGAACATACCTTGCATTGTCTATTTATTCTTGTCATATGATGTAAATGTTATTGTTGAATGGTTAGGGTTACTGGATGCATGTAGGGGAGTGGATTTCATTGTGGGGCTGGTTCCCAAAGTGGCTGCCTGGATAACCCTTTCAAAGTTGTAATCAAGTGATAACCTAATAATTAACCTAAGGGGTTGGGTAGTTAATTCATTAAATAAGATATTTGGTTGCCTCACCCAAGCCTGTAGCACTCATTTAGGCTAAGGATGGGATGAGAAGGCCTGGTTGGCATGATCGACTTCCTTGTCTTCACGAAAGGATAGTCAGTTCTGCATGTGTTGCCCTATGGGGCTGGTGCCTAGAGAGAGACTGTCAAGATAACCATAGATGGGGGTGGTGTCTAGTGAGAGACAACCAAGATAACCAATGACAGGACCATGTGATGACACTCTACCTACTGCAATCTAGTTTTCCCTCTTGTGTTCTTCCTCGTTGTTCATGTTGCCTTTGGGAGCATTGTTTGAGCTACTTGTGACTATGTTGTTGGAATCCGTGTTAGACTTTTACCTATTTGTGTTTTCCATTTGGACTGTTGTCATTGTGGAACCTCATTGTTATCTCCTAGCATGGGGGGTGGACCTCAGGGTTCCACATGGTTGGGTGGTTGTGCATTCTTCCATTGGTTTTCTAGCATTGTGGCTCATGTGTAAAGAAGATATACCTCTCATGATTCTAGTTTTGCACCTGTATTTGAAGATAGTATTTGTACTATTTGCACCTAGTTCTGTACATCAGTGGAATTCCTTATGTCATTTGATGTATTCAAAAGAAGAAATTTTGTATCAATGAAGTTATGTAATTCCCCTTATAAGATAAACTATTTTGTACATGTAATTTTATTACAAAAATATTGATGTATTTATCTGATTATGTAATGAAAGATGTTGTTTTACCCATTTGATTTACTTGAATGAACCATGTATGTTGAATGTTGTTAAATTATAATAATGTAGCTATGTAAATCCCTAGAGATGATAGTTTAACTCTGTTGTTATCAGGTTATATTATGTTCCATTATCATTTCTTCTAGTTTTTAAAAGAAAAAAAAATTTCCCTTTTTATTGCTTAGTTGAACTTATCTCTAGGGTTTCATGGCGGGGCATTACATTTGGTATCAGAGCCAGGTTTAAACACTGGGGACTCTAGTTATTATTGAGCCCATTATGTTGTCCTAGTGCTTAAACTCTATAGATTAAATTCTTTCCCTTTTTTTCCTCACTTTATGAATTGAAGTTGTCCTTTGATGGTGTGTGTGTGTTGGAAGATGCCTAGGGGTTGAGGTCGAGGTCGGGGTTGAGGTAGGGGACCTAAAAGAGGTGGTGGTGGTACACCTCCTCCCAATCCCCTCTTGTGAGTGTTCAAGAGAGTGGGGGTTAGAGTATGGAGAATCAGGGTCAGCCAGAGGGAGCTCAGTTACATCAATTGCTTGAGGAGGTTCTTGCTTGCTTAGGCCCTAGACAGGAGGTTGAGCAGTCAGTAGAGAGGGAAAGAGAAAGATCTCCTAGGCAGGAGGTTGATCAGTTGGAGGTTAGGGAAAGAGAAAGGTCTCCTAGAAGGAGAGAGATGTCAATAGAACAAGAGGCTACCTTGGCTAGTCACATGAGGGATCTTTTGAGGGCACGCCCTCCCACTTTTGATGGATCTGGTAGTGGTTTGGAGGCATAGACCTAGTTGTTGGATTTGGGTAGGTGTTTTTCCATGCATCCATATGGTAGTAACACCAAGGTGAGATGTGCCATCTATTGGATTTGGGTAGGTGTTTTTCCATGCATCCGTATGGTAGTAACACCAAGGTGAGATGTGCCATCTTACATCTCAGAGGATTTGCTTCTACATGGTGGCATTTAGAGGAATAGAAGTTGCACTTGGATATTGGTACAATTTCTTGGGAATTATTCCTAGAGAGGTTTAGAGCTCATTTCCTATCAGATCACTGGAAGCAGCGTCGAGAAAATGAGTTCCATGAGCTGAGATAGATGGCCATGTTAGTAGAGCAATATGAGCTTAGATTTTATGAGCTTAAGTAGTACGCAAGCATTGGTGATGATGAGGCTATGTTAGTCCAACACTTCATTAGGGACTTGAATGCTTGAATCAGTGGAGGAGTTTATGTTTTTGAGCCTAAGACTATGGAGGTAGCAATTGAGAAGGCGCCCATCTGGTAGAGAAGAATTTGGCAATGGCTCTTGGAGGTCATACAGGTGTGCATATTGGTAGTGCACCTTCTGCAAGCTTCAGGTCTTGTGGTGGTCATTCTCAGGCAACAAGCTCTTTTAGAGGTCATCATGTACCCATAAAGGGTGGACAATAGCAGTAGCAATAGCAATATTCTTAGGCAAAACCAAAGAATTCTCAGCCTTAACAGGGTAATAGATTTCAGTCTAAGAAGAATCAGAGTTGGCAGCAGGCTAGATGTGATCATATAGATCAACCAGCTCAGAGCACATAGTTTGTAGTTAGCAGAGGGAGTTTTTAGTAGTCCAATGCTTTTCTAAGTACCAGAGGATTTGGTAGAGGTACAGGGTGTTTCTCTTGTGGCCAATAGGGTCACATAGCCAATCAGTGTCCTCAGAAGAATGCTGCAGGATTTGGTCAGAGGCCGGCAACTTTAGAGCTGACCATAGGAGATGCAGGAAGGTCACACAAGGTATTTGCAGTGGTTAATAACTGCCAGGCAGAGCATCAGGACACAGTTGTGGAGTCTTCTGGATTGATGCGAGGTATTGGTATTTCCATTCTTTTTGATTCTGGTGCTTCTAATTCATTCATTTCTCGTTCTCTAGTGGAGCGTTGTGGATTGGTGGCAGTAAAGCAAGATGTTAGGTGGTAGGTTGAATTAGCATATGGGGCTAAGGTCGTAGTAGAATCCTTGGTTTATGGTTGTGATTTGAGGATTGGTCCTTTATCTACCATAGTAGATCTCCACATCATACCCCTTGGATCATATGACACAGTGTTGGGTATGGATTGGTTAGATGCTCATCGAGCAGTGATAGATTACCGGCGTAAGTTAGTGAAGTGTTTGGATGATTCTAGAGTGAGGTAGAGGTAGTTGGCATACAAAGACCCATCTCCTTGCGTATGATCTCTTCCATGCAGCCGAAGATATGTATGCATCAGGGTTGTCAGTTGTTTGTCGTGTCAGTTAATGACTTGGAGTCAGAGGAGAGTCAAGAGACATCTCTTGATGATCGCCCACTCCTTAGAGAGTATGTAGATGTGTTTCCCAATGAGATTCTGGCGATGCCACCTAAGTGTGACATTGACTTTAGGATTGATCTTGTTCCTAGAGTAGAGCCCATTTCACGAGCTCCATATCAGATGACCAGTCAGGAGATTAAGGAGCTTCGATTGCAATTGGAGGAGTTGTTAGCAAACGGGTTCATTCATCCTAGTGTCTCTCCTTAGGGAGCACCTGTGATTTTTGTGAAGAAGAAGGATGGATCCCTTCGGCTATGTATAGACTATTGACAGCTTAATAAGGTGACTATAAAGAATAGGTATCCCTTGCCACAAATTGATGATCTTTTTGATCTGATTAATGGGGCTAAGGTGTTTTTGAAGATTGACCTTAAGTCAGGATATCATCAATTGCATATTTTTGAGGTAGATATTCATAAGACAACATTTCGCACCCGTTATGGACATTATGAGTTTACTGTTGTACCATTCAGGTTGACGAATGCACCTTCTGTGTTTATGAGCCTAATGAATGGTGTATTTTGCATCTATCTTGATAGATTTGTCCTTATGTTTTTGGATGATATATTGATTTATTCGAGGACTATGGAGGAACATGAGGAACATTTGTGACAGGTTTTGCAGTGTCTGAGAGAAAATCAGTTGTATGCAAATTTGGCAAAATGTGAATTCTTTCAGACAAAGGTGAGATATTTCGTTCATGTTATTTTTGGAGAGGGTATTGTAGTGGATCCTTTGAAGATCCAAGCCATTATAGATTGGCCTATGCCCACTAATGCTTCTGAGGTTTGCATTTTTATGGGCTTGGCAGGCTATTATCGACGGTTTGTGCAAAGGTTTTTGAGGATAGCTCACCCCATTACATCTCTTCAGAGGAAAGGGAAGAAGTTTTTTTGGTTGGAGTAGTGTCAGGTAGCCTTTCAGACTCTTAAGGAGAGGTTGACTAGTGCACCCATTTTGGTAGTTCCTGACCCTACCGGAGACTTTGTAGTTTGTACTGATACATCTTTGGAGGGTCTAGGAGCAGTTTTGATGCAGGATGGTCATGTGATTGCCTCGCAAACTCAAGGATCACAAGTTGAACTATCCCACGCATGATCTAGAGTTAGCCATTGTCATGCATGCCTTGGTGAGATGGAGGCATTTTCTTTTGGGGCATTAGTTTGAGCTACATAGTGATTATCATAGTTTACAATATATTTTTACGCAGCTAAACCTAAATGCAAGGCAGAGGTGGTGGATGGAGTTCTTGTGTGAGTATGATTTTGAGGAGAAGTATATCTAGGGTAAGGAGAATGTAGTGGCAGATGCTCTTAGTTAGCGGAGACATGAGCTTTCAGTAGTCACTCTTGCAGTAGATTTGAGAGGGTAGATTCTTGTAGATTTTCCTACCGATAGTTGGTATCAGGAAGTGAGGTCAGAGGTTGAGTTTGGTAGACCTTTGGAGGGTAGATTTTCTAGTTATTCTCTTGAGTTAGATGGTCTCTTGCAACATTTGGGTCATATTTATGTTCCTAGTTTAGAGGGTCTTCATACCCTAATCATGTTAGAGGCACATTGGGTACCCTACTCAGCTCATTCGGGTGTCAAGAAGATGCATGCAGATATCTGTTAGTTGTATTTTTGGAGTGGAATGAAGAGGGATATTACTAATTTTGTTTCAAGGTGTCTTGAGTGTCATAGGGTGAAGGCAGAGCACCAACACCCCACAGGACTTTTGCAGCCTTATCTTGTTCCAAAATGGAAATGGGACATTATTTCTTTAGACTTTATAGTTGGGTTTCCCGTATCTTCCCATTGTCATGATGGTATTATGGTCACTATGGACAGGTTGACAAAGGTAGCACACTTCTCTCATGTTTGGTCATCATACAATACTTCTTCTATGGCCAGAGTATTCATGAAGGGCATAGTCAGATTGCATGGGATTCCTCATAGGATCATCTTTGATAGAGATCCAGTGTTCACTTCAGCTCTTTGGACTTCCTTGTAGCATGCTTTAGGGACTTAGTTGAACTTCAGTTTAGCTTACCATCCAGAGACTGATGGGAAGACCAAGAGGGTTAATTAGGTCCTCGAGGATATGCTTAGGATGTATGTTATGGATTAGCAGAACCGTTAGGAGGATTATTTATACTTGGCGGAGTTTGCATACAATAATGGATATCACAGCTCTATCGGTATGTCTCCATTTTAGGCTTTGTATGGTCATCCTTGTCAGACCCCACTGAGTTGGGATCACTTTGAGGATAGAGTTCTCCTAGGGCCAGATATGCTTAGGGAGATGGAGCAACAGGTTGAGCATATTAGAGAGCATTTGGTGGCAACCCAGGATAGACAAAAGAAGTATGCAGATGCTCATAGGGTCGATCAACAGTTTTCGGTTGGTGATCAGGTCTTCCTATGGGTGCATCCATGAAAGAGTCTGATCCATTATGGAAAAGGCTCTAAGCTCACACCACACTTTGTTGGGTCGTTCGAGGTGTTGGAGAGGATTGGTCCTGTTGCTTATCATCTTGCTTTTCCACCCAGTTTATCACGCATCCATGATGTGTTTCATGTTTCTGTTCTCATCTAGATATTGTTCATGTTCTTGATTGGAATGCTCTACAGGTAGAGGACAGGTAGCTGGATTTGGAGCCCATAGGCATTTTGTAGCATAGGAGACTCGCACTCAGGGGCATAGATGTGGAGCAGGTCAGGGTCCAGTGGGATCCTAATGATGAGACTTCTGCTACCTGGGAGGATGCATCCAAGATGCGGGAGTTATATCCATACTTGTTTACAGGCTTCCAGGAGTAAGCCTGATTCTAGGGGGGAGGATGTAGTGCCCCTCATTTTGGCTTTCTGATAGACTATTAGTTGTTTCTTTATATCTAGACATTATGACATATTATTGATTTGCTATTTTGATATAGTTGATGACACTCATTAATGTTTCTATGATGACATTGTTGATGCTTTATGATTGATATATTGTGCTTATGTTGTGATCAGTTATGGGTTTAATTGACTATGTGGATTAATTTTATTATGTGCTTTATGCAATTATCTGACGATGTGTTATCTAGTTGATTAGTTATTGATGAACTTGTTTAATGTGGATATTTGTGATGTGTTTTGTGAAGGGATAATTTAGCATTACTCATGTTGAGTACCCTTCTACACTGTGATTCCCTGTCACTATGTGCCTATTTGGATGATTATATATATATATATATATATACACACATATATATATACACATATATATATATATATGTTTGGGTGAAAGCACAAAGATGAGTATACATTTTGCAGAAGTCTCCCGCGGATGAAAAATGCCACTTGGAACGGGTATCCATTTTAAAAAAAAATGGGTACCTATTTAAGATCAGGCACCCAAAGCAAAACAGGTACTTGTTTGGAACAGGTACCTATTTCATAACGGGTACCCATTTTTTTTTTTTTAAAAAAGCCATGTGCATATAAAAACAAAAAAAAAAAACTTTTTGAAAATGGGTACCCGTTTTTTAAACGAGTACCCATTTTCAAAAAGTTTTTTTTTTAACATGCCTATTGCTATTTTTTTAGAAATGGGTACCTGTTATTTTTAAAATGGGTACCTGTTTATAATGGGCACCCATTATGAACGGGCACCCATTTATAACGGGTACCTATTTCTAAAATTTTGAAATTTCAAACCCGCCAATTTGCATTGGTTTTAGGCTTGGAAACCCAAGCCTTAGCTTTGGACCTACAACTAGGAGACCATGAAAACAACAAGAGAAAAAACTAGTTTCACCACTATGGCTGACAACTTTTTTTTCAGAATATTTTAACGAAATTAAAACCCATTATAGATCTCAAAGTCTAGTTTTCAATGTGTAATTTTTTTTTTCTATTGAACATAATTTTCTATTTATTATTTATTTTCCAAACAAACTAACTCATAAACTTGAAATAACACAGGTTACTATTTTTTTAATAACTTTTGATTTTGAAAGTTTCTTAAAAAAATTTATGTCTAACCAAACTAGACATCATTCTCTACATGATGAAAAAAAAAATTTAGTGAATTGATTAGTTTAGCTCAAATTATGTTGGATGTACACGAGCGGTTTTAAAAAACACTAATTAGGGCCATAAAATTAATTAAAATATATATTTATCAAAAAATTACAAAAAAATATCCTGACCAAAATTTAACATCCTGAGAATCTTTCCACAAAAGGAATTAGAAAAATACATTAATTTAGGTCAAATTATGTTGGCTGTACACATGCATGTTTTTTGCAAAAAATAGGGGACTTTTAAAAAGCCTTGAAAACTAGAAACAAAATCCTACATTTCCTATTTTTACATCATCTTAATATTCTATGTGCAAGTGCTTCAAATTGTCACTCCAAGTATGACAAAATTTAAAAAATAGGAAAAACACTTCCACTTTTTGGCCAAAAAGTGAACTCATCTTCTTGCACTTACCCGTTTGTATTCGACCCTTTTCATTTGTTGTAGGGTTGCAGGTACTAGGCATCGACTCCACCTCAATTGGCAGGTCTGAGCATGCCTTTATACCAATGGAAGTTGTGGAATGGAGATAGCATGAGGTTCCCCAGTTGTTATCATTCTAGATGAGGATGAGTTCTCAGTTCTATCAGTTTGGAGCATGGTTGTGAGTCTCTGTTGTTCTATGGTATGTTGTCATCAAGATATGTTCGGAATGTAGTCTTTGAGTTGATTATTGTGGTCCATTGTTTTATTTAATAGAAATTATTAATCTATTTTGTTAAATAAATAATATTAATATTAAATATTTGTTAGTAATTAAATTAATAATTTTAATAGCTAATAATAATAATAAATAAATTATAAATATTCAATATCATATTAAGTGAATAAATATTCTTTTGTGTAGATATATAAGATATTATTTTATATTATATTATTCGTAGATTAATATTAATGTTGGTGAGTTGTCGAATGGTGTAAATAACAATTATTCAGATTTGAAGAATCTCCCTGATGGTGGAAAATTTAATGCAATTAATCTTTGAGTGAGTGGATTTTAGTAACGGAAGAATGATGGAGTGGGAATTTATTGAATTTGACTATTTTTATGAGAGGATGGATATTTGAAGGGGGTTTTTCTATAATTTTTGGGGGGAGAGTCTAGCAGAAGAAGAATTGGGGAAAAGAGAGAAATTTAACGAGAGGAGGATTCTGAAGCGTGAAGATTATTTTTGGGTATATTTATTGGAGTAATTAAATGAATTTTTGATGGAATTAGTTTGATTCTTTGTATGATTCTTTCTATGTATGCATGTTAGCTTGAGCATTTTACCTCAAACCTATTATTATCTTGGTTTCCCTGTCGCCATCTGCATCCAAGAAAGCCATGTAATCTTTTATCTATGTAACTCCATGACCATTTTAACCTCATCACATATATTCTCTCCTGCATATCAATTCAATTAATCCTTCCTTGTGCATGGTGAATCTCATATCCATTTGGGCCTTACTATAGACAGCTGATTTTATCATTGGAATATATAATAAACCTATCTATATATCAAACATTGCTAATATAATTTCGAATGTGATACATCTAGATTGATACCCCTCATTTTGACATCAATGGGCCTATTAAACCGATCCCATTCTATGCATATCTTGCATCTATCATTACTCATCTTACGGCCCCTAGAAGGCAAGTAAAAACAACAGACCTATGTCTAACCTAGTTACATAAGCCTTTCAATAATTACAATTATTTTAATTTACTATTTTACAAGTATGTCAGTCCATTACTGCGTTCTGACAAGAAAAATCTTCAACAAATCATTCATTCCATTCATGGAAAACATCTTTTATCTTTTGAACTACTTAAGTGACTTATGTTGGCGATTATCCCTTTTATCCTTTTAGCAATTATCTGATGTTAAACTATGATACCTCACCTAATGCATCCAACCAATCCATTCTTCACCTCCTATCATCAGGTGTTCCTTCGTGGGGTTTTGCTAAGTCGATATAGTGTATCAGCCACATACCTTGTAAATCTCTTCCACATTAACATTTAAACTTGCAATCATTTGGAATCTACAATCTTTATATCAAGCAAGGCAATTTGATCATGATGATCTGACTTCCTGTAAGTCTTATTGTAATTTATGGGTAGATACTCCATCTTTGGGCATCATTAATCAGTCCTGAGTCATTTTGCAACCCTAACAATGTGCATTGGATTAATCCTCTGTGAGAATGGAGCTTTTAAACAAAATAAATATTGGTTTCCTAAATTAAATTCTTTCTCATTTTATAAAACTTGAGTTAGCGTCTGGAGGAACGAGTTCATTATAGTTATTTTTTTATGAAGTTGATTTTAGTTACCTATCCTCTGTAGTGAATCATCGCTTATTCTTCAAATTGCTACCTATTCGATTTAGCTGAAGAACTTTCTCAATGTATACCATTGTATCTGCAACCATAATCCTTCTTGTTCGTCCCTCTGTGGCAATTTTATTTGATGCAGGCTGCGTACCCTTCTAGTCTCTTAAGAGTTTTCTCTTTAATTCATCCTTTGTAATCTACTTTCAATTCATCTATCATGGCTAAAGCTATTAGATGTAATTTTTTCCTCATAATTTATATTTTCAACTCTGTCAGGAAATCAAAATAGCAAGTCTATATTTCATAGAAATCTGCATATTAAGAGGGTTAGTGAATTGAATCCTATTAGAAGATTCCATATTTAAGTCCATGTATATCTGATAGTAAATTAATGCATCGATTTTATGATTATACCATTGTTATTATTCATTCTAATTCATAAAATATGATCGATTTTATATAGTAGAATGTAACTGATTTCATAATTAGAATAGAGTATGAAATTTAAACATTTTTCCTAATTGCTCCATTTTATGTTATTAAACCTAATTATTAGAATAGATTTATCTATTAATCATTTAAACTATAATATATATCAATTCCAATTTTAACCAATTTTGTACTTATAATTATTGGGTAAGTTTAGTAGTTTTAAATTATTAAGAAAGTAGGTTATGGGATAATATAGTTTTCTTAAACTTATTGTCTTAGTAAATTTAATGTAAGTTGTTATATTATTTAAACAATGATTTAATATCATTGTATTGATTATTTCATTGAATTATGTTATAGAATTAATTATAGTTAAAATTTTAAATCTAGCTCATTTGGGATTTTTGTTTCATTACAAACTAGAGTTGTTAATAACCTTTCCTAGTTGTTTTTTTTAATTTATTGTCGAAAAATACAAGTATAAGGATATAAGTAGGTTCAACTAAGGAATGGGTTGTTTTAGGTGTACTTGCTTTTATTTATTTATTTAGTTATTTGGCTCTAGAGGCCTAGTTGTTTGATCATAGATGTGGTCTTGAGATAATTAAATGTTTATGATACCTTATGTTTTGTTGAGGTCATTGGTGTGTAGTATTGAGGAAGAATGTTGATTTGAACATTGACATTTGAGTTGATGGTTATATTGTTTGCAAAAGGGAAGATACCTTGCATTGTCTATTTATTCTTGTCTTATGATGTAGATCTTCTTGTTGAATGGTTAGGGTTACTAGATGCACGTAGGGGAGTGGCTTTCATCATGGGGCTAGTGCCCAAAGTGGTTGTCTAGATAACCCTTTGAAAGTTTTAATCAAGTGATAACCTAATAATTAACCTAAGGGGTTGGGTAGTTAATTCATTAAATAAGATATTTGGTTGCCTCACCCAATCCTGTAGTGCTCATTTAAGCTAAGGATGGGATGAGAAGGCCTGGTTGGCATGATCGACTTCCTTGTCTTCACAAAAGGATAGTTGATTCCGTATGTGTTGCCCTATGGGGCCGTTGCCTAGAGAGAGGCTGTCAGGATAACCATAGATGTGGGCTGGCGTCTAGTGAGAGACAACCAGGATAATTGGTGCAGGAGCACCCAATCCACAGTGGCCTCCATGAGGCATTCAACTGTTTAATGTTCATTTTGATGTTTCCAATAAGGTCCTAGAAGACCATTCATGTAATAAGGTCTGTTTGACCAATCCATGTCATTGTAGTTTGTATCTAGGTTCATTTTGTAAGTCCCAAGGACACTTGTCGATCTGTAATCCCAAAGGTTGTTAGGCAGTTCAAGGTTGTTAGATTTCCCAGCCACTTGGAGTCAATTCATTACTCCTCATGGGAGTAGATAAAATGCTCAGAGCAAATCAATTGTAATCATGGTAGAGAGATCAGAGTAGTTGAGTAGTTGTGTAGTTGTGCATTTGTGAAACATAGCATTTGTGTGTATACATTTTTGAAAGCATAATAAATAAGATCTTGTTTGTGTTGTGCATCTTTCTATCATTCAAGTTCATTAGGGTTTCTTTCTCTGTGCAATCGATTTACTATTTTGGGGTCGAGATGGATTCTTAATCCATTCCACTGGTTAGATTTCTTTGAAATCAGTGGAATGGTTGTACAGATCGATTTGTGTTTTCTGTTTGTTCATTTTGTGTTTGCAAGATCATGTACATGCTCTGAGAGATCCTAGCATCCTCATGTGCTAGGTTGGTGGAGGAATAGATCTATGCGGTTGTGGAGTTGCAGGGGAGAATCGGCAGTTGGACTAAAGGTACATTGTATAACCAGCGTGGGAAGTCAAGCAAAGATACATTGAAAGAGTCTTTTGTTAAGAAACTGTGTTTAGATACATTCATTGACCTTTGATCACCGATGAATCATTTGAGCATACATCGGATGACCAGTTGTGAATGGTTAGGTCATGCATCAGGAGGACTGAAGGTGTCGGTGAGAGAAAGGTGAAAGCTTCCGATCTTGGAATTCTGGCCAAAAGTGTATCGGCGTATTATGCAAGTTATATTTATACATACAAAGGAAGTCAACGGTCGGTCCCACCAAATGTACATTCTGCAAAGTATGTTGGTAATGTATCTTCCGAATGTATATTGAAGATATACATTGTGTTAAGTCATTGGTCAAACGCATGTTGAGAATGCATCTTGTGAATGTATATTGAAATATACATTGTGCACATACATTGACCTAGATACAAAGGGCGACTGGTAGCGACGGTGGAGGAAACCGATGATCACAAGTCATGGTATGCATGTACAAGTGTTTGGCATAGCGGTAAGAGTGGCAGATACATTGGGTCACTGGCAGTAGCAGGTCATGCTATACATGTATAAGTTAGTTGTATTAGGGTGAACAGTATATTGGAGTGAAGCTTGGAGTGAAGGCCGATAGTGTATTATCTTGCCGAAGACAAAGTCTAGTGTTAAGCTCATCGGGAAGAGATATAGATCACTGGAAGGGTTTTAGGTCCTGTAGATGGAAGAAGTCATAGCGAAAGGGTGTTAGAGACACATCGGTATGAGGCAAGACTTCGGTGTGAAAGGTATTTGGTCGGCCGATGGCATATGGTCTTGCCGATAGGCGAGAAATGCAAAGTATATACATCGGGGAGAGTTGGATGTCAGGGAGATAGGAAGTAAGGTGGCCGACAGGGGAATGTTTGGCTGATAGAAGTAAATCTCCAAGACATCGACCACCCTATTGCTGATTAGTTTGTGAGGCAAGGTTTTGGCTCCTCATCATATTGGTATTAGAGCTCAACAAAAAGTCTGGGTAGTTGTATGTTTGGTTCTGTCACTGAGAAGGCAGAAGTAGAAGAATAGAGAGATTAGCAAGATGCCTCCAAAAGGTACTAGCACTGCTAGAGAGTTGCAAGAGATGAAGGAAAAACATGCTAAAGAGATGCGGAAGATGAAAGAGCTTGCAGAAGCCCTTCAAGCCAGGCTTGCAGCCTTGGAGACAAACAAAATAAGGGAAGAGGATGGTGAAGAATTTGAAGATGTAGATGAAGATCTGGATCCTGAAGATCAGAGATTTGCAAAACTATTAAGGGCAATCAAGAATGACAAACCTAAGGTAAAGATTGATGTTCCAAGGTATGGTGGAATTTTAAATGAGGAAGAGCTACTTGATTGGATTGCTACATTAGATAATCACTTTGAATGTGAGGAAGTTCCCAAGGAGCAGAAAGTGAAGATTGCAAAGACCAAATTGGGAGGTCATGCTTTGGTATGGTGGGATTACATACAATCAGAGAGGAGAAAGCAAGGAAATTCAAAGATTTCTTCATGGGATAAGATGGTAGCAAGAATCAAAGGTAAATTTTTACCCAGGGATTATGAAGTTCAAATGTTTAAGAAGCTTCAATTTTTAAGACAAAAGGAAATGGATGTGAAAGTATATACTGAGGAATTTTATAAATTAAGTATGAGGTCTGGTCATCATGAGAATGAGATTGAAAAGGTTTCTAGATACTTGGCTAGTTTGAGATTGAATATACAAGATGAATTAGTTTTGGCTAACCCTAGGAGTGTGGAAGAATGTTACCAAATGGCAATCAAGATTGAGGAGAAGATGAAAAGGAGACAGGATAAGTCCATGAGAGGAAGAGGCAGCAATATAAGGGGAAGAGGATCAGCCCCTACAACAAGACAAGCTAATGAGAACCAAGAAGAGACTAGTAAAGGACAAGAGTAGTCTGATTTTAGGGGTGGATGGAGAAGTTCAAGAGGTAGATTTGGAGGTGGAAGAGGTTCTAATACATTTTTAGGAAAGTGCTACACTTGTTGTGAGTTTGGTCATGTTGGCAAGAGACACTATATGGATCCATAGTTGTTGTCATTGATGGCAACAAAGGTCATCCCACATATCCGCAAGTCATGGTGTGTCTCTACCAGAAGTCAGAATGAAGGTTATTGTGGTCCAGTGAACAAGAACAGAGCATATGGCAAGGTCCGACAGACAGGTCCGGATCTCTCAGAGGAAGTATCTTGGTGCAGTGCGGATCTGGGGAAGTCAAGAGGACTACCTTGAGTGGTATATTCCAAGGATTTAGCCTCCGGTGATGGATAAAGAAAAAGATATGAATAGTTGAGTACTGCATTCCTGAGTGATAGTGTGAACAGAGGAAGAACTGACTGACAGAACATCAGACTATTTTCTGGATGTGTTACTATTGATGGTAAAGGTTGTGAAGGCATGAATCATGTTTGGCTGACATGATTAATGATATCTACAAGAATATGCTTGATCCGCATTACTTGATGTGCAAGGATTCAGCCGACAGAACAGAGTTTGTGAGAAGATAGACTATTTCGGGTGCTGACTAGAAAGATAATGAAATCACTTGTGCGGATATATATATAGGATGGATTTAGTTATGAGAAGTGTTGTGGAGTGATGTGATATGTGAATAAGAGCAGAGCAGAATAGAAGCAGTAAGAAAGATCTGGTATGTGAAAGAAAAGCAGAATAAAGAGAAGAGGAAAGATGAAGTGCAGCAGATCAGTGTACTGAGCCTAACCAGAACTAAACTCCAGCATATATGGATGCTTCCAATCAGTTCAAGTATTGTATAAACATTCTTTTGTAGACAGTGTGTCTCCTTGTAGGCAGTGTGCCTCCTTTGTGAGCAGTGTGCTCGGGCAGTGAGCCCTAATTGGCAAGTGCCATTTTGTAATTCCTTATTCTTCTAACAGAGAATAATCTTTGGGTTAATCACCCCATGGTTTTCTCCCTTAACAGGGTTTCCATGTCAAAAATACTGTGTCATGTGTTTTTCATTTCATGGTAATATTTGCTTGTTTGAATTAATGCTGCATTGATTAATAAGAAAGTTTAGAAAGAAAAAATAATTAGGATAACTGATTCACCCCCCCCCCCTCTTAGTTATCAACAATTGGTATCAGAGCTAAGTTCCTCCTAATAAAGCCTAATAGCTTGAGGAAGATCTAGGAGTTCAAATGGATGCATATGGTTTAAGGGAGCAACTCAAAACTGCCCTTGAGGATCTTGAACAGTCAAACTCTGAAGTCAATGAATTAAAGGAAAGACTCAAACAGGCTGATGAATTCATGAGAGAACTAAAAGACAAATTAAGTCTCTCTATGAAAAAGAGAAAGGAGCTGCTCCAACAATTGGCAAGACAAAGTGAAGAAAGTAATGCAAATGAAGAGCTGACTGAAAAAACCAAGTTATGTGAAAAGTTATCAAAAGAAGTCATTATGGTAAGACATGAAATGGAATCAGGAGTTATAAAGTTTACTCAAGAGATTGAAGAGAAAAGAAAAACCAAAGACAATCTAAGACAATCTCTCAAAGAGAAATCAGAAGATTGCCACTAGATGGATAGGATTATCAGACATCTTGAATCTAATCTTGAAGATGCTAAAGATAATGAAGAAAAACTTGAGGATCAAATTGTCTCTCTCAAAAGGGATCTTCAAACAGCAAATGAATATAAAGAGAAATTCAAGATAAGTTCTGCTCAACTTGAAGTTCTTCTTGGAAGTCAAAAGAGGACAGATGACAAGTGTGGTTTAGGATATGAGAAAGGAGAAAGCTTTGGATCCAGTCAGAAGAATTTTGGATCAAAAAATCCAAGGAACAGGCCTAGAAAACCTCCGGTAAGATAGCCCAATGCTCAAAGATATCCATCCTTCAATGGATACTGCCACAGCTGCAATCACTTTGGTCACAAAGCTAATCAGTGCAGAAAGAGAATGAATCAGACTAATTCATCCTTCTCCAGACAGTTCTTTAACTGCAAAAGGTATGGACATAAGTCTCATGAATGCAAAAATATGCAAATGAACAAATCATTCAAAGGTAGATGCTTTACATGCAATAGAGTAGGTCATATGGCTAATCAATGCAGATCAAGAGGTTATCAGTCAAATATGCAAAGAAATGTTGTTTGCCAAATTTGTAATAGGTCTGGTCATAATGCAAAGTCTGCAGAAGCAAGAATCAAGACAAAAGAGGTCCGGTATATAGTCAGAATCAAGACAAAGGTAAACAAAAGATGAATGTGGATGAAGTTAGGAATGAGATGAACAAGATTTGGGTGAAGAAAAGTTCAGAGAAGGTAGAGGTTGGATCCGCACCAGACTCTGGTGCTGATATTCCTTCTGGAAATTAAGAAATGAGCTCTGGCTCAGGGGGAGACACAAAGAAAATCCTATTCCCCCAGCCAATCAAGTGATGCCTGATTAGGCACAAGATGTAGAGTAAAGGGTTTGTAGATATGAGTCTTGAGATGATCCAGCTAAGATTTCAGAGGTCTGCATGAAGATGTGAAGAAGTTGTGATCGATCATGTAAAACATGTTCTGGGAGATGCTCCAGAATGACAGAGGATTACAAAAAGGTCCGGAGAGATCCGGAAGTGCATTGTCTTATTCTGTGGATTGGACAGAGTATTTGGGATGTCCTTGTGATGTGTCATCTTGATTTGTTCATGGTTGGAAGATCCGCATGACGTTCATAAATCAGGACTGATTCAGTTCTTCAAGTCATTCGAATAAGGCAAACTGGAAGAATGTAGGTCGAGCATTTATTACAAATAGATATTAGGGTTTGTGAAACAATATAAGGGATTTCTCATAAATCACTTGTTCATTCTACACTCAAGAAGAAGCGAAAAGTGGAGCTCTGCAACAAAATTCATCAAGTTCACCGAAGATCACTTGCAGAAGTTATTACACACAGAAATCAATCCAACCACTCCGTATAACCAAAGGCGCATAAGGTATTTTCCGTTTTCAATATCTCATTGCAAATCTTTGAAAAATGGCTACTCTGAATATAGTTAAGATCTCTGATAGACCTCGTCCCACATTCAAGAAACATCCATACAAATCTTTGGAGGTAGATCCCCTAGGAGCCTTCTCTAGTGTTCCACATGGTGTATTGCATACGGAGGACATTAGGGTTTACATACATGCGAATTTTGAAGACTTTGGAGAATCAAAATTGATGGATATCTATCACAAATAGTTGATAGACAACTCCTTTGAGATTAAACCTCAGTACAAAGCCATCCGGGATAAGCACTTTGCACAGTGCATTCATTTTCCCTGTTTTGAAGAAGATGAATGGGTCCGGTATGTACTAAGTAGAGTGCATGACAATTTCCTATGGTTGAACAAGCCTTTCAAGATCACCAAAGATGCAATTAGGGCTGTAACTGGTCTGCACTCATCTGGTGGATTACCTATTCTCAAGTCTGTCAAAAATCAGACAGTTAGTGATGCAACCGGATCTAAATTTGACAAGAGAGCTATGACAATTGAAGACATCACTGAACCAGTGTCAAATTTGCATCTATGATAATTGGTTACAAGATCTATCACTCTAGTAGGGAAAATTCAGTATTGGGAACTACAATTTACACAGCTTATCAAATGCTAAAGGAGAATGCAGACTATGACTTGTGTGAGCTTCTTCTAAACCAACTTTTGGAAAATCTACAGAAGATCAAGAAGGACAAGAAAAACTCCTTCAAGTATGGTAGTTTGATCCTTTGTTTATTATTTTATTACATGAATGAGCTTCCCGGATCCAGTGGATGGATATGGCAGAATGACAGACCAGTTGCCATCCAAATCACAGATTATTTGCATGGACTTGGGGATGCTAAAGCAAGAAAAATAGCCCTGTGGGGATATTTCAAGAACTTTCAGAGCATGATGCATGCAAGAGAAAGAATTCCCTAGTCTCTTGTTGAAAAGTACAAAGACACAGTATGCTTTATGGTAGAAACATATCAGTGCCTAATGGAGGCAGTAGAACCAAGAACTGTGTGGATCATGCCCATGGGGTATGAAGTGGATGAATAGATTGTGGAGCTGCATGTTCAACACATGCTAAGTCAGCCTAAAGATCCAAAGGCAGAAAGGTTTGGAACATTTGAGGAACTAAGTATAAAAATCCATGTTGAACTCAAAGAACCAAAGATCAAGAGGAAGGTTAGAAAAGAAGTAGAACATATAGCACAAGGCCTTGGGATCTCAATGGAGGCACTTGATGCTCACAAAAAGAAGAAGGAAGGGGATGAGAAAGAGAAGAAGAGGGCAGAAAAGAAAAGTGAAGAAAGTGTTCCAGTAGAAACCTCCACCCAGACCAGATCATCAAAAAGATCTGCACCTACCATAGCCAAAAGCTCAAAACTGGAAGTCTAGGCATCCGGCAAAAGATCCAAGACAAAAGCCACAAGGGCTTATGAAAGTCAAAGAGATGAAGAGGAAACTGAATCAGATGAGGGAGTAAAGGAAATAAAGAAGCAAAAGAAGAAAGGATCTGGTAAACCCTCCACAGGTCAAGACAAGGAAGAAATGGCAGAGAAATTTGTTGAAAAGCCCACCCTGTCTCTAGACAGTGTAATCAAATCAGTCACTGTGGATGGAAACCTTCAACCAATGGCCAAATTCTATGATGACTACAATGATGCTGACCAAAAGATCCTACAGGAAGCTACAATCAGGTATCTGAACATTTACAATAAAGCTTTCATTGAGATTATCTCTAATTCCTAAAAGCCTAGAAAAGGAATTAGAAATAAGAAAGAACAATGCCCAGGCAAAAGATCTTGAGATCCAGGAGCAGATAGCTATTCAGCTATATCCTCAAATTGATCCCAAGATAATGAACATAATATTCAAAGACTGCAAAGATGAGTTCAGGAGTAAAGCAAGGATGAATCAACTCATGCTTGGTGAGACTGACAAGGTGGCCATGGATACAGAAGAGATCCTCTGGAAGGCCTTCAAAAGGTTTAATCTTCCTATTGTAGCGGACTTGGGTACTGATCCCTCATCCACAAGTGCTGCAGAAGAAACTTCTGAGAAAGAAACAAAAGAGATGGGCCTTAAACAAACCAACATTTCTCCTCCGATTTCCCCTACAATCTCCAGATCCAAAGAAGAAGAGAAATTACAGGAGAAAGAAGCAGCGGTAAAAGAAAAAGAAGTTGACAGTACCAAGGGTGCAGAGAAAGAGAAGACTCCAACAAAGAAAACCACAACTGATAGTGGTAAGAATGTGGAAGGAGAGAAAACTCCAAAGGACAGCTCCAAGACTGCAGAAGAGAAGAAACATCTATCTCCAGCAAGAGACACTGCACAAACTGTCCAAAAATTTCTGAGCAAAGAAACAATAGAGATTGACAAACCGGAGCTTCTACAAGGTCCTTTCAATTTTGATTCCCTCTCTCCGGTACAGACAATGAAGATAGCTTCATTTGCAAATGCTAAGGCAAATGAAAAACTCCTAAAGTCTCATATGGAAGACTGTGAGTTGATAGAAGCTGCTTCCGGAGTGCTTGAGAAGATTATGCCATCGATCCAGAAAGATCCCATAGCCTCCTCTTTCGGTAATCTCAAAACCTTAGTCAGCAGTGTTGGTACACATTTTGAATCCCTACAAAAATCAGCTGAAGAAAAGGTCCGGAAGGAGTTTTTGGATAAGAGATTCTCAGAGGTACTAGGATTAATCTCTAATGATAGGAGAAATATGAGTATTGGAATAAAGAGCTTAGAAAATGCTCTTAAGGATGGCGGTGACATTTACAAATTTTGTATCTCCTGGTCAAAAGCAACAGTAGAAATTGAGAAGAAAATAAAAGAGGAACAGGACAAACTACTGAGTTTGTCTCAAAGTTTTGATCCTCTCTCTTCCTCCATAGTAAATCAAGAATGTCAAACTATTGCAATCACAAATGCAATCAAGAACTTTGAAAAGGAAAGGAAGAATATAATTAACCGAATGGGAGAACTTAGAAGGATTATTATCCCTAAGTTAGAGACCATGCATGAGGCCATAAGTGATGCTAAGACTACCGCCCACACAAATGATCCGATAGATCTTAAGAGGGCAGAAGCTTTTGCATTTTTGTTGAGTGGTCACATTTCAATTTTGGATAGAATGAAGCAAAGTTGGGTTACAGAACTCATCCAGTTGAAGACATCCTTTGCAGATATTCTTCAGTTTATGTGAATATGTAATATATAGCCAAGTATAGTAAAATTTTTGAAAATTTTCATGTACGGACCCTACCCTTTGCCATTGATGTCAAAGGGGGAGTGAGGAGCAGTGAAAAATGAGGAATCCAACTAAGGGGGAGCTCCAGAAAATGTATATAAAGACAGAGCATCAGCCAAGGGGGAGCATAGTGTAAACACTTAGTCATTTTTCACTAAGTGTTGCCATCAATGCCAAAGGGGGAGATTGTTAGAAAGAGACACTATATGGATCCATGGTTGTTGTCATTGATGGCAACAAAGGTCATCCCACATATCCGTAAGTCATGGTGTATCTCTACCGGAAGTTAGAATGAAGGTTATTGTGGTCCGGTGAACAAGAACAGAGGATGTGGCAAGGTCTGACAGATAGGTCCGGATCTCTTAGAGGAAGTATCTTGGTGCAATGTGGATCTGGGGAAGTCAAGAGGACTACCTTGAGTGGTATATTCCAAGGATTTAGCCTCCGGTGATGGACAAAGAAAAAGATATGAATAGTTGAGTACCGGATTCCTGAGTGACAGTGTGAATAGAGGAAGAACTGACTAACAGAACATCAGACTATTTTCCAGATGTGTTACTGTTGATGGTAAAGGTTGTGAAGGCATGAATTATGTTTGGCCGACATGATTAATGATATCTACAAGTATATGCTTGATCCGCATTACTTGATGTGCAAGGATTTAGCCAACAGAACAGAGTTTGTGAGAAGATAGACTATTCTGGGTGCCGACTAGAAAGATAATGAAATCACTTGTGTGGATATATATATAGGATGGATTTAATTATGAGAAGTGTTGTGGAGTGATGTGATATGTGAACAAGAGCAGAGCAGAATAGAAGTAGTAAGAAAGATCCGGTATGTGAAAGAAAAGTAGAATAAAGAGAAGAGGAAAGATGAAGTGTAGCAGATCAGTGTACTGAGCCTAACCAGAACTAAACTCCAGCATATGTGGATGCTTCCAATCAGTTCCAGTATTGTATAAACATTCTTTTGTAGACAGTGTGTCTCCTTGTAGGCAGTGTGCCTCCTTTGTGAGCAGTGTGCTCGGGCAGTGAGCCCTAATTGGCAAGTGCCATTTTGTAATTCCTTATTCTTCTAACAGAGAATAATCTTTGGGTTAATCACCCCGTGGTTTTCTCCCTTAATAGGGTTTCCACGTCAAAAATACTGTGTCATGTGTTTTTCATTTCATGGTAATATTTGCTTGTTTGAATTAATGCTGCATTCATTAATAAGAAAGTTCAAAAAGAAGAAATAATTAGGATAACTGATTCACCCCCCCCTCTCAGTTATCAACAGGTCATCCATCCTTCAAGTGTCCTGAAAAGTTTGGTGCTACATAGAGTGGAGGTGAAAGAAGAAGTGAAAAGAGAGTTCAAATTGTGCAAGAGGATGAGAGGAGTGTGACTTCACCTGTGAAGAATCTTGATTCAGAAGTAGGAGAAAGTTTGATGATCAGAAGGACATTGTTAACAGCTAAGTAGCAAGATTTGAGGCAAAGGAGGAACTTGTTCAAGACTAAATGCAAATGTAGAGGTAAAGTATGCAAGGTAGTAATAGATTCTAGTTCCACAGATAATATGATATCTCAGGAAATGGTGGATAAATTGAACATAGAAAGGATTCCTCATCAAACTCCTTACAAAGCATCTCGGGTAAGTGATAGTAAATCATTTTTGGTATATGAACAAGCATATGTTGATTTTCATATTGGAGAATATCAAGATAGGGTTTTATGTGACATTCTGACCATGGAATTTTGTCATCTACTGTTGGGTAGGCCATGGCAATTTGATAGGAGAGCCTTGTATGATGGATATGCTAACATCTATACCTTTAAGAAGGATGGGAGAACTTTTGTAATGCAACCATTGCAGGAGGATGCTGAAGCAAAGAAGGTAGCCAAGGTCATTTTGATACGTAAAAAAGAGTTTGTGAAGATTAATGAAGAAGAGACAAAGAAAGTTGAGGATACCTCAAGAAATGGGGTTGCTAAGGTTCAAGGTTTGAAGGTGATTTCAGTTCTGAATGATGGAGATCAGATGGATCAGCAGCAGGTCAAAGAGCAGGTCTACAAGCAGCCACTAGTTGATTGGAAAGATAAGGATGCTATCATAGTAGGGACCATTGTTTGTCCTCTAGAGACAACAAGAGTTGAAAGGCAAACATATTCTGCCATAGCAGCAGTACAAGGAGCATTACCCAAGGTTTTCAATGTAGATGTTCAAACAGAGATGATAGTAAGAAAGAATGGCAAGCAAAGGATGGGTCTGGTTTCAAGCACTCACTCATGGTAAGGTGTGAGTAGATCCTACACTACTAGGCATGAGTCTTTGATTCCATGGAAGTAGGTTGTAGTCCAGAGATCATGGGGAAGATATGAGACAGCAGAGGATAAAGGTGGATCAAGACAAAGACTTAACTCATGGGACATGAGTTCTTTTCTCAGTAGGGTGTATGGTACAGGAGCACCCAATCCACAGTGGCCTCCATGAGGCATTCAACTGTTTAATGTTCATTTTGATGTTTCCAATAAGGTCCTAGAAGACCATTCATGTAATAAGGTTTTTTTGACCAATGCATGTCATTATAATTTGTATTTAGGTTCATTTTGTAAGTCCCAAGGACACTTGTCGATCTGTAATCACAAAGGTTGTTAGGCAGTTGGAGGTTGTTAGATCTCCCAACCGCTTGGAGTCAATTCAGTACTACTTATGGGAGTAGATAAAATGCCTAGAGCAAATCGATTGTAATCATGGTAAAGAGATCAGAGTAGTTGAGTAGTTGTGTAGTTGTGCATTTGTGAAACAAAGCATCTGTGTGTATACATTTCTGAAAGCATAATAAACAAGATCCTATTTGTGTTGTGCATCTTTCTATCATTCAAGTTCATTAGGGTTTCTTTCTCTGTGCAATCAATTTACTATTTTGGGGTCGAGATGGATTCTTAATCCATTCCACTGGTTAGATTTCTTCAAAATTAGTGGAATGGTTGTACAGATCGATTTGTGTTTTCTGTTTGTTCATTTTGTGTTTGTAGGATCGCGTACATGCTCTGAGAGATCCTAGCATCCTCATGTGCTAGGTTGGCGGAGGAACAGATCTGTGCAGTTGTGGAGTTGTAGGGGAGAATTGGTAGTTGGGCCGAAGGTACATTGTATAACCGGCACGGGAAGTCAGGCAAAGATACATTGAAAAAGTCTTTTATTAAGAAACTGTGTTTAGATACATTCGTTGACCTTTGATCACTGGTGAATCATTTGAGCATACATCGAATGACTGGTTGTGAATGGTTAGGTCATCCATCGGGAGGACTGAATGCGTCGGTGAGAGAAAGGTGAAAGCTTCTGATCTTGGAAGTTTGGCCGAAAGTGTATTGATGTATTATGCAAGTTATATATATACATACAAAGGAAGTCAACAGTCGGTCCCACCAAATGTACATTCTGCAAAGTATGTTGGTAATGTATCTTCTAAATGTATATTGAAGATATACATTGTGTTAAGTCATTGGTCGAATGCATGTTCTGAATGCATGTTGAGAATGCATCTTGTGAATGTATATTGAAATATCCATTGTGCACATACATTGAGTTAGATACAAAGGGCGACCGGTAGTGACAGTGGAGGAAACCGGTGATCACAAGTCATGGTATGCATGTACAAGTGTTTGGCATAGTGGTAAGAGTGGCAGATACATTGGGTCACTGGCAGTAGCGGGTCATGCTATGCATGTATAAGTTAGTTGTATCGGGGTGATCAGTATATCAGAGTGAAGCTTGGAGTGAAGGCCGATAGTGTATTGTCTTGCCGATAGGCGAGAAATGCAAAGTATATACATTGGGGAGAGTTGGACGTTAGGGAGATAGGAAGTAAGGTGGCCGACGATGGAATGTTTGGCTGATAGAAGTAAATTGCCAAGACATCGACCACCCTCTTGCCGATCAGTTTGTGAAGCAAGGTTTTGGCTCCTCATCAATAACCCATGACAGGACCATGCGATGACACTCTACCTACTGCAGTATAGTTTTCCCTCTTGTGTTCTTCCTCATTGTTCATGTTGCCTCTGAGAGCATTGTTTGAGCTACTTGTGACTGTGTTGTTGGAATCCATGTTAGATTTTTGCCTGTTTGTGTTTTCCATTTGGACTATTGTCATTGTGGGACCTCATTGTTATCTCCTAGCATGGGGGGTGGACCTCAGGGTTCCACATGGTCAGGTGGTTGTGCATTCTTTCATTGGTTTTCTGGCAGCATGGCTCATGTGTAAAGAAGATATACCTCTCATGATTCTAGTTTTGCACCTATATTTGAAGACAGTATTTGTACTATTTGCAACTAGTTTCATGTATCAGTGGAATTCCTTATGCCATTTGATGTATTCAAAAGAAGAGCTTTTGTATCAATGAAGTTATGTAATTTGCCTTGTAAGATAAACTATTTTGTACATGTAATTTTATTGTAAAAATGTTGATGTATTTATTTAATGATGTAATGAAAGATGTTGTTTTACCCATTTGATTTACTTGAATGAACCATGTATGTTGAATGTTGTTAAATTGCAATAATGTAGCTATGTAAATCCCTAGAGATGATAGTTTAACTCTATTGTTATCAGTTTGTGTTATGTTCCATTGTCATTTTTTCTATTTTTTAAAAGAAAAAAAATGCCCTTTTTATTGCTTAGTTGAACTTAGCTCTAGGGTTTCATGGCGGGGCATTACAGAGAGGGATTAGAGAACATCAAAGAAATTGACATCCATGATGATGTTGAAGATGGTTATGTTCAGGCACAAGAAGACAACAATCCAGAGTTAGATGATGTTATGGAAGACAACAATATGGATGGTATAGAAAATGATGATCCAAATACATCTGGTAACAATATAGATGGTCTATAGTCAAATTTCAATGATGATGAAGATGATGTAGGTCAAGATGAGGATGATGATAATATTAAATACTTGAAAGAACATATGAACATTGACAATGATACACTGGATGACATTGTAGCAGACAATAATGTTAATGACCAAGACTTCTAAATTTTTAGAATTATTTGCAATCCATGTTTAAAAAAGGATGATTATTATGGCCTAAACTTTGAAATTCTTTAGTAATCTTATTTGTGTTGATACAAATTACCTATTGCAATATCGTTAAATTGTTCAATCTTTGGTATGAATTGTTGGCAGAAAAAATTAGGATTACTTGGATGCTTCTTCCAATCATTTTGTATCAACATATGTTCGTGAAGACACAAAATTTAATAAAATGTTAGTGCACGTAACTCATAATTATTTAAATAAGCAACTTTATTAACTTTATTATTTTTAAATAGTTTCCATTTTATGTTGAACATAATTTTGAACATGTAACTGAAAACATCCACAGTAAATGCTTTACTGTATCAGCATATTCATTCACATAAGCACAGTATTGAGGCTCAATAACTTATATTCATTCAAATATAAGAAGAAATAAGTATGGAAAACATAAGAAAAATACATAATGATAACACAATCATGGACGGAGACCAATAAACATAGACTACTCAGCAGGACTTAAATCAACTTCCCTCAGAAACTAATCACACAGATCATACAGTAACAATAAATGTGTACTAATAAATTAACTATATGCTTGATATATTATTTTAAACAACTTGAAAAACCATTTTGGAGACAACCATGTAGACCATAAATATTAAATTCAACACAACAATTGAACATAAATTTTTAGACCCACCAAACTTTGATTCGTGTATTAATTCAAAAGCTCATACTGGTTTGAAAACATAAATAGATACAAATAGATTCTTCAAATACTTCCTTTTTATATTGCATATATGTTTGTAAGAAACAAATGAGATGATGCTTTACAAAATGGCCTTGGTATCCTATAAATAGGATGTGAACAAGCTTTAGGCCAAAACATTGTGTCGTTTCATAATTGCCTCCTTTCAACTAACTAGTGTGTAATTAAGAAACATAAAGAGAAATAGAAGCATATGTAGTGATCAGGTTCTGGCTCCATTAATCATCATAGAGTGATCCATGACTCATAGGTCTGGCAAGATCGTCCTCATCTCCATGATACAAATTGATATGCCTACATTGCTTGTGCATGACAAAATTATACTGCAACCACCTCCTCACACTGCCCTGGATATGAACAAATTTATTTTGCCAATATGATTGATGTAATCTTGATTAGCACAAGTATCTATAGAGATTAGATTATTCATAATTAACTCTATAGATAATATATTTCCCAAGCATGTATAAGTATTCTCTGTCACCTGTTCTTCATTATTTATATTCTCAGCAGTGGTGCCAATAATCCATTCAATTCATCTTTCCAAGAATCCTTATCTCACAAACTTCCATCAACATTGAAAAAATTTAGAAATGCCATGTCAGGATGTTGGTCGAAGTCATTCAAATCTTGTGTAAGTATACCATTAAATCTCTTGTGTTCACTGATTAGGTCTTCATATTCTTTAAACACTTGTTTTTCAATATTAGATTTATCATTCAATTTTTCTTTTGTCTCCAACATCCTCAGGTGCAGCCTTTTGTGCTCTTGATACATCTGGTGAGTTCTCTTATGCAAGTCCCAAACTTTGTCACTATTCTCCATCATTTTTTCATATATTTTTTGGATCTATTCAAAAGCCATATTGTATTTAACTATTTTCAATTCAGTCTCCAACTGTTCACTTTTCTTTTGAATTTTTTTTATTTTAAGCTTCCAATAATTAGCATCTACTTTGGCTTCCATAACTCTTTGATCAGCTTCAAGATATGGTGAATAGCTACTAGATGAAGGCAATTTGTCTCTATGAGTAGCAATGTCCTATCTCAACATGGCATTCTCTTTCTTGTATATATCATTATCCTTAATCAACTTTTCAATTTGTGCCTTGGTAAACCTTGCAGCATTAATATTTAAATCAACAGTTTCTATAAGATCAATATCCTCAATCCTTTGTATCAAAAGGTGACCAAACGCCTTATTTCATCAATGATATGTGGTCTTTTATTAGGAGGATACAATGCCCATATAAGCAATGCTCTTCTATCAGGGTCATACCCTAATCCTCTTCTGATATCATCCAAGGCTTCTATGCTGAGTTTTATCTTTTTGTCTTGATTTCTATTGAAAGTATCAAATATAATGGCTGAGGCCATATCCCATCCAGGAATCAAAATTACATATACTTCTTTTAATAGTGTCTTCCCCCTTTATGGAGTCATTATCTCCATTTCTTTGTCAATTTCCTTTTGAAGCTCCAGTAGCACCTCATCCTGTATTTCAGGAGTGATATCTTTCATTCTCTCCCTAGCCTACTTGCCCTTGTATTCATACAAAGAGACTTTAAACTCAGGTGTTTTAATGAAATCATCATCTGAAATGAATATGTTGTTGGCTACGTGTATTATGTCTCATGTTAAGTCATCTGGTTCTTTAAAATCATTGGTTGGGTCATAGTTTTGTACTCCTTCCTCAAATTTTTCTTCTCCTTCTATAATGTTAGTATCTACAGAGAACCTTATGTATGGAGTGGGTTGAGGTGACAAGTGACCCAAGGGAATCTCATACTCAGCCTATGCTTCCTTAAGTTGTCTTCCTTTTCTATCAAATACATAGGGGACATTTATTATCAATTTTGATGCATGTGTAATCATAGTATCCAACCTTTCAATAGGATCATCAATATCCTAAAAGGCTCTGGTGTAAGTGGGGTTTTTGGATACCCTCCAAGCCTCTGCTAACATAGTTTTATGGTACAAACTCCTCCTTTCTACTGCTCTATTTTCATCACAATTTCTAATTAAATCCTCATCAATGAACAAGATATGATGATATCCTTTTGACTTTTGTTTTGTTTTTACACTGTTGATAAAGTGTTTAGGATCAAAATTTTCTCTTGCATTTCCAAAAGGTAATCTAAATTGCTCTAGTTTCTTGTCAATCAATTGATAAACTTTATCAGAAAGAATGGTGAAATCTCCAAAGCATAGAGTTCCAGGCATAAATGACTGTTTGTTGTGGTTCTTGAGGTGCATAAAATCTAAAGAAGCTAATTGCCTAACAATTTTTAAATATGCAACCCTATCTGGGCAAGTTTTTGGTAGCAAGAAGCATGGTCCTTCATATCTGAACACTCTTATCATGGTGCAGTCCCTAAAAACATACCAATCACCCCAATTATGGATGAACTTTCCCTCCTCATGTTTATCTTTTGGCCTAAAAAATTTCTATATTTCCAGTGAAAAATTGTAATTGCAAGGACAACCGAACCATTTGTATATAGGTTTCACAAAAAACTCCTCAAAATATAAATAATGTGATCTGTCACATCTGCTATCCTAGATAGTAGTCCACATTTGCACAGGTTTTATATCACCATTGTCTAAATCTCTTACCCTAGGATTCTTATCCCATAAACACATACTTTGTCCTTCATATAACACCATATGCATAAACAGAGAATAATGTCTAAATTTAGTTCCTCCATTCTTAAGAGATATCAGATCATTTTGCAAGTTATGTGCCAGGTACTCAACATAATTGAAGTATCATACATCATGACTCTATATGTCTACAGCTAGAACCATGGGTGCAATTTCCATGAACATGGAGGCTTCTATACTAAACACTTGGCAGACAGAGTAGTACATGTTTTTGAAGTAATCCTCAAACAATTCAACTGAATATGGTGGATCCTCAACTCCATAAAATACCCTGAGTTTATTGTTTTCATCACGAGGCCTATGCAGGGTTAGTTTCCATCTGTTGTAATTGTTACTCATATTACGATATTCAACCAACAAGTCCTTGATCCTGAATTTTTTTTATCTAAACTCGTGTCTATATATGCCTAAAAATGACACGATTCAGTCTAAATAAATATTCTTAAATATTTATTCCCTTCTAATTCTTCTATCAATAAATAAATAAACAAATTTATTTATTTCATTCACATTCCTCTTAATTAATTAAATATCAAAATATTTAATTATTTCCTCTAAAGTCAAAATTAAATAAAATCAATTTATTTAATTAAATTCCCTAAATTCTTCTAAAGTCTCACATAATTAAATAATCCTAAATTATTTAATTAATCCAAATTCTTCTATCCTAAGTCCTAATTTCATAAATCCACCTCATCAAATCCACCTCATCTTTCCACCTCACCCTTTCCACCTCACCATGTTGCACATGTAATTAAATATCTTAAATATTTAATTAGCTAATATTCTCTCACCCACATGTCCTATTTCTTCTCTAATCAAAATTAGTTAACTCCTCAATCCATTCTATTAACTAATCAATCAATTCTGTCAGCTCCTCAATCTATTTGGGTAATTGATCAATCAATTCTGTCAATTCCTCAATCCATTCTATTAACTCTTCAATCAATTTTGTTGACTACCCTTTACATGATGGAGGTGGGACACTTGTCCTCTTTCTATTTGTTGCACATTCCTCAAACATTCTCAACCATTGATCTCCTCGTCCATTCTCAACTGTTGATCATCATTCTCCCAAGTTTATAAATGAAACCTCATTCTTCCATTCTTATCATCCAGGCTATTTGTATTATTACTCTGTAGGAATTTATCAGCGCGCCTTTGGCACCCCTTTACCATTCATTAGCTTGAGATCACCATTTGCTTTGAAGCTCATCTTCTTAGCATGTTTATCACCATAGCCATTTACTATCGACATCCTTGAACACAGCAAAGTAGTGCACTCTCTGAGGGCCCTACTTCATACAAGCAAGGACGGTTTTAATAGGAAAACAATAGAAGTTTCGATCTAAGGAAGGTTTGCATTGTTTTATTCATTGCTTCATTTAATCTTCTTAGTTTCACTATTCTATTGAGTTATGGGTATTTGATGTTGTTTATTACATATTCATTGTTTAACCAAATTTCCCTTAACATTTTTGGCACCCACCGTGGGGCCCTTGCCCCTTTATTTAATCAAAATATGAGCTTTTTGAAGACAGGTTCTGTATAGGCATCGCACAGGCTAATCCAGTGCATCTGAACAATTCCACGTCGCTTCTATCCTCTGTGACCTTACTGCACTTTTAACCACTATTCTGACGCATGTATCTCTTATCACTGCACATATGTTCTTCCTGCGCATATACTTTTTCTTACAGCGCTTTTAACCTCTGTTACGGTGCATATGTGTTATTGCGCTTCTGTTGACTATTTCTGCACATTTAGTCACTGAAGCGGCGCTTCTGTAGTAGGCAGTGATTTTAGAGTTTTTTAGAAGATTTTTGCTAATGTAGACATATTTACGAGAGTACTATCGATCTATTTTGCAGGTTAGACCACTAGTTTAGATCCATCTAGTTGCATTTACTAAACTCACACTTCAATTTCTAAAAAGATAGTAAAATAAATGATCATGCAAATTCCACATAGTCTTTAACTAGGAAGAGAGTAATTGAACCATTTCTATATCTGCATATTGCTATCTTCTTTAGTTAGATCATTTCTATCTTACAAATGGGAATGAACATTGCTATCTTTTTAACCACTTCAAAGTTAACAACCGTGTGAGCGCACAAGTAGATTAGCCCATTTAGTTTTTCTACTTTTAACTAGGTTGGATTAATCAGTGTCTTCTGTGCTTATCAAATGACAATAGGCTTATGCTCTCCCCTTTACTGGGTGACCAGAGTGCTAGACTTGTTATTCCATCTGTTTAACCTTTAGAGGGGCTTGCCCTTGGATGCACACCTGTCCAAGTGGGAATGACCCTGAGTGGAAACAGGCTAAAGCCAAGCCCTACCAATCCACTTAAAATAAATGTGCTTGAGGTGAAAACCTCCTGCAACGAGTGCTGTTGTGTTACACCGATAGCCAACCTCCCCCAAAACCCTCTAAGGTGCAACCCTTTGAGGCTGGGAGACTCCATAACGGAGAGTAGTTCCACTGCATGTGTAACCACTCGAATGGTTGCCTTGACTATGAACCAATTGTGTAGTATACCAAGAACCCCTATTTGTTGATGCAAAGGGCAGAGCCCTTGAAGCGGCCTCGATTCATGTGATTCTTAGTAGAGGTAGCAGGGACAATCTTATGGTTCGGTGGGGGTATGAGCCTAAGGAAACCCAAATCTGGTATGCATGAGAAGTGAGTGCCGTGGAGGGGAGCCAGTGCTACCAGATCCTGAAGCTACATGCTTTGAATTTGCACAACTAGAGGATTCAATAGATATTGTCCTATCCAGCTTAGGGTGTACTTTTCTTTTAGTCCAAAAAGAGTCAGAAAAATCACTAAAAAAGTTTTTAAAAAAACCATAAAAAATTCTTTGTGTTTGCTATGTTTTCTTGCCATTAATTTAGAAAATCAAATCAAGAAGACCTTTTTTTTACAACCAAAGTACCGAAAGCATCGAAAAAATTCCAAAAATTGCAAAAACACTGAGGAAAGCTAGAGCGGTGCATCCATCCTCTATTCCTGCGCATCTGTGCCGACCTGCAGTGCATTTGTTTAGACTTCCTGCGCTTTTGTTGTCTGTTGATGTGCATGCATCTTTTACCAGTACGGCGCATATATCCCGACTTGCTGCACATTTGTCAATTTTTGTTGCGCATCTGATTCAACGCATACACAACAGTGAGCACTTGCACAATTTTCAAGGGAAAATTTTTACTAGTTCTAAATACCCATTTCAGCTTAGCTCCAAGATTAGAGATCAAGTTCTACCTTGCAGTCAATTTTCATCCATTTCGTTCAAAAAGTCTCTCTTTCGTAAAACGTCCCATCCACCTTCTATCAGGTCTTTCTAGTCCCAAAATCAGAATATCCCATATCAGATCAACGTAGGTCCTTTTTTTCATATCATTGTGAATTCAAGTAAACCTAGTAGGTCACAGAACTTTTCTAGTGATTTGTTACATGACTAGTCCCTACACAGTAAGATAGGTATCGAGTACCCTTACTAGTGGCTACCATCTTGTATCCTCCACCTTACTTGAAATCATTGAGCAAGAAAGCCCTTTATCCAAGTCTTGTCCTAGGTACCCTATTCACAGCAGTCTCCATCGGCACCTTGCCAAAATTTCTAGCCCCAGTCCACTTCATCCCACGTCACCTTGCATGGTTCTTACTAGATCTCAATACAAAAAGTAACTTGAAATGGCCGGCTCATCCAACCACATCGTCACACCTCATGATAGTGACGAAGAAATCTCTCACGAAGATTATCAAGGAAGCATCCAAGATCAAAAATTCCAACGCCTAGTAGAAAAGGTGCTCCATGCAGACCCTCATAAGTATTTCTATCATCTTGCTAGTCTTGGAATTAAACTCCCCATGGATTTTGATATAAGCTCAATCCTAGAAAACATGGAAAATGATCACAAAAAGGGAATGAATGCCATAGACCCAAACGCAAATGATAAAGGAAAGCAAACCATGGACCAAACTATTCCTATGGAAGACATGAGGAAACAACTCGAGAGCCTAACGCAACAAATGTTAGATCTCAAGACAGGTACAAACACTAAAAATTACTCCTTGGAAGATATTGCACTGTACCCCTTTGATAAAAGTTTGATCATGAAACCATTTCCCTATCGATTCGAAGTTCCTAAATTTGACAAGTACAAAGGGAAAGGGGACCCTAGAGACCATATTAGGGAATTCAACACGACATGTTTGGAAGTAGCTCACAATGAGACTTACTTAATGAGACTATTCCCTAGGTCTCTAGGTAGCCAAGCTATGGAGTGGTTTTCACAGCTTCCACTGGGAATCAAAACTTTTGATGAACTTCTCAACAAATTTATCATGCACTTCTCTTACAATATCAAACACGATGTATCCATGCTAGATCTATGCAACACCAAACAAAAGATTGGTGAGTCATTCGCCACCTTCCTACAATGATGGAGACAACTAGCAAGTAAGTGTTCATATGATATACCTGAGAAGCAACTATTGGAGATGTTTGTCCATAACCTTAATACCGACCTTAGCTATCAAATACAAATACAATGCCCTACATCATTCTCAAAAGTCATTGAAATGGGATTGTTCATCGAAAAAGCTATGATCGCTAAGGGGGCAATCAAGTTATACAAGGACACACCTACCTCCAACTACACGATGGACAAATCAAAATTTTGGACCAAGAATAAGAATGTTGTCAATGATGGGGTAGTGGATGCCAAGGTGGCAGCTCCCAAGAAACAACCCACACTCACTCTCAAAGGAGAAGCAAACAATGTTACTCCCAACAAACCATTCTCTCGGGAGCTAAGACTATGGTTCAGTGCAAATCCAAGGTGAAAGTTCACACCGCTCGGTGAGTCCCAAGAGTTTGCATTAAGGAAGTTATTGGCTAATAATGAAATTTCTCTACCGCCAACAAGTGATTATGAGCCTATAGTCAAACCTCCCTATTGGAAAGAAACAGACTATTGTGAATATCATAGAGGAAGGGGGCATACAACCAACAATTGTATCCGTCTCAAAAATGTTATCCAAGATGTGCTTGATCAAAATCAAGGAGGAACCCAACATCATACCTCCAATGAGACACATGTGGCATACAAAGATCCACTTCTAAATCACAACAGGCCGTACAACAACAATAACAACAACTGTAATAATAACAATGACAACAACAATAATCGCAATAGGCCAAATCAGAATAGTGGGAATAGTAATGCCAACTATGCAAGTGTGCCATTTGACTATACCATAAATTGCATTTCTAAGCATATCTCGCAAATCAATGTCATCACGCCCAACCAACAATCAAGACCTAACAGAACTGGTTGTAGTATCATTACCCGCAGTGGTCAAGTCATGCTCAATACCACCCCTCCAAGGTTGTCACCATCTCAATCCAACTTCTGTCAGTATAATGTCATAGACCAACTACAGAAAACTCCAGCCCACATTTCTATCTCAGAGTTGTTGCATCTATCTCTTTCCCATAAGGAGATCCTCGAGAAAGCCTTAGTGGAAACCACTATCCCCACTAACTTGGCCCAAGAGAAGTTTCAGACCATGGTAGGTAATTTGACCTCCTCAAGGTCCATATCATTTACCGAGCAAGATGACCTTTCTGTGTCTCAACCTCATAACACCCCTCTACATATTTTTGCCTTCATCCACAAGCACCGCATCGAGAGGGTTCTCATTGATGGGGGTGTTGGCTTAAATATTTGCACATTAAAATTGGTCCTTACATTGGGGTTCTTCGAAAAGGCAGTTGATCCAAGGAAGAAAATTACTATCAAAGTGTATGATGAGGAAGAGAGAACTACAAAGGGAACAGTAGTCCTACCCATACAAGTGGGACCAGTAATAAAAGATGTTGTATGTCAAGTCCTAGATAGGGAGCTCGCTTATAATATTCTTCTAGGGAGACCATGGATTCACGCCATGAAAGTTGTACCCTCGACCTTTCATCAATGCATAAAATTCCCGCACAACGGCAAGCAAGTCACCATTCAAGGTGACCCTGACCCCTATCAGCATTGCAACTCCTTCCTTGCCAAACCCAGTTGCATCATACCAAACAATAGAGCATCTATATCCCCTATTCCACAGCATGATCATACCGCCGAAGCCTCCTCATCAAGGCCCAAAGAGCAGAAAATTACCATAAAAGAAAGTAGAGTGGGGGAATACTCCATAGAACACAGCCTCAATCTAGCCAAGATGCCCTTGTCTCCTCAATCTTCTGGCCAACCCAAACATTTTCCAAAGCCATCTGCTCCTCCTATAGTTCCCGCAACTCCCTTTGTAAAATGGGGGACCTTATATGATGAAATAGAGGAAAGAGATATCCTGCAATGGCTTTATACTGAAGAAGAGAGCACATCGCAAGAACCACTTAGGCTCCCAACAGAACTCTATGGGCGAGGTGAAACTATCCTGCACAAAATGGGTTACAAAGGACAAGGCCCCATCAACCTCAGAAGAGAAGGAATCATAGAACCTATTCAACCTTCTTCATCCTCACTAGCCAGAAATACAAATGGTCTAGGATACAAAGGCAAGGGCAAAGCTAAAGAAAATGCTTGTCTTGTGGAAACGATCCATACACTTCAAAAGGACAACGACACATATTCCAATGAATATGAGTGGGATGAGCTAACAGAGCATTCCTATGATGACAAAGAGGTCAATACCATCCAAACTTTTAGCCCCTACCGTGAGGGACAAATGCTACCAAACAGACCACTAGAGTCTGATTTGCCCATCTCTGAGATTATGGCTTTCGAGGAAGGTTTGAGTTCTATCGCAATAAACAACTTGGAGGAAAGTACCATCCTGAACACCACCCCTACCAATATTCCTAGCATATTCATTCAAACTATCAACGAATCAGGTCTATCCTCCGACTCCCTCCCTCTTGTGCATCCGGAGCTTATTGACTGGGATCTGTGAGGTACTCCCCAACTAGATATGTTCCAAAACGATGATGCTTACATTGACTATATGGAACTTAGGGACCACCTACCCAAAGGAGATCATAAAGCTAGTTTTTCTATTGAACTTAATACCATGGCTTACTTCAGAGAGGGTGCCAAGCCTTCCAGTCGCAAAAATATCAAGATAAAAAATTGACTTGACGGTGAAAACCATTTTGTGGCAGTGTTAGATCCCAAAATAGTAAAAAGAAAGGATGCATCCGAAGGTGAAAACCCAACTATGGCACCTAACAATGGAAGGCTTGACACTCTCCCTAATGACATGCACCAGGAGAAGTCACAAATTGTTGTGGAACCGATAGAGCCTATTAATATTGGTACAGAGGAACAACCTAAGATCATTCACTTTGCTAAAACTCTTACTCCACCAGAAAAGACTAGGTTTGTGCCATTCTTCAAGAAAAAGAGGGGCAGCTTCGCTTGGTCATATGCAGCCATGCCAGGTCTAGACCCCAACTTGATTCTACACCATCTTCCATTAGACCCAGGAGTAAAAACAGTGAAGCAGAAGCTTAGAAAGATGCATCCACACATAGCACTATTGGTCAAAGAAGAACTCGAGAAATTACTGGATGTAGGGTTCATCAGAGCTATAGACTACCCAGAGTGGATATCCAACATTGTACTAGTGTCCAAACCTGATGGCCGAGTCAGACTATGCAATGATTTTAGAGATCTATAAAAAGCCTACCGCAAGGATGATTTTTCGTTGCCAAATATAGATATCATAGTCGACTTAACAATAGGGCATACCATGTTATCCCTCATGGATGGATTCTCAAGATATAATCAGATCCAAATAGCACTAGAAGACCAACACAAGATAGCTTTTACTTGTCCATGGGGCACTTTCTACTGGAATGTCATGCCATTCGGGCTAAAAAATGCAGGTGCCACATATCAACATGCTATGACGACTATATTCCATGATATGATGCATGTAACAATGGAGGACTATATCGATGATATCCTAGCAAAGTCGCTCACAAGAGAATCATACTTGGATGTGTTAGAGAAAGTCTTTTAGAGATTAGACCAATTCAAAGTCAAGTTGAACCCAAAGAAATGTGTGTTCGGAGTCACTTCAGGTAAGCTACTAGGCTTCATCGTGTCGGCAAATGGAATAGAGGTGGACCCCGCCAAAGTCAAGGCTATTATGGACATGCCACCACCTAAGACTCTTACTCAACTAAGATCGCTATAGGGCAAGCTACAAGCAATCTGTAGATTCATATCCCAGCTGGCAAACAAGTGCCAACCATTCAGTCATCTCCTGCACAAGAACATTCCATTCAGATGGGATGAAAGGTGTGAAGAAGCATTCAACAAGCTAAAAGAATATATTATGAATCCACCCATTCTCATGCCTCCTATCCAAGGGAAACCATTGATACTCTACATATCTACTACACCTACAGCTCTTGGGGCTCTTCTAGCACAACAAGATTATGAGAATAAAGAAAGAGCCGTCTACTACATTAGCCGAACATTAGTGGGCTATGAATTGCAATACTCACAGATAGAAAGATCATGTCTTGCGGTAGTTTTTGCTTCACAAAAACTCTGACATTATATGCTTGCACACCCAGTCAAACTTATTGCAAAAATAGATCCACTAAAGTGCCTACTAAGCAAAGCAGCTCTCACAGGTCACCTAGCTAAATGGGTAATGCTCTTAAGTGAATACGACATTGAATATGTAGACATAAAAGCTATCAAAGGATAGATCATTGCTGATCAACTAGCAGATGCACCATTACAGGACACCACACCGATGCAATTTGAGTTTTCGGATGAATCCCTATTCAACATATCAACATATTCCTGGAAACTCTACTTCGATGGGTCCTCCACAAATCATTGATCGGGGGCAGGAATCTTGTTTGCGACTCCTCATGGCGACACAATTCCAAAGTCTTACCATTTGTTATTCCCATGCACCAATAACATAGCAGAATGTGAAGCCTTAGTAATTGGTCTCAAGATGGCAAATGAGTGGAAAATCCAAGAGCTACATGTCTATGGTGATTCTCAACTTATAATCAATCAAGTCAACGATGATTACCAAACCAAAGATGAAAAGCTTGTCCAATACAAGCAGATGGTCGACAACTTCAAAGAACACTTTGTAATCATCTCTTTCGAATAGATACCTAGGATGGAGAACAAAGAAGCAGATGCCATCGCAACCATTGCCTCTCTCCTCGAGATACCTGAAAATGAGTCATGGTACGAGTTCTTAGTGGAAACTATCTGACAACCAGCTTATGATCTTCCTGAGACCCATTCCATATGCCTTCTAGTTGGATCTGATTCACCTTGGTACGGTAAGATTTACACTTACCTCAAGGACAACATCCTCCTGCCTGACCTATCTTCTGACCAATGACAAACTTTTATACGCCAAACTTCTCGCTATACCATTATTGTTGATACCCTATACTGACATGGCCTAGATGGTACTTTACTCCGTTGTTTAGAACAAGAAGAATCCATAACCGCTTTGCAAGACGTACACGAAGGGATCTGTGGAACACACTCTAGTGGTCCTTCCTTAGCCAAGAAAATCATGCACTTGGGTTATTACTGGCCGAACATGGAAATGGATTCATATCAGTTTGTCAAGAAGTGCAAGCAGTGCCAAATACATGGGAACCTGATACATGCACCAACTCAAGAGTTGAGACCTTTAACGACACCTTGGCCCTTTTGCCAATGGGGACTTAACCTTGTGGGAAGGATCCATCCACCCTCATCCAATGGCCACAAATTCATCATAACTACCACTAAGTATTTTACAAAGTCGATTGAAGTTGTTCCCCTCACCACCATCACAGGTAAGCAAATCTCCTCATTCATCCTGAATTACCTCATCTACAGGTACAGAATTCCTTTATCCATTATCACAGATAATGGAAGACCATTCAAAAACTAGGATGTCCAAGAACTCTGTGAACGATTCAAGATCCAACACTGTTTCTCCACTCCATACTACCCCCAAGGTAACGGTCAAGCTGAAGCATCCAACAAGACCATCTTGAAACTCCTCAAGAAGACAGTCAATGATGCTGGCCATGATTGGCATATCGAACTCAATCTCGCTCTGTGGGCCTATAGAACCAGTATACACACTCCCATAGCTGCCACACCTTACGCCCTTGTCTATGGCTCAGAAGCTATCCTCCCTATTGAGGTCAAATTACCATCTCTCAAGGTGTCATTAAAAGGTCTCATTTCAGATGAAGAATATAGAGTCTCCAGGTTGCAAGAACTAGAGCTGCTAGAAGAAAGGAGACAGAAAGCCTTTGATCATCTCAAAGCATATCAACAAATGATGTCAAGAAGTTGTAACCACAGAGTTCACCCAAGAATCTTTAAGGTTGGAGATCTAGTTCTTAAGGAGAATCCTCACAACCAACAAGATAGAGAAAAGAAAGGCAAGTTCGAACCCAACTGGCTTGGGCCTTATGTAATTGTAGCTTCTTACATATTGGGGGCATATCAGTTAGTGACATCAGAGGGTAAGCTGTTCGATGATCCAATCAACAGCATGCATCTTCACCGGTTCTATACCTTGGAGAACCCCAATGTAAGGGGGGCATAAAAAATAAATTAGAAAAATACAAAAAAATCGTCCTTTGGTGAAAACCTGGCAAACAGGTGCCTTGGATAGGTATCATGGTGAAAACCTGGCAAACAGGCGTCGTGGTTATTTTCTAGCTTTTTTGGTGCAAATAAAAGCAAGTGGTGAAAACCTGGTAAACAAGTGTTACTTGTGATAAACCACCTTCTCCATCTTTGGGAAACTAGTCACCTTGAGTCCATTCTTTCTCGTGTCCCATTCAATCCATATCTATCCCATAATAAAATCCTGACGGTTAACTATCATGGCTTGATACTCTATCTCTTTGTTGGCCTTGTCAACCAAGGTCTTATCCCATACCGTATCCATAAGTGTGAGCCCAACATAGTGTATCCCGTTAGTTTTCCATGGTCCAAGTCCGTGAACTACGTTGCCTCTACGCCGTCACATAGGCAAGGCCATTTTCAATGCACCCCCGAGGCTTCCTCTGTCCCATCCATTTCATATCTAGTCCTTCTATCCATCTGAGTCCATCTCCACTTCCTATCACCTAGGTCTTAGGTCTGTTAGGGTTTACCCGAAACTACGTTGCCTCTGCATCATCACGTAGGCAAGGCCATTTAGCAATGAGCCCCTGAAGCACTAGGTCAGTCCCTTAGGGTCCGTCTCCCCAATAAGGATTGTAAAATCTCCTCACCAGGCAAGCAAGTGCAAGTAAAGCCCACTTTTCAAGCAAAAATCTAGACACAGGACATTAACCTATCCAAAGAAAAAAAAACTCCTAAGGCCCTCTAAATGATTTTACTCAAAATTATGGCAAGAAACAAACACATCTAAATGCAAAAATGTTTTATAGATTGGAAACATGGTTAAAACATTGGGTCTTGATTTATGCTATCATGTCTTCCTATGCTACTCGAGGATGCCAAAAGCTAAGAGATGCTATGATGGGGGCATGATTATTTTCTTTGTTTGTTGTTTGTGGATTACTCTTTAGTAATGTGAAGCCTCGTCCAATGACATGATTGGCAAAAGATCATCGAGGACATCAAAGGTCTAACATGAATGGGGGCAATCCTTGTTTGTTGATACACAAGAAATACTCAGGTCATCTTGGTTCAATTATACCTCGATGCTTATATTAACTTGCTAAATCAAAATCTATGTAAGCAGTACTCAGGTCATCTTAGTTCAATTATACCTAGATGCTTGTATTAACTTACAACATTTCAGAAAAAGTACCAAAAAAAAAAATCACCCAATGATGAAATAAAGAACTCCAAAATACTTGAACCATTAAGATGTCAAAAGCAAAGCATCTATTTTACATCCATTTACACATCCATACATCCATATCCCATGCAATAAAAGATCCAAACAACACAAAGTGACAATACAAAATAAAAGCTTGCCAGTCTTCCCATCAAGTCATCGTTTCTCAATCAATCTCCTATCTATCATCTTGCCATTTTTGTGTCGATAGTGTACATTTGGACATCACAAAAATAGAGCATATAGTGGCATATCATCCCATATGAGATAGTCATTTACATGATTAAATTAGTGGCATACAAAATAAAGTGCATTAGGTCATCCATATACCATCATCATATAGTGTCAACAGAAAAAAATCAAAAACATAGCTAAGAGCAGCACATAAAGTTGCATAGTCATATAGATATCATTTTGCATTCACATACATTACAAATACATCAAATAAATCATTTAAAAATGCATTAGATCATATAAACATCACATATCATCATCTCAAAAGTTACATCTAGATAACATCTCATATAGCATCAGATAAAACATCTAAGTCTACATATGCATCACATCATCCAATGGAAAAGAATCATCAACTCATAACATATAGAGCAAGTCACATAGCTGCATCATCATATACATATCATAAAATGAGTCCAAATGTACAATATCATAGTATCTATCTCTGAATCAAAGTCATATACAAAAATACATCCCAAAGGATGGTGATACATGTCTCAAAAATGCAAGTCTGACACAAGTCTATCCCTGCTGCAGGGAACCACTACTCCCAGTAGGGTCTCCTCCTTTGCTAGCCCATGGCTACCATGGGCCCATCACAGAGGCCCCTGAGCTTGATGGACCCACTCTCTGTGAACTTACAGACTAGCTCCTAAAGCTCGAAGCCCTCTGACTCACTGGCACTACACCGTGATACAAGCCTCGATAATACTGTGCCTGAACCTGTGCTCTAGCAAGCTCTCCCTACACCTGTGCTAGCTGCGTCTATGCCTGTGTGAGATATACTTGTGCCTGGTGTACCTGTCCAACTAAGAAGGTGCTCGCCACATCTATCCCCAGGGCTGCCACTGCAGTATCCCACTCTACACGGATAACTCATACCCGTGCGTCTGCCATATCTCTCTTAGGTCAACCCTGCAATCACCTCTGCGTCTATCTCCCGTCAGGCATCTACCCTCCTGAGTTGTGCCCGCAGCTATCTAACATGTCCTCTTAGGGAAGCTATGGCCCTCTCATGTGCATCAGACTGCACTGGCCCTTGTGCTACCTCTGCCTATCCCTGCCCCTATGGCTGGGGCATCTGTTGCTGTGCCACCTGCTGGGGTGGTGGCATCTGTACCTGTGGTGCCTACTATGGCACCTACTGCTATAGTACCTATTGTATAGCCTATGGTTGCACTACCTGTTAAGCATGGGATGGTCCCTCAACTACCCTCCTCCTTTGTCTTGATCTTAGACCATCTTTGCCACCTCCTCCTCCTCCCCCATCTCCCCCGTCTCCACCTCCTCCTCCTCCTCCACCATCTCCCCTGTCTCTGCCACCACTCCATCCTCCTCTCCCCCTCCCCCTCCCTCTCCTCCTCTATCCAACCTAGTCGTCCTCATCTGAATCTGCCTCGTCTATGCGAGGCACCAACATCCCAGGCCTTGAATATCTCAGGAAGGGGTGTGCAGTAATCTAGTCCTCGTAATCCTGCATCATCCTAGCATCTGCTATCTCCATCCTCATGTCCTAGGTGACATAAGGTATCTGTCAGAACTCTGCCAGGGCCTCCTCATATGATGCCATCAGCCTCCATCTGACCCTCTCCGCGTGTGTCCATGCAAACAAATCCTGACCCTGTGGCATGCCCTGCCTCCTACCGGACTGTTACTATACTCTGCCGATCATTTATCTCTCTATAATGTGACGGTTCTGCCCTATCAACCATCTCATCTGAAAGTAGTAGGGTAGCTCATCTCCCTCATCATCCCAAGGCTCACAATCTAGATATGGTCACCAGATAACCACATCTACTCCATCCAAGGTGTGTCACCAATACTCCAGCTTCCCCAGCCTATGCTGGGAAATCACCCCTGTGTAGCCATAGCTATATGGCTCTCCTCTCTATCTAGCGAACACACATATTGGCCTAGTGATTGCTATGTGCTCCTATAGCCAGAACTATAACAGTGATACCCCAGCAGATAGACTCGTGCTCTGATGGTATACTACCTGGTGCATGTCATGATACAAGTGAGCTAGTACACAGACACCCCATGCATATCGGGTGCCCTCTGTCACCATCCTCTCCATGATCCTACCCCATCCAATGGGGAACCCATGCAATCTCCTGTTGGGGCATACTGCGCCTCTGATCAATCCTGCCACTATCCCAGGGAAGTAGTCATAGCAGTCATAGATATCCTGCCAAGGGATGACCTATCCAATCAGCTCCAGGTCATCAAATACTCGCCTACACTCAGCAAGTCCCGCATCTCTCTGTGCATCGTACTCTATAGGCTCGCCCTAAATCAGTAAGTGCAAAATCCTATAGACGTTCTCCAACGTCACGGCCATCTCTCCAGTAGGGAAGTGGAACGTCCCATCCTTGCTATAGAACCTCTCCACTGCAACAGTCAGCAAGCCACAGTTTGCCCACACCTCGGGCATAAAACATACATAATCTAGTCCCATGGCACCAAGCGCCTCTCTGTCAACCTCCATAAGCATATGTCTCTGCAACAGTGGCATGGGGAACTGCACTCTCGACTGCAGTGTCTCTCGTATATCCTCCTACAAGCACGCAAAGCAAGGCATCAATCTAAAACTACAAATGCCATACTCGACATATCTATAGCACTATATCAACTAACTTAGCATTTCAAATTGATCAAAACAACACACTACATCTCTTGACTAGATTCCTACAATCTCAAAGATAGCTTATCAATTGACACGTCAAACAGGATGCCAATTGAATCAATTTTGCTAAGTAATATGCTATCTCAAGCATATGTGCCACTATAGGTGGTAAATATGTCATTTCTCCATGAAAGCGTTGTTTCTTGACACATGCGCCACTTCTGGCAAATGTGATACAAAAACACATAAATGTGTCATTTCATGCTACATATGCACAGCTTTCACGCATGCACCGCAACAAATGGTAATAGCGCCACAACAAGCGGTAATAGCGCCGCAGAATTGTATATGTGCTGTCAAAATCTACAAATGCACAGCTTTCACGCATGTGCCGCAACATTCTGCATATGCGCTGCAAAACGACATATGTGCCATTTCACACAACATATGCGTCGATCTACATTTCAGCACATCTGTCTAAGCTTGTTTTCCTGTAGCATTTATGACACCCTAACTCGATCCTAGGAGAAATTTTTTAGAGTACATACCGGGGGTCCTGCCTCTACTGGCTGACCGAATCGACGAACGCGCCTGAATCGATGCTCCTCGCGTGGAATGTCTACCGCTCTAGCTGCCATGCTGCTCCAAATCTCTCTAGAGACCAATCCAACAAAGCTAAGTGTACAAATGACTTATCATATGGACCCAACTCCTATATATAGCTTGTAAACCCTAAATCTGGCCAGGTGGTGACTGCGACTACTTCCCGCGCCCGCTTTCTTCCAATTTTCTTCTCGTTTCTCTGAAACATGTCCTGTTTTCTCCCAACCTAACCTCACACCTTCATCTTCATGAGATTGTCCATCTCATGTCCCTTCTACCTTCCACCCCATCCAATCTCCCGAGGGGGCATCCTACCACTATAACCTATACTAGGGGCAAACTGGGGCATATATCACCATCAGACTTTTTATTCTTTGAAACAAGGCAGTAAACTGCATTGCATCAAAGAGGGGCAAAATGTATACGCCTAAAAATGACACGATTCAGTCTAACTAAATATTCTTAAATATTTATTCCCTTCTAATTCTTTTATCAATAAATAAATAAACAAATTTATTTATTTGATTCACATTCCTCTTAATTAATCAAATATCAAAATATTTAATTATTTCCTCTAAAGTTGAAATTAAATAAAATCAAGTTATTTAATTAAATTCCCTAAATTCTTCTAAAGTCTCACATAATTAAATAATCCTAAATTATTTAATTAATCCAAATTCTTCTATCCTAAGTCCTAATTTCATAAATCCACCTCATCTTTCCACCTCACCTTTTCCACCTCACCATGTTGCACATGTAATTAAATATCTTAAATATTTAATTAGCTAATATTCTCTCACCCACATGTCCTATTTCTTCTCTAATCAAAATTAGTTAACTCCTCAATCCATTCTATTAACTAATCAATCAATTCTGTTAGCTCCTCAATCTATTCGGGTAACTGATCAATCAATTATGTCAATTCCTCAATCCATTCTATTAACTCTTCAATCAATTTTGTTAACTACTCTGTTACATGATGGAGGTGGGACACTTGTCCTCTTTCTATTTGTTGCACATTCCTCAAACATTCTCAACCATTGATCTCCTCATCCATTCTCAACCTTTGATCATAATTCTCCCAAGTCTATAAATGAAACCTCATTCTTCCATTCTTATCATCCAGGCTATTTGTATTGTTACTTTGCAGGAATTTATCAACGCACCTTTGGCACCCCTTTACCATTCATTAGCTTGAGATCACCATTTTCTTTGAAGCTCATCTTCTTAGCACATTTATCACCACAGCCATTTACTATCGACATCCTTGAACACAACAAAGGAGTGCACTCTCTAAGGGCCCTACTTCATACAAGCAAGGACGGTTTTAATAGGCAAGCAATAGAAGTTTCGATCTAAGGAAGGTTTGCATTGTTTTATTCATTGCTTCATTTAATCTTCTTAGTTTCACTAATCTATTGAGTTATGGGTATTTGATGTTGTTTATTACTTATTCATTGTTTAACCAAATTTCCCTTAACAGTGTCCAATTGAAACACTGTGGCAATATAATCTCTAGTAAGGGGAAAGAAAGCAATCCCATCATCAAATTCAATATAGCAAGTCTTAGGGTTGTATTTTTCTGCAAGGAGTCTTAGCAACTAGACATTCACGAACACATTTGGGACTACTAATTTACCCAAATTTAGCCACCAGGGATTTGAAGTGGGTTTACGTCTGTACATCTTATAATGGAAGATAAAAAGATCATACCCTCTAACTGGTGTCCATAGGTCCCCTATTTTTTTGTATAAATCTTCTAACTTTTCGGCATGTGGGTTTAGTTGGGCATTTCTTTTAGACTTATGTCCTGACCCGGGGCACTGATCTAGTAAATCTCAATTTAAATGCCTATCTCCCATTTTTTGCCTCTTACTCTTAGGGTTTTGTATTACTTCCTCCATGTTTTGTAAATTATGAATGCAGGCTAATATATGCGATCCGGTCAGAAGTACTTACTTGGCAAATCGTTCTGGTTATGAATTATTATCCAGCTGCTCCATGTGATCACTCCTTGTAATGCCCTTCAAAATTCACATTCAATCAACTTAACTCTATGCAATTAATGGCGTCTCGCTTGTATATCACATATCATCGAAGGGAATTTAATTTTAAGAATAAAGGACATTGGATCGCCACCATCATGTCTTGTCACTTTATTTTGGGGTGATATGCTTTGAGATCTCATTTATTTCAATTTTATTCTTGTTTAGGATTTTGGTGTGACCCCAGATGGCATTTCCCCGATAACATAAGTCTCTTCAAACATGGAGTTAACCTTCTGATGTTTTTATTTCATCGCCTTTTTGAAGAGACTAGAAAGACCTTCTCTTCGATATAGTAGAGTCATTCCAAAATACCTCTTACATTGTTCTTTTATCAGTGAGATTCCTTCTATCGGTGGGACTCCAAACTTTATCACCTCGACATCCTAAACTCCCTTTGTGAACATTTTCGTTGATATCGTTTGATCAGCAAATGTGACACTTTTTGGTGTCATGCTGAAATGCCTTGTTTGTTCTATGTTCGGGGTATCAATAAGACTGTTGAGTGACTCTTGTTGATATCCCTTGTCTCTTTGATTTCTTTTATTTTTTGAAGAGACTAGAAAGACATTCTCTTCAATATAGTAGAGTAATTCCAAAATACCTCTTACATTGTTCTTTTATTGGCGAGACTCCTTCTATCAGTGGGACTCCAAACCTTATCACCTCAACATCCTGAACTCCCTTTGTGAACATTTTTTATGATATCATTTGATTTGTGTGACACATTTTGGTGTCATGTCGAAATCCCTTGTCTGTTTGATGTTCGAGGTATCGATAAGACTGTTGAGTGACTCTTGTCGATATCACTTTTCTCTTCGATTTCTTTTATTCTTCAATTTTGTATAACTTTACTTTTTGTCTTTTATACCTTCGGGTCATCGAAGAGACTGGATGTTGAGTCTCCCCGATGTAGTATTATCTCATCAATATTGTTTATAACCTTGAAAGCGTAATGATTTTGATCAAATATTTTATGATGGAGGTAAGGAATTTTAGGGTTAATGATGGAACGGTGGTATTTTCAGGTTTCAGGTCGGTGCTATTTATCAGGATGGCGCTACTTTTGGCATTTTTTGCACCGATCAAAACAAGTAGGCACTAAATTAGGTGCAAATTAGCGCCTAAATTAGCACCTAAATTAGAGAGTGAGGGACATGGCCAAAGACATAGGGAGAGAGATGGAGAGGTAGAGGAACAAAGGTGATAGGGAGATAGGGGAGAGATAGGGAGATAGAGGTTTAGGGTTACTTGGGTTTAGGGTTTAGGGTTTAGGGGTTTAGGGTTTCTTGGGTTTATGGGTTAGGGGTTAGGGTTTAGGGGCATTATTTAGGGTTTAGGGTTTATTGTTTAGTGGTTAGAGGTTCAATTTTAGAGGTTTAGGGTTTAGGGTTTATAGAGAGAGATGAATGATAGGGAGATATAGTGGAGACTGAGGAGAGAGATAGGGAGATAGAGAGTGAGGCACATGGCTAGAGACATAGGGGCAATGTACCTACTATCCAAGAGACAATGTACCTAAACAACTATTATTCTTCCATGGATTTGTGTGCAAATGTAAGAAACATTGAATTGAAACTTCTTAAGTCTAATGCACTTAAATATGGATCTCATCCTTCAAAATTTCAATAGGAAAATTTAGTTTTCAAAAGGGTGAAAATAAGCAAGAAAATCAACAAAATGCCCACCATGTTGTTAATTTACAGTCAACTTCAGATGTTATTTAACCTAATTCCCAAGGTGAACTGAGGGACAATCCTATGTTATCTATTAATGTAATAAGATCATAGAATACATAAAGGAAAATAGATATGTAAACCAAAACACATTCAAATATAGAAGGGTTCTAACATATATGTCACTTCTATTCAAAATGAACAAAAGAAATATACAGAGAGGTAAGATGAAAATTTGTTATACCTTTTTTACTCTACAAAATGTACAAAGTAGGTATTTGTTCAACAATACCATCAGTTATGCTCCATGTAGAGGTTGACAATTATCCAACATGTATGGTTCATTTCTTATGTGGATGGGATGAGAATAAATGTCAAACTTGTATGGTGCCAACTAGATCATTGGAGCATGTGGTGTGGACATCACCATGTGTCAAATGCATACAATGCCAATTATATGATCATGTTTTGTAGTACAAATGTCATTAGGTGGCACACATGTATGGAAGCATAACATTTGGTTTTTGATGTTCCATGTGTCTAACTAGACACCAACATGTGTAGCAATGTGTATAGCCACACTATCTAGATCCTTGAAGCTAGTCCACATTGGAACACATGTTGGATGTGTTGCACAAACTTTTATGCCTTGTTGATTTCCTATTCCTATGTACATGACTCTAATGTGGATGGTGTGCAATAGGATATGTCAAGGGATGCTTCCTATTGGAACCCAAGACATGTCTAGAAAGGACTATACCTCATAGAGTTGTGTAGAGCATTTTTGTAGGAATTTTAAATGCAAAGGATGTTGTCATCTCAAGTGTGTAGGTTTGCACTCTTATAGATGCACATTAGATTCACAACAATGCAATTGACCACTTCTATTTATCCATCTATCTATATGTAGAAATATATAAATTGAATTAGTTGCATATCTAACATCGTCCACAAAATTTACCAAAAGTGACTAACAAAATGATGGTCATAGTAAAAGATAATGGATGTGGGTAAGCTAAAATGGACCCAAACATGGGTGAATAAAAGTGGCACAATATTTGGGATGGTGAGACTTTTCTTGCAAGCAATCATGATGGTCATCTTGGAGAATTCATCTACCACAAGAAACATGGAGTTACACCAGTACTTTGTCATAGGTAGTCTTCTTAATAAATCCATGTTAATGATTCCCAAGGTGGTGTCAAAACTAAGAGAGGGGTGTAGAGTTCAAGATTCATATTTGTAATATTTTGCAATGCTACAAAGAATGAGAGACTTGATGTGGTTCTTAATATTTTCACATATGTGAGGCCACTAGAAGTGTTGTTCAAGTGTTGCTAGTGTTTTAGTAATGTTGAAGTGTTGAGTTATTTTGGCATAGTATGCTTCCTAGATGAGTCTCTAGTGTGGTGTGGTGTCTAAAACATAGAGATACTTGAGCTTGTAGAGAAGGTTGTTAGACATGTAAAATTCACCAACCTATTTTCCATGTAAGAGCTTGGTGTAGATCTATGTAAAGTCCAAGTCTCGTGGGTAGAGAGGTTCCTGGTTGTTGCCCCCCTTTTTTTAAAAAAAAAGGTGTCCTAACCCAATTCTTTGTTTTTCCCTTCCATTCATTGTTAGCCTTTTCACTTTGTTCCTTCTTTCAAGCCAAATTCACTTAGTCACTTTAGAGAGTCAGCAATCCTTTACATTTTTGAAGTCAAGTCAGCGGATTTGCAAGTTCATGAACTGCCTAACTTGTTGACTTAGTGTTTTGTTGTGTCTCTGGATGAAGTCTTTCCTTTGTAGTCGGGAGGTCGGGGATTCTTTGAAGTTTTGAATCTCTAACTCCTAGTTCAAGAGTTCATCTTTTGCCTGACTCACCGACTCCATGTAGTGCACTTTCCCAAGTAGTGTTAGCTGTGCTAGCATACTGTATGGAAGAATGACACTTGTCACTTTACATTCAATTCAAGGTATGTGCAAACATAGTGGCACCACTCTCAAAGGGAAAGTAAAGGCATGCATTTATGATTTATGATGGCAAATTCGTCACCCATATTTCATTTCTTTCTTAGGCGAATTTATGAGAAGTGACTCGGATTAATTCTTAAGTTGCCTAAGGTGACATTATGTGCAAGGGAATGCATTGCAGCAAAACAAATGGTTGGTCTGCTACATGCAAAATTTTAGCACAGTTCCATCTTCACAGCTAGGAACTCTTTCCTCTCTCTATAAAGGTTTCATATCTTCTTTGAGGAGTTAGAGATTTTTATTTCCCATGTATCTACACAAAGAATTCTCTGTTGGTGTTTTGCCTTATCCTCTACTCTCTGCATGTATCTCCAAGTCTCTTCTTTTCTAGTTTCTGGAACACATAAAAATGAAGTTTAAATTCCAAGGGACCTTCGTGGCTTCTATTGTTGAGAATGGTCTCTCTGGAGTGAGGGATACAAATTTGGGGCACATTGATTTAGATGATTTTTGGAGGAGAATGCGGTCTGAGAAAAGAACTCCCTTGGTGGAGAAAATTATCAACAGTGACTTACATAAAGCTTGTGGTTTTCCACTTGTTGTCCATTGTATTGAATTAATTCTTGCATATACCAATGGTTATTTCCTAGACTCTCAAAAGATAAAGACTCCCAGTGGTGTTGTGGTGGCAAAAAATGATTCTGAATATGTTGATTCAGCCTTGAACTTGGAAGAGTATGAAGATAACTCTGATGTTTCTGTATCTTCGGCCTAGAATTATTATAATGAGAAAAAGGACTGGTGTCATACCTATGTTACCAAGCATTAGCTAGAAGAAGAAAAGACTGGTAAGTCTCAGCTGCCTGCTAATCTAAAAAGGAGCCATTTTAAAAAACAAATCTCAGATATGATAACCCTGCTGAACAGAGTAGTTGGGAGACCCAACTCAGATGTTTTCAAGTTCTAGATTTGTAGATTTATTTTATTGATTTGTGGAGATCACCAAATTGACTGGCCGAAAATCATTAGCAAGTGTCTACACGAGCAACTGCTAAATTTTACATGAAGTGTGGGCTTTCATATGTGTTCCCAGTTGGTCTACATTTTGGCTCGAAGAGAGGCTTCTTGGCTTGGTCTAAGGACTCAAAGGAGTTATTTGGCATGTATGCCAAGGTATCAAATTTTCTCTTAGTTGCAAAGAAGTGAAGGTATGAAAGATTTCAGATGTGTGAATGATGCTTTTTCTATGTTGCTAGCTAAAAGAATTGATAGCTCAATAGAGAAAATATTTTCTATAGAAACGTTTGTATTGGTCACAAAATTTGGAAGTATTTATTTTCAATTTGATCACTTCTCGTAGTTGAGAATCAAGGGTTATGAAAATGCCCCATTAAAATTGCCTCTCTACCCCTCTAATTATTTGGTGTTGCTAGAAGTATGCCACCAAATGGCAACAGTAAATGTCAAATACCAGGCAATGAAAAAGAAAGGATATTCTTTTCCTGTGTCTCTGTCTTTTTATTCATGCAAAAGAAATTATGGTGCTCAGAATGTGGATAAGTTGTTATCTAAATTCAGCCTTCATAGTTTGTCTCCCTATGTATCATTTGACAGCAAAAATTTTGTAAAAGAAAATATGTATGGAGGTGGTTCCTACTCACATCTTCCTTAACTTGAAGATTTTTGGGAGGACTATATTGATGAAAGGGAAGTTCAAAGGAGGAAATAGATGAGCTTGACTATCGATCAAGTCTGTGCCTTCAAGTTGAATATTCAGGTCCCGAATATAATTCATGATTTTTCAAATCTTTTGGGTGAAGAATATGATACAGTGTCAATGGAACCTTTTCCTCCAATAAAATGGTCTAAAAAGGAGGTTACTGATATTATGTTCTTGTCATTTCATGTTTTAAGGAGAATAGAAAAGTGGTTACAGAGAAAGGCCAAGGAGTGTGTTGATTCAACAAACCCAAGGGACTCAGCCTCCCAGAATCAAGTCAGATCCCAGACCGCCACCTCACACAAAAGGTCATCTAGTTTTGACCCAACTCTACAAAGAGTCAGCTCATAATCGAATGGCAACGGTGAAGGGCCGCCTGAGGAGATTGGCAAGTTGAAGACCACCTATGAGCAAGATGTTCAAGTAACAAAGAGAAATACCGGATTGGCTTCTTTATCATCCAAAGAAGACCATGTGCCCCTGCCAAGCAATCATGTAAGTGATTTTGATTCTTTCATCTTCTCACAAATTGGAGAAGACAATTTATTGCATTCTTTACTCAGTCCACTAAATTCCCCTCAACAAAAAGAGATGCCTAAGCAAAACCCTCATCTTGCACCAATAATGGCCACTACCAATGCCACTAATGCACTAGTCTCATCCCCAAATTGGTTGAAAAAGGTAGTCCAAAAGAAGAAGAGGTACACCATTCCAGTTGATGAGGGTATCGATACTCTTTCCAGTTTGTTGCAGATGGTGCCAAAACCCAAATGTACGAAGAGGATGTCCAAAATAGTGATCGATGCCAACTCAGGAAACCAGTTTTTAGAAATTGCAGAGCCACTGGTTGAGAAAAATGAAGATGAAATAACTGAAGTAGACTTCAGAGTAAGCTGAGTGGATCTAGGGCCATCAACTACCAAAGGTGATTTACATCATATGCACTATTCAGTGGACAACATCTCTAAAAGCGTGAAAGACTTGCAAGACAAAAATTTGAGGTTGCTAGCACATGTAAGTTCTCTGTCCTCTTTTGCCAATTCAATTGTTGAAGTGATAACTCCCTCAACTGGAACCTCCTCCACTGTCAAACTCCCTACCCTCAACCCAAATCTACTTCAACAAGTTAAAACTTCTTTGTCTCTGAGGAAATCTATGGACCAATGGGTTGAGAGGATCATCTTTAATGGTCTCATATTTATCAAGGAGGTAGTGAAATTGTTTGATTCCATTCATACTAAAAGAGAAGTTTTGATAGTAGAATTTGAGAAAGCTTGAACTGATCACCACAGTTTGAATTTGGCCTCTAAAGAAGTGCAGGAAATCACCAACATGGACCCCGATATTCTAATGGCCGAAGAAGTCATTGCTAATCCTAAGGAACTAGATACTGTTGTGTGGGCTAATGCGTTAGAATGGAAAATTTGTATTACTTCTGTAGCTGAAGAAGAGATGGGAAAGGAAGTGGCAGTTTATTACAAAGAGATGATGAGGATTAAAAGAGATTTCATTACTTTAGAGGTAGAGGCTAATGGATCTGATGATGAAAACTGTTGGATGTTAAGGTGATCAAACATAATTTTAAAAGGACAGTGACAGAGGAGATTGTAAATTACAATGCAATTATAGGGGATTCATTGGGGAGACTTTCTAAATTGGCACCGTACATTAACACTTGCAGGGGTGGTATCGATGAAGTATATCATAAGGTGACTAACTCCGACTGGGCTATCAAGAAAAAGAAGTGTCATATCAGCATGACCAAAACTCCACCAGGCATGTCCTTAATGCTAGTTATCAACAATTACAGGGCATACAAGGCCAGATTGTGGGAAAAGGTACCTCAAATGGCACAAAGTGTCACTAGAGAAGGTAGACAGTGAAGGGAAGATGAAGAGATGGACGAGGTGGACGATGGCGATGGGGACTTGCAAATTCTCAATTGATTTTTAATTTCATGCTTTTAAGTTATTTCATGCTTTCTCTAAAACTATTAGCTCTAAAGGGCCCTTTATTATTATTATTGTTTAAACAATCTTTTAATCAGTTGTTTCAAGAAGTCGTTATGGTTTTCAAGATAGTTATGATTTGGCCTAGCTATATATTCTAGATGGCTGGTCGAATTATGGATCTTTTTTGCAAAACTTTGTTTCTGAAAAGGGTGATAATTAATTTTGTTTTAAACTACTATGATATATGTAATACAGTTAGTACAGTGGAGATTTGGGTGATCATGGACCTTGTGTTATGATTATTTGAATTCATGTTCTTATGTTGGATGTGTTTTTGTTGATGTTAATGGTATTCATGTGTTTTGGTGGTTGGATGTTATCAAATCTTGCTCATTGCTTCAAATAGTCTATCTATTGATATTTCATTTAAGGTGGTGAGTTCATGTGCGTATGTATGATATCTTCAATGTATGTTATGCAGTTGGAAGTCTGTGAACTTCTAGAGTTAGAGTTATAATTTTAGATTTGCCTTTATAGATTTCTGGTTAAAAGCTCTACATTTATCTTGCTTTCTGGTTAAAAGCAACCTCAAATTTATATTCCTCAGAATATCTGTAGAAGGTAGCTGCACCTTGTTAAATAAGCAGAGAGCCTGTGTAGAATACCAATATATTGGGCTCAACTGTTGATTACATTTGTCACTTGTCTAGGCGTGAGTATATAGAGTTAGGTGACAAATCTGTTAACCAACAGATTTTTGACAACTCTACTAGGGAAAGAAGTGTGTTCTATCATCTTTGTGAGTTTCTCGGTTGGACTTTATGGTTCTTCATGGAAGACATGCACCAATTTTGCAGCCTAACATTGATTGGCTAGTAGGAGACCAAGAAGATATTATTACTGGCCTTAGACTTGTTGCTTGGTAGACCAGAAGAACCAATCAGTAGTATCATCAAGTTGATGAAGTGTTATAAGAAGAAGAGCTTGGTGAGATTATAGCAGAAAATGCACATCATTTTGCTGACACCTAGGAGATAATTTTCATTAAAGGAATTGTCCTTGTGCTGTGCAGAGAAAGGCCTTTGTGAATCCAAGAAGTCCCTAACAATAGGCCAAGAAACCCCACTGCCAAACCAGGGAATCAGAATCTTGCAAGACCAGCTCTTCCATGTAATAACCAGTAAGTGGTTTGGCAACTCTACCTAATTGTTTTATTAATATATCTATAGAAGTGGGCTATGAAAAGATATACACAAGGAGATAGGAAAAAGGGTACAACCGATATTGACTTTGATTTGCTCCAATCTTTAAACTTTGCTCCCTACCCTCCCATAAGAAAGGTCAAATACTTGAGCAGACCATCCTCTCCTCCACCTACAAGAAGTGCCGCTAGTTCATCTTGTCAAATCCTGACCCTACACGGTACTGTCTTACCTTTACAAGTAAATTTCCCTCCTTTTAATATGGCTCATCCACAACCTCCACCTATTCCATGGGGTGCTGCCATCAGACCACTTAGCCTTGGTGGTAACCTACATGATCTACCTAGGGGTTCGAGAAAAATTCTACCTAAGTTTAGGGTGATGGCAAGGTTACTCCTGAAGAGCACCTTAATGCTTTCTTTGCTGCATGCTCCATCCTTGGGGTTCAACATGAAGATGTGCCTGTCAAGTTGTTTGTTGAGTTATTGGTTGACACAACTACTAAATGGTTTTATCACATTCCCAATGCCTCTATTAGAGATTGGGCTACAATGAGGTAGCGATTTGAAGATAGATTCAAAACTACTGGCAATGAGCACACATTAGTGGCTCAACTCTCCTCTATGAAGAAGGAAATTCATGAAAAAATGAGAGAGTATACATAGCCAAGTTCAATAGGTTTGCACATAGAATCCCTGAAAATGTCAGACCCGGGGATGGATTAATGTTTTGTTTCTTTATCAATTCATTGCCACCTGATGTCAGTTATGCTATTAAAAGACAAGGAGTCCCTAACATAGCCAATGCTCAATCATTGGCTATCATTGTGGAAGATGATTTGATTACTACGGGAAAATGAAAAAGAGAGTTACAAACTAGTAAACCTATAGTAACCAGTTCAATAGACCCAGTTATTCAGAGGTTGGCAAATGACATTATCACACTGAAGTGTTAGATGCCCAAAGGTCCTCAACAATCTCCTCAAGGGGGTTATAATTGTTGGAAATTAAGGTGTCTCAACCTTTGCAAATTCCTAATGTTGTATTTATTTGTCCCATGTTGAGTTGGCATAGTCGACACCTTGTGTACATGTAGTAGGATAAATTTTGGTGAATTTGGCAGCCATGGTTTCCCCCTTGAATAATTAACGGGAGTTTGGGGGTAGCGCCCCCAAGACGGGGTCAAGGGGTGGAGCCCCTTGCGGGGTTTCATGTTGGGTGGTCAAGGGAGGTTATGACATGTTGTAAGAGGAATATGATATTTTTAGTCAGTGTATGACATATTCTCTTATAGCTATAAGTGTTGTTAGTTATGACAGATTCTATGACAGCTGTAAGGTGTGTAAGAGCATCTTTCATAGCCTATCTTGGGACAAGGTGTACACATTGGGATGGGATGTTAGACAAGTGTCCTTCGGCATGGGTTTTGGGGCATGAGTCCAAGATGGATGCCCATCTCTAGAAGGTTCCATATTTGCCTTGTAAACTCTATAAAAATAGGTGCTTGGATGGGAGATATATAGTTTTTGTACAAGTACTATTATGCTGCTGGAAAATCTCTAGATTTGACATTCGAAGACTCCTAAAAGAGCATTGGTTCTGAAACTATATTGTAATCTCTTATTATTTATTGTAATACATTTGACCTGTATTTTGGAGTGTGGGGTCTTTCACCCATAAGGGTTTTCCCGACATATATCTTGTCTCTCTCTCTTCTATCTACTTTATGTGTGTGTTGGGTGAATATTTTGTCTTCAACTAACTGAAGGCAAAATGGTTATATCAACCACAATGTAATGAGATAAATCTCTCCTCTCAGCAAGGGGAGGTTCCCTATTAACTATTACAAACTTATTTACACTAAAAACTAACTTTGGGGTGAGACCAAAGCATTCATTTCTCTTTTTTCAGAAATGATGTTTACAATATAAAATAGCACTTTCACAATACAAATTTGAATAACCAAGAAACCCATGAGAGCACAAAGTCTATCATTGCTCATTTTATTGATTTATAATTTAGAACTAAGTAGGATAAGATGCAACTCAAAGTCTTCACCAAATGCTAAGATAAAATATACGCTCACAAAAGATAATAGCAGCTCAAATTCTTTCCAATATCTTTTACTTCAAAACATACAATCATAAACTAAAGATAATTGTTGCAGCACAAAGTCTCCAAAATCAGCTTTAGAACATCTCCCAGATTATCCACACTCGCACTACAATTTGATCAAGTAGATAAGATAGTATAAGGAAAAGGACATAAGAACAATTTCCAATACAACACAAGTTATTCCAATGCAAAGATTGAACGATCGCTTGCTTTTCTATTCACTTGATAAAATATGATTTACAATTTGAACACAAAGTCTCAAAATGCTCTTCAATTTGGTAGAGTTTCACTTCAATAACTAAAAGATGATAATTACAATGGGGGTCCTCTTTATTTATAAGAGAAACCGAGAGCAAAAATAGGAAAAGAACAACTAACTATGACTTATTCAACAAAGGATTCCTTTTTGATTTGGGACCTCCTATGTTTTTACATGTAATTACATATGAGAAAAGTACATGTAAATATGTCCAAAATTATTTCAAAAGTACATCTAAAAAATAGAAAATAAACTAAGTGATGACAAAATTGCTTCAACTTGCACTGCCTTCTTTCTTCATGTGGCAATCATACATAGTAAACACAACTTGCATCCCCAAACTATCTGGACTAACTGTGTCCCTGAAAATCATCCAGGCTCTGACTATTGCATCTCTGACAGTGGTAATTGATTTTGCATGGCTAGTTAACTTGGCCTTCAGATTATCCAAAGTTAACTGGTTATCAAGAATATTATCCACAGAGGCTACTGAAAATGTTTTGTCCTCAAACTCCTTCTGAAACATATTCTCAAATTCCTGGATCATCTCCTTTACAAAAAAGAAATTGATTATCCCGTGACACTAATTGCATGACAGCTCCTCCAGCTTGTGTAAGAGACTAACATCACTTTGGTCACTTAGCTTCCTTGTAGTTTCTAAATCATTGATTAGATCTTTCAGCACACGGCTTCGATATGTCAATGCCTCCTTAGTCTCGATATATGAATCCTAATTTGGAATAACACCAATTGATATCAAAGCACTTATTGTCAACTTCCTCATTTCTACCCACTTATCATGATTCTGTTCTAAACGCTCAATATCCTAAGAAATAACATCAATCAAATCATCAAGTTCAGCCTTGATTTTCTCCATTTTGCTTGTTTTCTCAACTAGATCTGTAAGAAGAGAGATTCCATGTGTGTGCATGCTTTCCAAATATTCTTCAAGCACTCTTCCCTTAAGGTGAGTCTTCTCAGCTTTCTGGATGATAGGATCTTCCACTGAAACAACCTCAGGAGTCACTGATTCTGAATTCAAAGTAATCTTCCTGACCACTGCAGTCAATTGCTCTACCATTGCTTTATAATGATCTTTCATCTCTTTTTCTTTATCAAACTTCTGAATCAAAATATCCATTGATGACTGTATGTTAGTCTTTGCACTCTAATGTGTTATTTTACCTAGCTCAACCCTAGAAATAGAGTAATCATTCATACTAAAATTTTCTATGGTAGCATCCTGTGGGGGCCTTGCAATCTCCACAAATTTGTGTCCTTTGTCACCCAACACTCTTGAAAGAATTTTTGGCTTCTTTGGGGTCTTAGCCTTAGCAGGCACCAGCTTACTAAAATCAAAGTCATCTAGAGAGATGGCCTGTTTCTTTCTTTTAGGTGTATATGCTGACAACCATGGAGGAAGCACAAAAGTACTCACATTCAGATCCGTTTCCATTGTTGGTATTACTAGAACTACACTGGCACTGGAAGTAGAAACAATAGGTGGAGTATTAGTAAACACTGCACCTGACACATTCGCATTTGAAACTTGTTCAGAACCCATTACAAAGTGATCAAATATTGAATAATCTTCAATATCAAAATATGAGGAGGACAGACTAGGAATAGACCCAAAAGAACGAAGAACATCATCAAAAGCAATTTGAGGATTATCAAAAATTATTTTTGAAGGTGATGGAGATTCAGAAGATGGGATGTCAATAGGTGAAGCAGACAAAGGAACTGAAACAGGTATGCTAGACAAAGGAGAAGAGACTCCCATATCTTGTTGTACATTCTCCTGTGGAACAAAACTTCATCTCCTTGTCCTTCTTTTGGTCTATTTTCAACCTCCATTTCCTCGGTAGCTAGCTCATCAGTATTCTATGTCTCAATTTCCATTTCTTCTACCTCAGATTCTTTCTCTATAGCCTTTGACCTCTTTGACACAAATTTGATCCTGGGTTTATGTGGCTTGGAAGAAGAGGGAATGTCACTCTTATTCTTTGTCCTATTCTCCACCTTCTTACCTGTTTGTTCTTGGACTTTAGTCTCTGATCTCATAAGGATTTCTTTCAAAGCAATTTCCTTACCTTCTAACCACTTTTTGTGTTAGCCAATATAGGTTCAAACCTTTTCCTTAGAGAAGTCAACTCTTTCTGAGACCATTGGATAGGAGGAAGAGGAGAACTAGCAACCTGTTCAGTGTTATACCTAGGATCAATCAGCTCTTCATCATTCACTAGGTCTTTAGGAATATCAACCTATCCCAGATACTCAATCTATTCCAGAGATAACCTGCTATAGTCTAATTTTTTTATATCCTCTTCTGTCCTCAAGTCCACCCAGATGTCTTCAACCATTGGTTCATAAAACTGGGTTTTCCTTTTGATCTTATCTTTTACACCCCTGTAATCAAACCTTGGTCTTCGTTTGAACTATTTCATGGTCACTAGTTGTATTTTAGTTTCCATGGCTCTAGCCTTTGCGACAGTTGATACTGAAAACCTGCCAACTTCTACTGGAAATCTGAATCCTAGTTTCTTGAGTTCCATTTGCTTATTATGTATGACAATCATTTGTCTACATAACTCCATTAGAACAAGTTTATCTGAAGGAAACCTTGGCAGCATATAAGGATAACCTCGAAAAAAGCTAACCCATAAATATGAGAAAGTCAAAAATTGTAAGAACATGCACCCAAAATCATTCACCACTAACCAAGCTTCATCAGAAACTCTTCTTTTCTCTAACTGAGGGTCAAAAAGAGACAAGAACACTGTAAAGAAAGCATCATTTACCCTCCTAAAGTGGTGAATAGAACCTTTCAATGTCAGTTGAGGATAGTACTGATACACAAGAACCACTCTCCTATCTCCTTCGAATGTCAAACCCAGAAAGATCCTCATTGAGGCTACTATATACACAAAGAAGTCATATAGAATTTGAAAGTAGTGGATACCTTAGTCAATTGCTCATGCAGAGCATTGCTGATTTGTTCATCCAAAAATATGGCTTGCTTGCCTTAAAGTATAATCTTGATAAAAGGGTACATCCATTCATGGAAAAGTGAGGAAGAAGCTAGCCCCCTTATCCTGCTAAGAAGAGTTATGAGATCACCAACCTCCTCAATAAAATCACTTCTAGGAAAACTCCTCAGCCACCTAGATAAGTTTGACCTTGAAGTTTTAAGCCATTTGGTGTTGATTATCTTCTTAGCCTTCTCAGAATTCTTATCATATTCTTTTTGAGCTTCAGCAAAATCTAATTTCACAACTTATGTAGCAGTAGGACACATGAAAGCTTTATCAATGAATTCTGGATCCAATTTGATTATCACATTGCCATTCGTATCCACCATTGCCCTAGTGTCTCTGTTGTAGAACTGAGCACATTGAAGAACAAACTCAATATTATGAGCTGCCACTGGGAAAGATGACACCAAGTGAATGTTTCTATCAACAATATTCTTCATTGTAAAACTAGGGTTATCAGACTTAGTTCTTTCCACAAACTCAGCCATGTCTACATGGCCAATCTCTGTATCTCAAATGTCATCAACATTGGAGGTAACCAAGGTGATTGGGAAAACACCTAGATACTTATACTTCATTGCTTTCGACTTCTTTGGAGACAACTCAGTCATCTGAAAAAACTAACACCAAAAGGATGTTGACGAAGAGAAAATCCATAGAAGAAATTGCAACAAAAGCCATGATCATGCAATTAGGGGAAATACTGGTAATTTGGGAAAATTGCATGTCGACGATCATGACCATGGGGATATGCTTGAAATGGCTAGAGTGCAAGCAGGTTGAAAAAATGGAGGAAAGAGGGCTCAAGAAAGTAAATTTGAAAATCTCTCAGAGTTAGAGAAAATTGAGAGAGTGAATGCACGGGCGGCAAAATTTTCTTCCCTTGCATTAGAGGGATGAGTTGCAAGTGTCAGGGTGGCAAATTTTTCCAACCTTGCATGTTGGGAACCTTTTCATGTTCGAGTGGCAAAATTTTCTGACTATGCGCGAGGATGGATTTGCAAGTTTGATCGAATATGCAGAAGCAGTGAAAATTGCTGCCAATGCATGTTAAAGGAAAAACTTGGATGTGTGCAAGGTCAGCGAAAAGGACCACCACTACATGTGTAAGGGAAAATGTGTTTGATGTAGGGGCAGTCAATTTGCCCGCCCTTGCATATTGGGGTAATACATGGTTTGTGTAAGGGTGACAGTTTTAACTGCCCTTACATGTGGGGGAAAACATAAGGCTCATGTAGGTGTGGCAAAAATCACCACCTTTACATGAGGTATCAACTGCAAGGGAAAAATGTATATCAGCGGTGATTTTAACCACCGATACATGTTAAGGAGAACAGATTAGCAATACCTAAATTCCTTAACATGGACAATAAAAACCTGACCCATTTAACAATGCAGTTGAAATAAAAAGAAAACTAGGGTTTAAAGAAAAATGATGAAAACTACATATACAAATGATATAATTTAACTAATCTATAAAAGAGAAATTCTAACAAAACAAAAATATAGTCATTAAACTCATACAAAACCCTAGCTCTAAAATAAAAACAAGAATAAAAAACATTAACTTACCTAGTGAAAAAGCAAAACCCTAAACCCAGTCAGGAAATAAAATCTGCTTAGATCTGGAATCGACGCGAATATCGTGAAGAAAAACTGGTATCAAGGAGGTATCAAGTTTGTTGGAGATTGTGGAAATAAAAGATAAGCAAATCAAAATGAATGTAAAATACTTTAAAAGGCTTTAAAGTTGTGTATTAATCATGGCACGAGTGCCATTAATACCAACTTCAAGTTTGGCAATTTTGCGGGATCTGCTCGGGTGGTGAAAAACCCCGTTGCTACAAACACACTAGGACATGTCGGAGCAGCAAAAATGACTACCAATGCACATTGGAATTACTATAGGAAACACATGCCCGAACGGTCAAATTAACCATTATCACATATGTGACACGAACCTAAACATGCATAGGCAACGGTTTTAACCGCTCATGCAGGTCTATAAAGAAAGACAATTAAATATGCATCGGCGGTAGTTTTGGTTGATATTGCATATTTAATAACAACACATGAAAGAGTGGTAATTTTGACTACTATTGCATGTGAAAACAAAAAACTTTCTAACACCTTAAAATAGTCAAAATTGAAATTTTGACAAGCTTACAACTTAGTCAATCTTTGCGATTTTCAAGGAATCAACTTAGGAGAACATCATAAACTATTTCAATGTTGTTAGAAGACTTCATGCGAGGTCAAAAGGACTTGCCTTGATAAACGAACTTAGAGTGCAAACTATGAAACGGACAAGTTTCATAGGGGTTGTCTACAAAATTGAGCGCAACTAATTTTGGAAACAATAGTGTGTATGTGTATTGCTACAATATCTCTGTTATTGTGTTAATAATGTTGTAACTGGAAAGGTTAATTTGAAGTTGCATACATCTCTCCTCATTAGATTAGTTTAGGAAGCAATTTCTGCACACCTATCTTCCTTTCAATAATCAGATGTTGCAATTGTCAGGTCCTACCCAATGGTTAGCTATTGAAGGACCATCAGCGAGTAAAAGTAACCATATGGTTTGTAATTTCCATCTCACCTTTGACCATGATGGAGCTTCCTTCCTTAAGATGATGCAGTTTATGCAAATGCTTTCCACGAATGAACACAGTGAAGAGCCTATGGTTGAGGATCCTCCCACACCTAGTGATGTTGGTGTGAATTTCTTTGAGTATGAATCAAATGAAGGGAGTGGGGAAGATGTATATATTGAAGTTGACAACTCCAACTATGCGATGTTCACTAGGGGCCAACAAACACAAAGAGGCCAGAATACTCAAGGTTAGTCCAGTAATTCTACCTCTACCCCTAAATATATCTTGACCAGACAAAACGAGGCTAAGAAAATAGATAACATGATACCCGAAGTTGCAGCTGCCGAGGTGCCATCTACTTCATTTTCTAAAGCTCATGTCTCAAATTCATTTGATATTGTAGAATCATGTAAGAATACAAAGATTGAGATTTCTCAAACTGAATATTTGAAGCTTAATCCATCTGAGCTTGATACACTAGTTAGATATATCAAATAAGAACCCTCCCCTTCAAATTGTAATGCTCATGTGTCCAGTGATACTGAAATGCTTGCTAGGAATCAAAATTGTTCAAATACCTGTTTTCAAGACCCTGGTCCCCAGAATTCTTTTAATAAACTAGAACCTTTTTGTGTCTCCTTGTACATTGCTGGTTATAAGCTCAGTAATTGTGTTATTTATTCTGGAGCCTCAGAAAATGTTATGCCTACTCAAGTTGTTAAAGCCCTAGGGTTATCCTATATGCCCTCTAATGGAAAATGCTTCTCAATGGACAGTTCTCCAATACCCATCCTAGGTCAGATTAAAGATGCTCAGACTGTTTTGGCTGCCTTCCTGAAGAAAAGATTGAAATTGACCATTCTCGTAGCTAACATACCTGCTAGTTATGGGATGCTCTTCAGTCATAGTTTTTGTAAAGACTTAGGTGGGGAAATTCAAATGGATTGGTCATATGCCCTAATACCTGTGGAAGGGAAGAAAGTTTGCCTCAATCCTGAACCCAAAGCCAAGTTTATTGTGCTTCAATATGGAGACCCTAGGGTGGACATCTTGTACACAGTTAAAAATGGTAGACTGAGGCATTATCAAAATAGGGTGTGGTACTGTATTGAAGATTTTGATGCTTTTTCCATAGAGGCAATACCTAGAGAATAAAATACTAGATCTAATTCCTTAGTTGTTTCAACATCTCTTCTCCTGCCACATCCAAATTTTAAGAATAAATCATATAGGATTGAAGTGGTCTACAGGCCTTGTGTTCCTAACAATGTTAATCACTGGCAAGTTTTTAATTCTGATCAGCAAATTATTTCGTTTCTTAAGAAGGTTGAATCATTTTCTAGTGTGTTCTTTGAAGGTAGTAGTGATGATAATAACGATGTTTTGGAGGGAGAAATGGAGTCCTCTAATGACTCATGCTTAGGAGTTGTGTAATTAAAATGGAATAAGGTTCCTAAGGGGCTCATCTCTCTTGAAGATCTTTTTATTCAACATGACCAATGCCTTAAGAAGAAGAATAAAGTTTCAATTACAACTTTAGCCGATTATGATAAGGTGAATATTAGCACTGAAGATGACCCAAAGATTGTGTGCATTGGTAAATGTTGTTCTGAAGAAGAAAGGGAACGTTTAATTTCTTTGCTTATCAGATATAAGGATGTTTTTGCATGGTGTTATGCTGATCTTAAGAGGTTTAGAAATGGAGAAATACAACATCATATTCCCTTGAAGCCTGGCACCATACCTTTTAGACAAAAGCAAAGGACTGATAATCCAAAAATAGCTGAAGCCATCTTCAATGAAATTGACAAAATATTGAAAGCTAAAATCATCTACCCTATTCACCACTCTACTTGGGTGGCAAATATTGTGCCTATTAGGAAGGAGAATGAGGAGATTCGGATTTGTGTTGATTTTAGGAATTTGAATCAGGCCTCTCTGAAAGATAATTATCCCTTACAAGTTATGGATCATATTTTACAAACTATCTGGTTCGGAGATGATGTCTATGCTTGATGGGTTTTCAGGATACAACCAAATTGAGGTGGCTCGAGAAGATTAGCATAAGATAGCATTTACCACCCTATTGGCATCTTTGCATATAATAGGATGCCTTTTGGTCTCATTAATGCTGGGGCCACATTTCAAAGAGCAATGGACCTAACTTTTGGTGATTTGAAGAACAAAATCATAGTAGTATACCTTGATGACTTAACAGTTTTCTCTAAGAAGAGGGCTAATCACTTACATGACTTGGAGGTAGTCTTACAATGCTACAAGGAAAATGGTATTTCTCTAAACCCTAAGAAGTCAATCTTTGCAGTCATTGAAGGAAAACTATTAGGGCATATTGTCTTGAAAGATGGGATTAAAATTGATCCAGAGAGTGTCAAGGCAATCCAATAGCTAAGTCTACCTGCAACCAAGAATAATATGAGGTCCTTTTTCGGTCAGGTAAACTTTCTAAGGAGGTTTGTCCTTGATTTTGCTAAGCTAACCAGACACATTGTAGAAATGATGAATAATCCTATCTTTAGATGGAGTGCTGAAGGGAAGAAAACATTTGAAGACATAAAAAAGGCCATTGTTGATGCACCCACACTTGTGTATCCTGATTTTTAGAAAGATTTTATCATCTATTGTTATGCCTTTGAACATACTTTATTTGCCATCTTATTACAGAAAAATGAACATATGATTGAAGCTCCCATTGCTTTCATGAGTGTGCCATTGAAGAAATATGAGCTTAAATACTCTACTTTGGAGAAACATGCATATGCAATGGTGAAATCTTTGAAAAGTTTTAGATTTTATATACTGCACTCACATGTTGTTGTGTATGTTCCGAAATATGCTATGAAAAGTATACTCACTTAGCAAGAAATTGGATGTAACAATAGGGGAGCCTGGATAGCTAAAGTTCAGGAGTACAACATTGAGATCAGGCCTACTAATCTGGTCAGAGGTAAGGGATTGTGCAGAATGATTGCTGAAAATGAGGTTGGAGAAAAGAAAGAATTGCCCTTGGTTCTTTTTACCAGTAATACTGATGATTAGTTCTCAAATGTCTCTTACTTCTTAACTTATGGTGATTGTACACTACACCTCTCTACCAAGGAAAGGAGAAATCTGAATCTAAAGGCACATAAGTATGTTATCTGAGGAGGTAACCTTTATAAAAGAGGAGTAAATGGGACATTCCTAAGATGTGTGGATAAAGAGCAATAAAAGAGGTTACTGGAAACTTTCCATAACGAAGCCTATGGGGGACATTCTACAACAGTGACAACCTTCAAGATATTAAGGAAATGCTTTTACTGGCCTAGCATATTCAAAGATACCTATGATTGGGTAGCAAAATGTGAAAAGTGTTCAAAGTTCACTAGTAGACCTCAGTTAGTTGCCTTGAGACCGGTAGTTAAAGATGAACCATTTCAACAGTGTGTTTGGACTTCATTGGACCAATTAATCCCAATTCCAATGTTGGACACACTCACATTTTAAGAGAAATAGATTATTTTACCAAGTGGGTAGAGGCTATCCCAGTGAAGAGTACTACTTATGAGGTTGTTTGCACCTTTCTTAAGGAGAACATTTTAGTCAGGTTCGGTGTGCCCAAGAAGTTGGTGATTGATAATGCTTCAAGTTTTTCCTTTGCAGAAATTACCCTTTTCTGTTATGATTTTGGTATTTTCCTTGCTCATTCATCTGACTACTACCCACAAGGCAATGGATAGGCAGAATCAAGTAACAAAAATCTTATCTCTATTGTCCAGAAGCTAGTAGAAGAAAACCAAAGAGAATGGCATAAAAATTTGTATGATGCTCTTTGGGTTGATAGAATCACATATAAAAGGGCAATTGGTATGTCTCCTTTCCAGCTAGTCTATGGTATTGATAGTGTAATTCCTATTCCACTAGAACTATCTGCATTGAATTTGCAGAAGGCAATTGAAGATAAACAGTTTCAGTCAGCACTAGAGAAGAGGATATTATACCTGCACCATCTAGAAGAGAAGAGAGAAGTTGATGTGGATAGGATTGCTAAACATCAACTGTAAAAATGATAAAAAAGGCTAGGCAGAAGATCTTCATTGTGGGAGATTTTGTACTCTTATGGGATAGAAGAAGAGAACCGAAACGTGCACACAAGAAGTTTGATTCTTTATGGAAAGGACCCTTCAAAATCAGAGAATTTGTGGGAGAGAATGTTTTTCTATTGGCTTACCCTAACAGAACACCGTGACCTCCTGCCTATAATGGGCAAGATCTAAAATTATGTAATTGGTAGAGATTCTGAGTCTGACCTTGTATCATAGTTTCTTTCCTTGTCGTTTTGTTTTTGTTGTGTGTTGTCTCATTTTTGGTGTGGGTCTATTGCCCTTGGAATAAGGCTTGTTTGCCATGTTTTGTCTGGGTTCTCTGCGTCCACCTGAGTCCTTGTCCTTAATTAGACCCAATTGTTGCCCCCTTTTTTTCAAAAAAAAAGGTGTCCTAACCCAATTCTTTGTTTTTCCCTTCCATTCATTGTTAGCCTTTTCACTTAGTTCCTTCTTTTGGGCCAAATTCACTTAGTCACTTTAGAGAGTTGGCAATCCTTTCCATTTTTGAAGTCAAGTCGGCGGGTTCGTAAGTTCATGAACTGCCTGACTTGTAGACTTAGTGTTTTGTTGTATCTCTGGATGAAATTTTTCCTTTGTAGTCAAGAGGTCGGGGATTCTTTGAAGTTTTGAATCTTTGACTCCTAGTTCAAGAGTTCATCTTTTTCTTGACTCACTGACTCCACGTAGTGCACTTTCCCAAGTAGTGTTAGTTGTGCTGGCATACTATATGGAAGAATGACACTTGTCACTTTGCATTCAATTCAAGGTATGTGCGGACACAGTGGCACCACTCTCAGAGGGAAAGTCGAGGCATGCATTTATGAGTTATAATGGCAAATTCACCGCCAATATTTAATATCTTTCTTGGGAAAATTTATGAGAAGTGACTCAGATTAATTCTTAAGCCACCTAAGGTGATATTATGTGCAAGGGAATGCATTGCAGCAAAACAAACGACTAGTCTGCTACGTGCAAAATTTTACCATAGTTCCATCTTCACAGCTAGTAACTCTTTCCTCTCTCTATAAAGGTTTCATATCTTCTTTGAGGAGTTAAAGATTTTTATTTCCCATGTATCTGCACAAAGAATTCTCTATTGGTGTTTTTCCTTATCCTCTACTCTCTGTGTATCTCTGAGTCTCTTATTTTCTGGTTTCTGGAACACATAAAAATGAAGTTTAAATTCCAAGGGACCCCTGTGGCTTCCATTGTGGAGAATGGTCTCTCTGGAGTGAGGGATACAAGTTTGGGGCATATGGATTTAGATGATTTTTGGAGGAGAATGCGGTATGAGAAAAGAACTCCCTTGGCAGAGAAAATTATTAGCAACAGCTTACATAAAGCTGGTGGTTTTCTGCTTGCTATGCTTTGTCTTGAATTAATGGTTGTATGTGCCAATGGTTATTTCCAAGATCTTAGGAGATAAAGACTCCTAGTGGTGTTGTGGTTGCAAAAATTGATTTTGAATTTGTTGCTTCGGCCCTGAACTTGGAAGAGTATGAAGATAAATCTGATGTTTATGTATCTTCGGCCTGGAATTATTATAATGAGAAAAAGGACTGGTGTCCTACCTACGTTGCCAAGCATTAGCTGAAAGAAGAAAAGAATGGTAAGTCTCGGCTGCCTACTAATTTTAAAAGGAGCCATTTTCAAGAAGAAATCTCAGATATGATAACCCTACTAAATAGAGTAGTTGGGAGCCCCGACTCAGATATTTTCATGTTTTGGATGTGTAGCTTTATTTTATTGATTTGTGGAGATCACCAAATTGACTAGCTGAAAATCATCAGCGAGCATCTACATGAGTAGCTAGTGAATTTTACATGAAGTGTGGGCTTTCATATGTGTTCCTAGCTGCTCTACATTTTTCTTGAAGAGATACTGTTTAGCTTGGTCTAAGGACTCAAAGGAGTTCTTTAGCAGTATGCCTATGTATTAAATTTTCCCTCAATTGTAAAGAAGTGAAGGTATGAAAGGTTTCAGACGTGTGAATGATGCTTTTTCTATGTTGCTAGCTAAAAGAATTGACAGCTTAATAGAGAAAAGATTTTCTGTAGAAGCGTTTGCATTGGTCATAAAATTTGGGAGTATTTATATTCAATTTGATGGCTTCTCGTATTTGAGAATTAGGGATTATGAAAATGCCCCATTAAAATTGTCTTGGTACCCCTCTAATTATTTGGTGTTGCTAGAAGTATGCCGCCAAATGGCAATAGTAAATGTCAAATACCAGGCAATGAAAAAGAAAGGATACTCTTTTCATGTGTCTCTGTCTTTTTATTCATGCAAAAGAAATGATGGTGCTCAGAATGTGGATAAGTTGTCTGAATTCAGCCTTCATAGTTTGTCTCCCCGTGTATCATTTAACAACAAAAATTTTATAAAAGAAAATATGCATGGAGGTGGTTCCTACTCACATCTTCCTCAACTTGAAGATTTTTGGGAGGACTGTATTAATGAAAGCAAAGTTCAAAGTAGGAAATAGATGAGGTTGACTGTCGATCAAGTCCGTGCCTTCAAGTTGAATATTCAGGTCCCGGATATAATTGATGATTTTTTAAATCTTTTGGGTGAATAATATGATACGGTGTCAATGGAACCTTTGCCTCCAATAAAATGGTCTAAAAAGGAGGTTACTAATATTATGTTGCTGTCATTTCATGTTTTAAGGAGAATAGAAAAGTGGTTACAGACAAAGGCCAAGGAATGTGCTGGTTCAACAACCCCAAGGGACTCAGCCTCCCAGAATCAAGTAAGATCCCAAATCTCCACCTCGCACAGAAGATCATCTAGTTTGGACCTGACTCTACAAAGAGTCAGCTCACAATCGAACGGCGACGGTGAAGGGCCGCCTGAGGAGATTGGCAGGTTGAAGACCACCTATGAGCAAGATGTTCAAGTAACAAAGAGAAATACTAGATTGGTTGTTTTATCATCCAAAGCAGACCATGTGCCCCTACCAAGCAATCATGGAAGTGATTCTGATTCTTTCATCTTCTCACAAATTGGAGAAGATAATTTATTGCATTCTTTACTCAGTCCACGAAATTCCCCTCATTAAAAAGAGATGCCTGAGCAAAACCCTCATCCTGCACCAATAATGGACACTACCAATGCCACTAATCTGCCAGTCTCATCCCCAAACTAGTTGAAAAAGGTAGTCCAAAAGAAGAAGAGGTACACCATTCTAGTTGATAAGGGCATCGATATTGTTGCCAGTTTGTTACAGATGGTGCCAAAACCTAAATGTGTGAAGAGGATGTCCAGAATAGTGACTGATGCCAACTTGGGAAACTAGTTTTTAGAAATTACAAACCCACTCATCAAGAAGAATGAAGAGGAAATAACTAAAGTAGACTTCAGAGTAAGCCAAGTGGATCTAGGGCCATCAACTAAAGAAGGTGATTTATATTATATGCACTATTCAGTGGACAACATCTCTAAAAGGGTGAAAGACTTGCAAGACAAAAATTCAAGGCTACTAGCACATGTAAGTTCTTTGTCCTCTGTTGCCAATTCAATTGTTGAAGTGATAACCCCCTCAACTAGAACCTCTTCCACTATCAAACTCCCTATGCTTGACCCAAATCTGCTTCAACAAGTTAAAACTTCTTTGTCTCTGAGGAAAGCTATGGACCAATGGGTTGAGAGGATCATCTTTGATGGTCTCATATTTATCGAGGAGGTAGTGAAATTTTTTGATTACATTCATGCTAAAAGAGAAGTTTTGATAGTGGAATTTGAGAAAGCTTGAAGTGATCACCACAGGTTGAATTTAGCCTCTAAGGAAGTGTAGGAAATCACCAACATGGACCCCGATATTCTAATGGCCGAAGAATTCATAGTTGATCCTAAGGAACTAGATACCACTGTGTGGGCTAATGTGTTAGAATGGAAAATTTGTATTATTTCTGCAGCTGAAGAAGAGATGGGAAAGGCAGTGGTAGTTTATTACAAAGAGATGATGAGGATTAAAAGAGATTTCATTTCTTTAGAGGTAGAGGCTAATGGATCTGATGATGAACAACTGTTGGATGTTAAGGTGATCAAATAGAATTTCAAAAGGACAGTGACAGAGGAGATTGTAAATTATAATGCAATTACAAGGGAGTCGTAGGGGAGACTTTCTAAATTGGCAGCCTACATTAACACTTGAAGGGGTGGTATTAATGAAGTATATCATAAGGTGACTAACTCTGACTGGGCTATCATGAAAAATAAGCATCCTATCAACATGACCGGAACTCCACCAAGCATGTCCTTAATGCCAGTTATCAACAATTACAGGATATACAAGGCTAGATTGCAGGCAAAGGTACCTCAGATGGTGCAAAGTGGCACTAGAGAAGGTAGGTAGTCAAGGGAAGATGAAGAGATGGACGAGGTGGATAGTGGCGATGGGGACTTGCAAATTCTCAATTGATTTTTAATTTCACGCTTTTAAGTTATTTCATGCTTGCTCTAAAACTATTGGCTCTGGAGGGCCCTTTATTATTATTATTGTTTAAACAATCTTTTAATCAGTTGTTTCAAGATGTCATTATGGTTTTCAAGACATTTATGATTTGGCCTAGCTATATATTCTAGATGGATGGTCGAATTATGGATCTTTTTTGCAAAACTTTGTTTCTAAAATGGGTGATAGCTAATTTTGTTTTAAACTACTATGATATATGCAATACAATTAGTACAATGGAGATTTGGGTGATCATGGACTTTGTGTTATGATTATTTGAATTCATGTTCTTCTTAAGTTGGATGTGTTTCTATTGATGTTAATGGTATTCATGTGTTTTGGTGGTTGGATATTATTAAACCTTGCTCACTACTTCAAATAGTCTATTTGTTGATATTTCATTTAAGGTGGTGAATTCATGTGTGTATGTATGATATCTTCAATGTATGTTATGCAGTTGGAAGTCTGTGAACTTCTAGAGTTAGAGTTATAATTGTAGATTTGCCTTTATAGATTTCTGGGTAAAAGCTCTGCCTTTATCTTGCTTTTTGGTTAAAAGAAACCTCAAATTTATATTCCTCAAAATATCTGTAGAAGGTAGTTGTGCCCTGTTAAACAAGCAGAGAGCCTATGTAGAATACCAATATATTGGGCTCAACTGTTGATTACATTTGTCACTTGTCCAGGCATGAGTATATAGAGTTAGGTCACAAATCTGTTAACCAACACTGATCAAATAAGTTGTGACCACATGAGTCCAACATTGTGGTGAGTGCATGAACTAGCTATTAGCTTAGGTAGTCAAATACCTTTTTGTCTTTTCCCTTCTCATGATTGATAACTAGATGGAATTGTTGTAGACATGTCATTCATTTCATGTGGTGCACATTTTCCAATTTGTTCTGAGTTTGCAAGAATTAGAGTGGCTTGTGATCAAAGTGGATGATTGGACCTCCTTTCATAAGATGTAGTGAGATCATTTCTTGATGGCTTGCATGATGGTATACAACTCCTTTACATGGGTGGAATAGCATTGAACCATGTCATTTAAAAGTCATAGAGTGGTACAAAATCTTTAACTACATATTTCCTCTCAGAGGGTTCCAAACCTCTGACATTCCAACTGAAACATCTCAAACAATCCATGCAGGCTTAGAGGTACGACGCTAAACTAGGCGTTAAACTAGGCGCTACACTAGGTGCTAATTTTTGCCTAATTTAGCACCTACTTATTTTGATCAGTGCAAAAAATGCCAAAAATAATGCCATCCTGATAAATAGCACTGACTTTTTCAAAAAATTGGAGAAAAATACATTAAAACAGTGGGTGGAAGAAAAACATGGAGCAAAAAAGGGAGCCAATCATAGGGATTTGTTGTGGTGGTAGTCGTATTGTCAACACACCTCTAACTCGACTTGGATACTATCACATCCTACAGTTTGACTTGGTAAACTTGGTTTATTTGATACATGGTTTAAAGAATAGAGTCTTATCTAACTCAAAATCTATTCTACCTAACTTAGATTAATTCTCATGATCTTATCATTCATACCATAAGGCTTTATGGGTTGACTATCCATCCAAAAGTACCTCTTTGCATAATTGCAAAATTTGAGGTCTATGACTTGTTGACATCTACTCCATGAGTACATGACTCAAGTCAATTGTAATAAAACAATTTGTTTTCTTATAAAGAAAAATCACCACTGACTATAAACAAACTTCTTTAGACACGCCTAATTCAAACATTAAAACACTCGGTTCTCGACCTTTCCTTGTCGACCAATATAAAATAGCAATATAAGGCTATAATATTTGACACGTATAATTAACCTTAACCCTTCGGGTTCTCTTTTGAGTATTGGTAAGTTTGTAAGTACTACGCTCCTAATATTACGTAATACCAAATATGCTTGAGGAAAAGTTACTCTATCAAAATATCTTTCTTGTTTAGTTCCAACCCTGTGTACTTAAAGAGGTCAATACCGAAGGATAGAACAACTGATATTCTTCAAAATCAATGTTATCTATTTCGTATTGAAATATATTTTAGAACTATCTTATAAATCCAAAAACATGACTATGATACTAGACCATGTTTACGTAAAGATAATGTGAATTCTATATCTTAGAACTAAGATATTCTCATGGTTCTCATTCTCACATAAGTGTTTTGTTATCATAGTTAAAATTTTGTAGTACTAACCTTTACATCAAAACTTAGAATGTATGATAAAACTACCACTCATTCATGTATAATGAACACATGAATAAACTTATATCTTTGGCTATTGTCTAGTAACTCTATATATAAAGACATCTCTAATTTATTAGAGATTCAAAATGCATATCCTTAGCAAATTTATAACAATAAACTTAAATAGTATCATCTATTTTGTTCATGAGCTCTACGTTGAATAATGCTCACGATATCTCTCAGCTTAAAGTCTTTAAAATCTCTCAGATATTTTACACTCTACTAAAGATATCCCTACATTCTCGTAAGAGAATGAACTTCTGATATAAAAATAATTTCATTGAACCATGATTTTAAAAAGAAATCATAAGAACTATGTATATAGGCTTGACTCTTACCTGAGTACATCTCACCAATGCAATACTGGAAATGTTAGATTATATCCTATCAAAATGAGTCAATATTCTCACCTCAACCTTCACCTTCCTCTTCTATGCTACTACCTCTCTCCTTATCCTATGTTAACCATCCTCCTCTATCTTTTGATCAGCTCATGCTTCAAGTAGTTTTATGACTCCCCACTAGCCGCAACTTTCTCCACTATGTAAGCCTAAATTTACTCTTTGTTTGAGCATGCAGGTTGAGGAGAATTGTAGTAATTAAACTCCATTCTTTTCCATTCAATAACATCCCTAAAAGTATTCCTCGGTTATAGAAATGGTTAAGAGAAGAACGCCTCTTCTTTAAGAAGGTTGTTACATTTAAACCCACTTTAACAACCTTGAACCCTACTCAAGGAATATTTGCTTACTATAATCTAAAAACATAGATATTATTAATGATAGAGACCATGAAAATGCAACGTATACTTACATTGCCTCACACATTATGCACAACATGTGATTGGGTTGAGAAAATCTCCCCTTTCATGTATTAGTGAAAACCGAGTCGATTTCAATTTAAGAAAATATTAAAATTTGACGTTAAAAACTATCTACAAGAAACATAATTTTAATTTCTTCCAACTACATCAATGCAGACTCAAACATATTCTTGTTTTTTACCCAAAGAATGACGTTTTGACAAAAAAATCACCTTAGTCACAAAATGACTAACATTCAACCTTGATGATGTTGAATTCGCAAAAACAACTTGGTTGACATTAAAAACACGTTAAAAAGATGTTAAATGACATCAACAACTTGTCAATTCAAAAAATAAACTTAAACCAACTTGATTAAGCATGATCTACCTTAATCATCAAAGGTTCACTAACAGAAGATACACTATAGTGAAATGACAAATGAACTGTTCAAAACCAAATGTCTATTCTCCTCTCCTCAGAAGATACTCTCTCTCTTTCTTGGAGAGTGGTCGAAACCTATTTTCCTGAATACAACTTGCAATCACCAAACCAGGATTAGTGCATCATTAGTCCATTCACAAATCTTATTACTAACAAATCAAAACCTCATAATGTAAATTTATGAATTATTCAATCACATGTATTATACTTAATCACTTGAATTAATATTTAAGAAACCAATGATTTACTCTAACATTATATCTTAACATCTAAACATTTATGCATAAAATCCACCACTAATCACGTGAAAGTAAATAGTAAAATCAAAGCCAAAATTTGGGATGTAACATATCTCTCCCCTAAAGATTCATCATCCTCGATGATTCAATGTATCATAACATAATTTAAAACAAGTTTTTGTTTAATTGGTAAAAACACGAAATAAGTGAGGAAATCTTTGATAGAACTCATGGTGATCCTCCCATGTAGCACTGTCTTCTATATACTAGTCCCACTGGACCTTGCACTGCAAAACCTCTCTATTATGCAAGTGGAGCTTGTGTGTTTCAAGCACCTTGAGAGGCTCGATCATGACCACTCCTAGGTCATTTATCTGTAATGCATTCCAATTAAGAGTATGGTTATCTCCTGCAATATACTTTTTCAAATAAGAAACATGAAAAACATTAATCATTCTAAATAAAGTTAGTGGTAGAGCAATTTTGTAGGCAACTGTATTGATCACTTTGAGCATTTCGAAGGGTCCTACATAACGAGGAGCTAATTTGGAAGACTTTCCAAATTTTATAGAACATTTTTGTGGTTTGACCCTCAAAAGAACTTTTTCTCCAATAGAGAATTGTCTTGGTATTCACTTGGTATGAACATAACTTTTCTATCTATCATTGGCTTCTACCAATCTCTTTCTGATCAACTTTACTTTTTCTTCCATTTCTGCCAACATTTCTGGACCAATGCTAATCCTATCTTCTAGCTCATCCCAGCTTATAGGAGTTTGGTATCTTCTTCTAGACAATGCTTCAAATGGTGTCATTTTGATAGCAGAATGATAGGAGTTGTTATAAGCAAATTCCACAAGCGGTAAGTATTCCTCCCATTTGTATTGCTAATCCAAACAATACATTCATAACAAATCCTCTAGAACTTGGTTAACTCTCTCAGTTTGACCATCTATTTCAGGATAATAAGTTGTACTCACATTAAGCTTGGTTCCTAGTGCTAAAAATAATGTTTGCTAAAACCTTAACGTTGTTGGATCTTTCTCTTCGAATCGACAGAGGGTTTGCCAGTTCCTATGCACAGGCAGATTTGGCCAACAAATACAAGAGGTTGCGTGAGCTGCCTCCCCTTCACTTCTGGTTCTGCCGCACCAAGGGGGGTATCCCTATAGCTAAAGATGTAACTTTGACTCACCCAATGACAGAAAAATTTAGCCTTACAACAACAGGAAGAATACTCTCGTGTTTGGACCAAGATTTGTGTGATGAATCACAAGGTTGGCAATGTTCTTGGACATATCTAACTAGTTGAGGATGAGAGTATGCAGGGGTCCTATTTCTAATCCTACAAACTAATAGGTTGGAATTATGAAATGGTTTGTGTTTATGTTTTGGATGCAAGACAGGGGGTTTTGGATCATAACATCAACACAAGGGTAGACCAGTGCCTATCTCAGGGCAAGGAGTCAACTAGACGTATACAAGTGAATGATTTGCACTTAGCATTCAAGTTTCAAGGGGTTAGGATTGGTATTTTCCTTACAAACACCACCCAAGAATGAGTATTCAACTGCCTCTACTTACAAACATCCCTACTGCCATACATTCTTCTTCACACTCAACCTAAAATAGTTTAATCCACTCCTTGAATGGAGGTCACAGATCAAGCATGCAATATAGAAAAAATGTATCCTAGAATCTAAGTAACCCTTAACAACCAGATTCAAAAGAAGGGATGCATATAGCCATGGAGACAAATAGCTAAACACATGCAATAAAGCATTTTCTGGATATAAAAACAACATGAAACTGAACATATATGCAACGTGCATTCAAATGCAACTCATAAACTCCGAAAGAGACAAAACAGCCAAAAGGCTCTATTTTTCGTTATTTCCTCCAAAAAAAATGCCCAAGTCTTCAACAAACAAAAAATGAGTGACACAGTCCTCTTATACAGCAAGAACGTGCCCTCAACATTAAGTACAATGGTCAACTCAAAATGCTACCAGATACATTGCACCATCAGAATGGTGCCCAAAACATTCAATGCTACAGGTAGAAAGAGAAGGAAAAGCAGGTGAGATCAGGAGACGTGCAACCGCTTGGAGATTTTCTTCTTAAAAATGGTAGTTGGCCTGTCAATCCATCGACCCATGCCTATGCAAATCACCATTAATGGCCAACCTACCCATTTCAGGATGCAACAACAGTATGCATGTTTCAAGAATTTCTTCCCACTTGAAATGATGCAGCGAACACACAGAAATTCCCTCCTGTGAAATTTTGAAACAAGGCCGTTGATTCTCTCCTCATCGCCAAGATCAACGGCCTCAATTTGATCAGGCAATCCAGTCACCACCTTTGAAAAGTCATCATCCAATGAAAACGTGCCATGCATGTGTCTTTTTGTTCTTTTGACTTTTCGCAGCTCGAGCATACATTTTGCCTTTTCGCCCTTTTTGCCTTTTATGCCTTCAAATCCTTGCATATGCAGTTGTATATGAGATTGTATATACATACAATCACCTGCATACAAGGTGGACCTCAAATCCTTATAAAACAAATTGTAATCACAGTTGGGTCTGGTTTGTATCTTCCCTTTTGTATATCCCCTTTGTATATTGCACATGTAATGTGCAATATACATACAACCCGCAGATTCCATTGTATTTATCAATTGGATTGAAAAAACATTCGAATCCGGCTTGTATCGAGTTCCTTGCATCTCACATTGTATATCACACATACAATGTGCAACATACAACCCGCGGACCCCAGCCACTTATCCGCCACAACACATTTTCCCTTCACGTCCGGATTGTATATGTGCTTTGTATATTGCATTATATATAGCACATACATACAATCGGGACATACAACTGTGCAGGCCCACCATGTTTTTGAAGAATGTTGACTTTGATCACTCCTGCCTTGTATGTTTCTTTGTATATGACCCTTGCATGTGTAAACATACAATGCAAGCATACATACAAGGAAAACATACAATCACCTCTGCCTGTATAAACCAAAATGTAATATCTATTTTAGGTCTAGGCTTTGTATGTTAGAAATGTATATTGCAATGTATATGCAGATTGTACGTTCAAAGATACAATCGCATATACATGCAAAAGCAGGCCCCACCTTTTGTATCTTTTCCTTTGCATGTGCGCTTGTATATGAGATATAATCACCAATGTATGTCTACCTTGTACATGCGATTGTATGTATGAAACAACATACAACCTGATATACAAAAGAATGCTTTGACTTTTCAACTCTACATTTGTACATACACCTGCCAGGCCTAATTTAATAATTTTTTAAATCTGGCATTATATGTTCTGTATTGTATGTTCAATTGTATCTGTTGCATACATACAATCCCTTTGATACAATCCGCGGCCCAACCACCATTCAACCTGATTTAACTCTTTTTCGGGTCCGCCAATGTACATTTTGAACTTGTGCATACAAAGACATATACAAACGGCCACATACAATAGCGAAAGGCTGAATAACTTAGAAATTTTTTGGGTTTCAAAGAAAATGCCTACAAATTTCAATGCTCTAAACCCAAACCCAAGTGGGCACCACCATTGGCTCTGTCTGGGGATGCATGCCTCCTGTAGGCATGGTGAGAACTCCAAAACTCTAGGACGCAGACTAGGCCTTATATCCATTGGGCCATAGAGTCAAACGCTGCACCAACCTGCATCACAAATCATATTTTCAAACATTTTTTCGGTGGCCCTAGACAACCAAATATGAAAAACCACAACCTCCTCCTGCCAAATGCCTAATTTTGATCTAAACTACCCCAACCACAACTGAAAACATCAACATAATTTGTCCACAAGCTAATCTTGTCAATTACATACTTCACCATTTTTGAAAACTTGCCTCTGACAATATTACCTCTGTCACTCTGCATCTCACAATAAGACACATAACCATACATACTAGAATATATTTCAGCATTAGGCAACATATGTATGTTATATTCCTCAAACAGTATATCATCATATTGCATGTGGCATTCCTCATTATCTACCTAGCTATTACACATCACTAGGCACTCATCTAGCTGATCTAGAAACTCAAAACACTCAAAATATATGAGACCATCAATGTCACTTATATCACTTATGGACAGTGATAACAAATCCTAATCCACATACACATTGTTGCACACATCCGGAACAACTGACGCTGAACATTCATTATCCATAGTTTGCAAATCAGTAGCATCATTTTCAAACAGAGGGTTAATCCTGCACCAATGAAGGTCATGACTCACAACGTCAAATGCCTCTAGAGGCTCATCATAAAGGGGATTCCAACTCACTGTAAAGGCCTCTACTTCTTCTTCATGACAATCCACTTCTTCAGTATTATCAAATCTAGAGTCATAAGAAAAACAAACTTGATCAATGAACTGATCATGGATATCATCACTATCATCTGATTTCCCCATATACAATATCTCTGCAACTTCAATGCACTCTGAAGTTGCATTATCCATATCAATTTCTAGCCCTCTAATGCTTCTTGATGAAACTGACATTGACTCTTGATCCACATGATCACAACTATGCATAACTGGATCATTTAAACATGAACACTCCTTGCTTAGGACTGGCATGTAAATATCACTTGAAAAATCATTATTGTCAACTTCATTTGCTGGGCAAATCAGGGCATCCTCCTTTATGGCAGAGTCATCATTAACTTGGAATGATGCATAAACAGGGATAGCAGGGGTGTGAGTGCTTTGACATTCATTTTCAACATATAAATTATATCTTTCATCAACATTGGGGACCCTAGGGTAGAAGAAATTTGTAGAGAAATAACCCTTTTGAATTCCATACCTCCAATTATTTTAAATGTCTATTGCAAACTGATGTGCCTGATGCAATGTGGTGGGCTCCTTATCTCTCAATCTATAGCTCATTTTCTTATCAAATGCTCCCAAATAGACCACTAGGCATAATGCATCATTAGGTCTCATACATTCTGGAATTCTTTTCAATGCCTTCATAAATCTGAGGTTAAAGGCTGGAATTAACTCATCCTTTTCAATATGGATATACATAAAATCACTAATAACTACATATTCAGATATTCTCTCACCAAATTGTTCTATAAATGCAGATTTGAATTCTTGCCAAGAGCTGACAGAGTAAGCTGGAAGATATGAGAACCAGTCCCTTGCATCTTCAACTAGAGATTGAACAAATAATCTCATGACTACATCTTCATGGTCAACCTCAAAGTCGTCTATAACATTTCTCAACTACTGCAAGTGTCTCTTAGCTGATTCACCTATGCACCACTGAATTTAGGCAGATACTTTCTGATTTTGGATGGAAAAGCATTAGGATAACCACAAATGCCATTGAAATTTATGGGCTTATATATGTTAATGCTGAAACTTCTTCTATTATATGGTTGGGATTGGCTATTATACATTATTACATTTGACACCTCACAAGGGTGCATGGGATGATAATACATCTTTATGTGTTTTTGCAACCCTCTTCTCAACTTAGATTTTCAATCAATGACCTTAGGCCTTTAAAATACAAACTACTATTTTAGCTTGCCTAAAGTCCTCTAAATGAGTTTTTCAACAACATTGCATACTTCTTTTGAAACACATAATACATTCTTAGCAAATACAAAGCATGCAAGCTTATCACCAATATTTCCCTTTTAACCAGTGCTACTTCACCAAATAGGGAATCTTTTAAAACTTATAAAAATACTTGGATATGTTGCAGCAACTGCAAATTCCTTTCCCTGACTGAAAGTATGAAAATCTAATACATCATTGTATTCTTTTTTAGGTTCTTTGTATGCAGATTCACCACCTCCTTGACTGAGGAATGGGCTTCAAACAAGCTGAAGCTAAAAATTCATTTCTTTCCTTTCTGGGTCCTCCAACAGCAAAGCCACACATAAATTTTCAAGTTTTCTACAACAAACACCTCTAGGTCTGAAACCTCTCACCAAGGATGCCAAGATAACACTTTTTTCACTTCAACCTTCCCCAGTAGAGTCGCCACTTTGTTGGATCTTTCTCTCCGAATCGCCAGAGGGTTTTGCCAGTTCCTATGCATAGGCAGATTTGGCCAACAAATATAGGAGGTTGCGTGAGCTACCTCCCCTTCACTTCTGGTTCTACCACAACAAGGGGGGTATCCTTATAGCTAAAGATGTAACTTTGACTCACCCAATCACAGAAAAATTTAGCCTTACAACAACAGGCAGAATACTCTCATGTTTGGACCAAGATTTGTGTGATGAATCACAAGGTTGGCAACGTTCTTGGACATATCTAACTAGTTGAGGATGAGAGTATGCAGGGGTCCTATTTCTAATCCTACAAACTAACATGTTGGAATTATGAAATGGTTTGTGTTTATGTTTTGGATGCAAGACAGGGGGTTTTGGATCATAACATCAACACAAGGGTAGACCAGTGTCTATCTCAGGGCAAGGAGTCAACTAGATGTATATAAGTGAATGATTTGCACTTAGCATTCAAGTTTCAAGGGGTTAGGATTGGTATTTACCTTAGAAATACCACCCAAGAATGAGTATTCAACTACCTCTACTTATAAACATCTCTGCTGCCATACATTCTTCTTCACACTCAACCTAAAATAGTTTAATCCACTCCTTGAATGGAGGTCATAGATCAAGCATGCAATACAACAAAATTGTATCCTAGAATCTAAGTAACCCTTAGCAACCAGATTCAAAAGAAGGGATGCATACACCCATGGAGACAAATAGCTAAACACATGTAACAAAGCATTTTCCATATAAAAACAACATGAAACTGAACATATATGCAATGTGCATTCAAATGCAACTCATAAACTCCAAAAGAGACAGAACAGCCAAAAGGCTCTATTTTTTGTTATTTCCTCCAAAAAAAATGCCCAAGTCTTCAACAACCGAAAAATGAGTAACACAGTCCTCTTATACAGCAAGAACGTGCCCTCAGCATTAAGTACAATGGTCAATTCAAAATGCTGCCAGATACATTGCACCATCAGAATGGCACCCAAAACATTCAATGCTCTAGGCAGAAAGAGAAGGAAAAGTAGGTGAGATCGGGAGACGTGCAGCCGCCTGGATATTTTCTTCTTAAAAATGGTAGTTGGCCTGTCAATCCATTGACCCAAGCCTCTGCAAATCACCATTAATGGCCAACCTATCCATTTTTGGATGCAACAATGGTTCGCATGTTTCAAGAATTTCTTCCCTCTTGAAATGATGCAGCGAACACACATAAATTCCCTTATGTGAAATTTTGAAACAGGGTCATCGATTCTCTCCTCATCGCTAAGATCAACGGCCTCAATTTGATCAGGCAATCCAGTCACCACCTTTGAAAAGTCATCAACCAATGAAAATGTGTCATGCAGGTGTCTTTTTGCTCTTTTGACTTTTCGCAGCTCGAGCATACATTTTGCCTTTTCGCCCTTTTTGCCTTTTTTGCCTTCAAATCCTTGCATATGTAGTTGTATATGAGATTGTATATACTTACAATCACCTGCATACAAGGCGGACCCCAAATCTGTATAAAACAAATTGTAATCACAGTCGGGTCTGGCTTGTATCTTCCCTTTTGTCTATCCCCTTTGTATATTGCACATACAATGTGCAATATACATTCAACCCGCATATTCCATTGTATTTATCAATCGGATTGAAAAAACATTTGAATCTGGCTTGTATCTAGTTCCTTGCATCTCACATTGTATATCACACATACAATGTGCAACATACAACCCACGGACCCCAGCCACTAATCCACCACAACACATTTTCCCTTCGCGTCAGGATTGTATATGTGCTTTGTATATTGCATTGTATATAGCACATACATACAATCAAGACATACAACTGTGCGGGCCCACCATGCTTTTGAAGAATGTTGACTTTGACCACTCCTGCCTTGTATGTTTCTTTATATATGACCCTTGCATGTGCAAACATACAATGCAAGCATACATACAAGGAAAACATACAATCACCTCTGCCTATATAAACCAAAATGCAATATCTATTTCGGGTCTGGGCTTTGTATGTCAAAAATGCATATTGCAGTGTATATGTAGATTGTACGTTCAAAGATACAATCACATATACATGCAAAAGCAAGCCCCACCTTTTGTATCTTTTCCTTTGCATGTGCACTTGTATATGAGATACAATCACCTTTGTATGTCTACCTTGTACATGCGGTTGTATGTATGAAACAACATACAACCCAATATACAAAAGAATGCTTTGACTTTTCAACTCCGCCTTTGTACATACACCGGCCAGGCCCAATTTAATAATTTTCAAAATCTGGCATTGTATGTTCTACATTGTATGTTCAATTGTATCTGTTACATATATACAATCCCCTTGATACAATCTATGGGCCCAACCACCATTCAACCCGATTTAACTCTTTTTCGGGTCTGCCAATGTACATTTTGAACTCGTACATACAAAGACATAGACAAATAGCCACATACAACAACGAAAGGCCGAATGACTTAGAAATTTTCTGGGTTTGAAAGAAAATGCCTGCAAATTTCAATGCTCAAAACCCAAACCTAGGTGGGCACCACTAGACGTCATGCATGCATCTCTGTTTGAGATAATCTTCTAGGGAACTCCGTGTAATCTAAACACTTCTTGTTCAAATTTGTGAGCTATAACTGGTGCTCCATCAGTTAAATTTCTAGGTATGAAATGATCTACCTTTGTGAGTTTATCCACCACTAGTAAAATTGCATCATGTTTGTTTCTAGACATTGGAAGACCTTGAACAAAATCTATACTTAGGATTTGTCACTTCCATTCTGGTATATCATGTGGATACAAAAGTCTTGTGGGATGTTGATGTTCTTCTTTAACTCTCTAGCATTCTAGGCAACTTTCCACAAATCTTGCAGCATCGTTATTCATTCCTTTCCAGAAATAAAGAGGTTTTACATTTGCTTGAAGTTTGGTTACTCTTGGATGTTATGAATATGGTGCAGAATGAACTTATTTCAACACAAGATTCCTTAGTTCAGTAGAATTAGAAACATACATTCTTCCTCCATACCTTAACAGTCCATCAGATTCAAAATGAAACCCATCATATGTTGAATCTTGAGGTTTTACCATAAGAGCTTTCTTAACCTGCTCATTGAATTCATCACCTGATAAATTTTGTAACACTAAATCCTTAAAGTTTGCATGAATAGAGACAATTGAAGAAATATGTCTCCGCCGACTCAAATCACCTACTACTCTATTATCTTTACATTTGATATAACTTATCTCAAAGTAATAGTTGGTTATCAAATCTAACCATCTCCTTTGTCAAGCATTCAGATGAGGTTGAGAAAATATATACTTGAAACTTTGATGATCTGACTTTAGCACAAAGGTTTTCCCTAACAAATAGTGATCCAGGGACTTCCGGAGGTCATAACTTTTGACTCAGATGTGGGTTTTCTATGAAATTTTACAGGTGGATGCGTTATGAGGTGGCCAGTGGTTTCCCAACTTGCCCTAGTGGGTTGGACCTTGTCTTGGCACTTTTTCGGGGCTTCAAACTTTCATCTTGGCCCTCAAAATGGCAAATTAGTGTTTTTTTCTAGTTTTTTAAAAGTTGCTTTTTTTAATAACTCGAAACTTATGTTTCGAATTTAGGATGTTAGTTGGTTTTTCGTCCTACCTTAGCTTTATGAGCTTTTTGGGAAAAAACTGGATTCTCAAGATATGATTGTAAAATTACCTAAAATGGCAAAATCTGACAATTGTCGAAATCTGCCAAAAAAGGTAATTTTTTGTTTTTTTTGTTTTCTTAGATATAAGAGAGTTTTCTCTCATTGTAGCAGTAGAGTTGAGGAATAGAAATTTTGTTATGTTTCAACTTCCAAATTTTTGTCTCTCATGTTTAATGGCACAATTCTGTTGAGTGTATGTTGTGTGCTACATCAAATAGTGATGCCATACTTGCAAAGCATCTGTAACTGCTACTAGTTCTAAAACATGTAGAGCATAATTTTCTCATAAGATTTTAACTTTCTAGACTCATAAGCTATCACTCACCCATCTTGCATAAGCACTCCTCCTAAACCTTCTCTTGAGGCATCAGTTATTACCTCAAACTAACATTCAGGATCAGGGACTTTCAAAATTGGTGTCATTGTCAATTTCTCTTTTAATTTACTAAATGTATCTTGACATTTGTCTGACCAATCAAAACATTTACTTGTCCTTTGTAATGAGGTGATTGGACTTGCAATTTTGGAGAAAATTCAAAATAAACTTTCTGTAGTAGCTTGCCAATCCCATGAAGCTATGCACTTCATGTACATTTTTAGGTATAGACCAACCAAGGATAGCTTTGATCTTTGTTGGATCTACAAAAATTCCTTCAATAGAAATTATGTATCCTAGATACTATAAATTTCCTCTTGGAAGAATGAATGCTTAGAAAGCTTTCCATATAACTTATCCTCTCTCAGTCACTGCAATACTATTCGCAGATGTTGCAAATGTTCTTCTTCATTCTTAGAATAAATAAGAATATCATCAAGAAAAAGTAGAACAAACTTGTCCAAGCAATCACTAAACACACTGTTCATCAGATTCATGAATGTGGTAGGGGCATTCATAAGTCCAAATGGTAACACTGTAAACTCATAGTGCCCCTATCTTGTTCTAAAAGTTGTTCTATAGATTTCTTCATCCTTCAATCTTAGTTGATGATATCCTGATTGTAAATCAATCTTTGAAATCTTCACATGGTAATGGATACTTATTCTTTATCATTACTTTATTGAGCATATGATAATCTATACACAGACGCAAATTTCCATCTTTCTTTTTAACAAAGATTACTGGTGCACCCCATGGAGAAACACTAGGCCTAATCAATCCTTTAGCCAACAATTCTTGCGATTGGGCTTTTAATTCCATCAATTCCATATTAGTCATATGGTAAGGTACTTTTGATATTGGCTTAGATCCTGGTTTAATTTCAATTGCAAAATCAAAGACTCTTTTGGGTGGTAGACCTGGAAGTTCCTCTGGAAAAACATCTTGGAAACCTCAAAGAAAAGGATAACTTTCTTCAAAAGGCACACTTTGTTTTCCAAGACTTTCCTCAATTTGTTCCATTTGCACTTCAAAGAGTTGACACCCTTTTCTCCTAGCCCTCTTCAATTGCTTAACAGAGATTGGTAAAATCTTGACCTCTCTTTGAATATCTTGTAAAAAGACCTTATTTTCCACATCATCTAAACACTCAACTATTTTTGAAAAATAGTCAACATTGGCTCTATGTTTCCACAACCAATTTATTCCTAAGACAACATCATAGAAACCTAAGAGAGCTACATATAAATTAACCTTAGTTGAAAAACTTGAGAGATCAATCTTAGCTTCAAACAAACATTTCCCTACCCAAGCCTTAGATTGGTTAGCATATTCTACTTACCAAGGTTTAGCCATATAACCAGCTCTTCTAGGAAACTTATTCAATATCCTAGGAGAAATAAAAATTTTACTTTCTCCAGTATCAATCAAAATAGAGATAGGGACTCAAAACAAGGTACCTGTCATCTCTATAGGAGTGATCTGATACTCCACTTGGCAATTATCCAATGTTGCATGGATTCTTTGTTGAAATGTTACTTGTTGGGTAGGTAAACAATTGCCTCTTTGTTGACCACCCTGGTTCTTGGTTGGGCATTGATTGGTATAATGGTCACCTCCACAAGTAAAGCATCCTTCAGGAGGTTCTCTCTTTTCAGTTGTCTTGTTAGTATTATCCTCATTCCTCTTGAAGTTACCATTCTTCTTTTCATTTTCGAACCCACTCTCATATTTATTGGTTCCTTTGACATTTCTCCTATTCTCAAAATACTTTTCCATGTTCGTTAACCAAGTCTCAGTAGCATCTCCATTCACCATTCCATCGAACTTAGGTGGTGTGACATTCTTCATATCTTTAGATAGTCCTAAAGCAAGCCTATCCCTTACTTCTCTCTGGGGTCTATGATTATCAAGATTCTCACTATTTGCACTATGCTCTTGAATATTTTATTCACTCAATCCATGAGAGATCTCATTTCCTCCTTCAGGATTCCCTTGATCTTTTACTTTCTACTCTAAGGTACCAAGTCTCTCCTTGGTTTTTGTAAGTATAGCTAAAATTTGATCTAACTTTTACATTAGATTTACTAGAGGGTTATTCTCTTCCTGACTTTCACCATGATTTGTTCTTGTACGAACCATGATGTTGTTTTTTCTCACACCTGAGAATATTAGGTTATCTATTAGTTTTTTGAATTTAATACGACTCATTAAATCAAAAACATAATTAACTCAAAAGTAAACATTAGATTGGTACAAAGCAATCTCATCATTATTATAGTTTATTTTGGAGCAACTACATCTTTATTTGTACATAAAATGACTCAGTTTTCATAATCGAGGAGAGTATATCCCTCTAATTCACTATCAGATACAAGCACAATAATATCATAAAATGAGGGTATATGAGGGTCCCTCCTAATCATAGGTGTGTCCACATTCTGATTGGTTGACGTATCTCTTGAGAGAGATAGTTGGTTGGATTCAACTAGGGGTAAATAAGCTATGATCTTAGTTGCCTCTATAATTTTCATCTTTTCTCACTTAATTCAAGACATGGCATTACTAAGAGTTTCAGTATCACAAAGACATATTACATTGTCATATTTGGTTCCTTCTATGGTTTTAACTATGGCCTCTCATTCTTTCTTGACCTTCAGGTAACACTTATTACCAATAACTGACTTCATGGTAGTCATCTTGAGTCACACCATCCTAGCACAAGAAGTCCAAACATTAGCTACTGATAATGTTGGATAATAGGTTAGCATAGTAAGCTCATAAGTCCTAGTGCTGAAATTGGTAGCTCTGATACCATATGTAACATACCTAACTCTCATAACAAGGCTTAAAACAAATATTTACCAAGAGATAAATAAACATATAAATCATTACGTGAAAAAGATTAAACTTCTTTTTCTTTTTGAATTAAAATATTCTCAAGGAACTAGATACATCATATAAACATAATTTCCTTTCTGAAAATACGTGTATTCAAAATTAATTTATAGAATCAACATTTCATTTTTCAATTACAATAATTTGCACTTGATAAAATTTTCATAGTTTATGAAATACAAGTCACATATCAATAAGTATGTTACATCTGGAATTCTAATATCCATATCACAAGTCTCAGAGAGTCTTTTGATGGAGAGAGAGCATCTTCTGAGTTCTTTACCTCCAACCATAGATTGGTGGTCCCTTCCTCACCTTCCAACTGGAAGTGGCCCTACCCTTCATGAAGAGTATAGACATAAGGAAACTAGCTAGCATTTTCCATCTGAGTACTAGTTTTTTATCCTACATAACTCTGTCGATCATACAACTCTAGACAATCCTCTAGCTAAGTATGATCATACCAACAGGTTATGAAATTTGGGCATGGTGAACCGACTAATGCATGCAGAGATGTATGCATTACTTTGGCTAAATAGTATATATAAATAGATGTTTATAGTAAATGTAGTCATATTGTCCACACACCTCTAACTTGACTTGGATACTATCACATCCTACAGTTTGACTTGGTAATCTCGGTTCATTTGATTAATGGTTTTAAAAATAGTCTTGTCTAAATCAAAATCTAGTCTACCTAACTTAGATTAATTCTCATGATCCTATCATTCATAACATAAGGCTTTATGGGTTGAATATCCATCCAAAAGTACCTCTTTGCATACTTGCAAAATTTGAGGTCTATGACTTGTCGACATCTATTCAATTAGTCCATGACTCAAGTCGATTGTAATAAAACAATTTGGTTTCTTATAAAGGAAAATCACCACTGATTATAAACAAACTTCTTTAGACAAGCCTAATTCAAATATTAAACCTTAGGGTTCTTGACCTTTCCTTGTTGACCAATATAAAATAGCAATATAAGGATATAATATTTGATATGGTTATAATTAACCTTAACCCTTCAGGTTCTCTTTTGAGTATTGGTAAGTTTGTAAGTACTATGCTCCTAATATTACATAATATCAAATATGATCGAGGAAAAATTACCTTATCAAAATATCTTTCTTGTTTAGTTTGAACCCTTTTTATTTAAAGAGGTCAATACTAGAGGATAGAACAATTGATATTATTCAAAATCAACATTATCTATTTCGTATCGAAATATATTTTAGAACTATCTTATAAATCCAAAAGCATGACTACGATACCACACCATGTTTATGTAAAGTTAATGTGAATTCTATATCTCAGAACTAAGATATTCTCATGGTTTTCATTCTCATATAGGTGTTTTGTTATCATAGTTAACACTTTGTAGTACTAACATTTACATCAAAACTTAGAATGTAAGATAAAACTACCACTCATTTACATATAATGAACATAGGAATAAACTTATATCTTTAGTTATTTTCTAGTTACTCTATATATAAAGACATCTCTAATTTATCAGAGATTTGACATGTATATCCTCAACAAACTGATAACAATAAACTTAAATATTATCATCTATTTTGTTCATGAGCTCTACATTGAATAATACTCACGATATCTCTCAGCTTAAAGTCTTTAAATTTTTTTAGATATTTCACACTCTACTAAAGATATCCCGACATTCTCATAAGAGAATGAACTTCTAATATAAAAAGAATTTCATTGAACATGATTTTAAAAAGAAATCATAAGAACTATGTATATAGGCTTGGCTCTTACCTGAGTACGTCTCACCAATGCAATACTAGAAATGTTCGACTATATCCTATCAAACTAAACCGATATTCTCACCTCAACCTTCACCTTCCTCTTCTATGCTACTACCTATCTCCTTATCTTGTGTTAACCATCCTCCTCTATCTTCTGATCGACTAATGCTTCAAGTCATTTTATGACTCCCCACTAGTCATGGCTTTCTCCACTATGTAAGCCTAAATTTGCTCTTTGTTTGAGTGCTCATGCAGGTTGAGGGGAATTATAGTAATTAAACTCCACTGTTTTCCATTCAATGACATCCCTAAAAGTATTCCTCAGTTATAGAAATGGTTAAGATAAGAAGGCCTCTTCTTTAAGAAGGTTGTTACATTTATACCCACTTTGACAACCTTGAACTCTACTCAAGGAATATATACTTACTATATAATCTAAAAACATAGATATTATTAATGATAGAGAGTATGAAAATGCAATGTATACTTACATTGCCTCACACGTTATGCACAACATGTGATTGGGTTGAGAAAATCTCCCCTTTCATGTATTAGTGAAAACTGAGTTGATTTTGATTTGATAAAATACGAAAATTCGACATTGAAAACTATCTACAAGAAATACAATTTTAATTTCTTTTAACTACGTCAATGCAAACTCAAACATATTCTCATTTTTTTATGTAAAGAATGATGTTTCAACAAAAAGAATTGCCTTAGTCACAAAACAACTTGTTCAACCTTGATGATGTTGAATTCGTAAAAATACTTGGATGACATTAAAAACATGTTAAAAAGACTCTAAACGACATCGACAACTTGCCAAGTTGAAAAATAAACTTAAACCAACTTGATTAGGCACGATCTACCTTAATCGTCAAAGTTTCACTAACAAAAGATACACTATACTCAAACACCAAATGAACTGTTCAAAACCAAATGTCTATTCTCCTCTGCTTGAAATATACTCTCTCTTTCTTGGAGAGTGGTCAAAACTTGTTTTCCTAAATACAACTTGCAATCACCAAACTGGGATTAGTGCATCATTAGTCCATTCACAAATATTATGAATAACAAATCAAAACCTCATAACATAAATTTATGAATTATTCAATCACATGTGTTATACTTAATCACTTCAACTGATATTTAAGAAACCAATGATTTACTCTGACATTATATCTTAACATCTAAACATTTATCCATAAAATTCACTACTAATCATGTGAAAGTAAATAGTAAAATCAAAGCCAAAATTTGGGATGTAACACCTTTTACATAGGTAAAAACCAAAACAAATGCTTGATCATTTCAAAGTTACTAGAGAAGGGGAATTTAGGTTTTGAAACACCTAAATGTATCAAATGATTGCCACTAGGCAAGCACTAGTATAACAAACACTAGGCAAAGTGAGCCAGCTGAGGCTCCATTATCATTTCCCAAATAGTTTGAAACTGTTTACTCAAAATTTAGGATGGAGATTTGATATTCCATCATGCATTTAAATTTTGAACCATTAGTAGATATAGGAGAGCCAACTATATCATTTTCTTGGAGAATATCCATGGAAATGGGTAAAATATACCACATAGTCTTTCTACCATAGTTTAGTCAATCTTAGAAATATTTTATGAGATGTTGAAAAGCATAACCTTCAAAATATTATCATATGACTCTTTATATGAATTATTCAAGTTATATGCCGATGACGACATGATTCGGTGGTTAAGTCACTCGGTTGTAGTGGCGGCCACCAGAGTTCAAACCCCCACTGGGCCAACGAGCTTGCAAGGCTTTACGCCTTCGCTGGGCCAATGAGCTCATGGGTTTGAAGTGTTCTTACTAGGGGATGAGGTCCCCCATGTTGTGGCCTCACCGATTCATTGCTCCAGGCAAAAGCATTTGCGTGGAGCCGGAGGGCATGTCATACCAGCATCACCAGTCATGTTAAAAATTTTACCCGGTGCATTATAAAAAAAAAAAAAAATTATTCAAGTTATACTTCACCTTCACTTTTGGCAAATAAAATCATGTGAAAGTAAAGTTGGAATACAAGTCCTAAATGAATCTTATGTATTTTCTAAATAATTTGAGCATGTGGATCTAAGGAATCTCGACCAATGATTTATCTTAGAAAGTGATAGTAGGATACCACCATGGAGATTTATAGTTAATAGAAAGGTCATTGTTGAAACTAGTATCATTCCACATAATCCATATTAATGACATGAGAGATTCTTATAATTTTGGTGAGAACATGAGAGATAGCTAGGGAATGAAATCCTAAGTCATTCTAGGTTAATATCCCTTAAGGAGAACCCAAGGAGATACAAATCCTTATTAATACTTTCTAAGATTCATTGCCTTCAATAAAACACACTATCTACTTGGCATAAATCACTATTCATTGCCTATGAAAATCCATAAGACCCAGACCACTAAAATCTCTAGGAAATCCTAGTTTACCATGTGGAATCTTTTGTTATGGTCAAAGTTGGCACAAAGAAAATCATGCAAAAGTTCCTCTAGTTTTTTGTATGATGTCTTAGAAGTCACTCAACATAAAGAATGTTAGTGTAAATTAAGCTCACTTAGGTATGACTATATTTAGTTGTGCTTTCCTTAATTGGGTACATGCTAAAATTAGGTGTTCTTGTGCTTTTATTAGCACATCTATGATTACCTAGGTGTCTAGGTTAGCTTATCCTAAGTTAAGTAGTTACATGCCTATCTTTGGGCCACTACTATTCTTAGGCTTGCTTTTCCTATTCAGGCACATCTATTCTTAGAGACTACATGCCTATATGTACTTGATTATTGAGCTAATTCATTTATCTCATTATTGAATATTGCTTTGTTTGGTATTGTAGGAGTATGTGATTGTTAAGCTCTCGTGACTTGCACCGGTACTTGTATCCTTCCATTCGATGCTCATTTCTGACATGGTATTAGAGCGAGAATGGGTGAGGTTGCAATTATGGTAAAGTTTGCATTGTTAAAATATTAAGTACAACAATCTTTTGTATGGTGGATCTATGTTTTCTAGTGGATCTTTGTTTTTAAGGCAGTTGGAGGCATTTTTATATGCTATAGAGGTGTTTTTTCTTCTATAGAGGAATCTTCTCTACTATAGATGTGTCTTCTTTGGTGTGGAGGTGTTAAAACCTACTCTGGGGTTGTTTCTCTAAAACTAAAGGCATTCATTATGCATCATAGAAAGCCACATATTTATTGAAGAAGGCCACTAGCCAAAAAGAAGAGGTTGCGAGCTTCAAACAGAGGTCGCTGGCCTATAGAAGGTCGTTGCCAAAAAGAAGAGGTTATAGGCTTTCAATTGTTAAGAATTGCATGCATAAGATATTGATTAAATGCAAATAAAGATTAAATAGAGGAATGAAAATACACAGAAATAATAATAGTGAGAGACAAGTTTTAACGTGGTTCACCCAAACTCAAGCTACATCCACCAACAAAGAGTCCAATATTATTATCCAGCAAATCAAACCGATTACAACTAGCAATCCTTGCAACTCAATACTGCTGCAAATGCTACAATACAATATCAAAATCCCACCCACAACATACATCCCAACCACTTATAACAAGCCTTTTGGAAGCTTCTAGAATTAGGGTTTTACAATGTTGTTTTTCTTTTATTGGTTAACAAAAAATTAACAACCGAATCTGAACGGGCAAAAAAGAGGGATACATTATGAGTGTACAATACTTGCATGATCAGTCACCACATACCAATAATCTCCCACTTGGAGACTAATCCTAGACAACACCGCTGCGTGTGCATGATAGGAGGATTTACAGACACAAACCCAAAAACTATTTTTAGAAACCACAATTAAAGAGAATTTAGAATGAGTGATAGAAAACACAAGATAATTCTTTCTCAATGACAGGAGATTCTAACCAAGAGTGACTGAAAACAATGAAAGAAAGAGATTTCTTTATTATTAAATATGGCTGATCATTACAAAAATCAACTATTGGCCTACACAATCAGCCTCTCTTCTACAGAAAATCAAACAACCGAAAATGCCAAACTCTGATTGGATTCTGATGCAGAGTGTGTAGCGGAAGGATCAAATAACTATGATCGGCCAGACCTGAATTATGTCTTGGCGATGTCTCCGCCAAACATCTCACTATCTGATCTCACTCTTTTTCTCTTGCCGATCACCTTACTCTTACCGACGACCGTCTTCCGTCTTCTTCGGATAGACTTCCTCTATCAGCAGTGTTCGTTTTTCTCACACCGACACTCCGATGACCGCTAGCTACTTCTGACCTAACTGTAACGGTTAGTCACACTTCCTCTGCATTCACCGAAACCCACATGCACATCAGCTAGATAATGGTTATCAGTTTACTTCTCAATTCTCACACCGACCATTATCCTCTCCCCAATGACCGTTATTGCCACGACTTAACCTTTGCGGTCAATTACCTCCATCGGCCAGACATCCCACATCGGTCAGACTTTAGTCCGCTGTTCTGATGGCTCACCTCACTCTAATGAGCTTGGACCATCGGTGAGACACTTCCTATCAGCGTAGCTTCCTTCTCGTTCGCCGAAGCCACAACTCACGCCGATCAACTTTCTCTCCTCTGTTGGTGTGACCCTACCTTTCGTTGAGACTTCCAAGTCTCCTCCCGATGATGTTCCTTACGCCGATACTCTTCATCGGTGATACTTCGTGGTTGTCCCACCGATCGGTGAAACCTTCTACCATCGGCCCAGTATGATTTCCTTGGCCCGATGCCTCCGGTCACGCCGATGCATACATTTCACTTTGTAATGTGTGGGGTCCAGACTCCTCCGTCTTTGGTTAGACAAGGTTGTATGTGTCTCTAACACTATACAACGTGGTGTATATTAGAACAAATACACCTTTGGCCAGACAAGGTTCGTTTGTCACCAATGCCCACTCATCGGTTAGAAACTATCTATTAGAAGGTCTTTAAAAAAACTACTCTGATACTCTGTGTTACGCCGATGGACTCCAAATTGCTCTACGACGCCCGATACAGAGTTCCCTTCGACAGAACAATGGAATTTGGCCAACTCATGTATCAAACCCTCGACCACTTATATCAATCTGGTCCCAAATCAACACCATTCACTTCACGTTGATTTCCCAACTAGCCACATGGAGATGTCTAGTCGAATCCAGCTGAGTTCTCTAGATTCCTAGGTGAGAATGTAGAAAACAACAAACTTAAATATCTTTCCCCCATCACACCGATTCTACATAGGACTTTAGTGGATAGAGGAAAGGGCCTCCATTTATGAATCAAACCCTAACCCCTAGGTTACAAACTAGTCTCTGTGGAAATGCTAATGTTACACCGTCTGCACACTATAGAAACACTAAGAACTAATAGCTAGCATCTAATTTAGGGCATGAATGTATAAGATCTTAACAGAGATATCAAACACCAAGAACACATAGATAGAACAACAGATATATCACACCCAAAAAACTCTTATTATTCATTCATCAAAATCTCTGCTGCAACACACACTTCTCCCCTGTGTTGCATACAGCTGGCCTCTTGAAAAGATGTAGAGACAACAGTTATTTCCCTCCAACTGTGCAAACTGATATTCAAATCAGTTAGCCATTGGCTTTACCCGTCTTACAAGCAAAACCACATCTTTTCCTTGCACAATTACATCAATGGGACCAAATTGACCCTTATTACAACATGAAATGGCTTAAGAGCCTTATGAAATAATTAAAGAAAATATGGCCCTGCACTACAGAGAAGGTGCTCCTGCACCATACTCCCGCTGTAGGAAAAACTCAATTCCCTTGAGTTGCTAACTGCTGAAGTGTCTTCCCATGCTTCAGAATATCTGCTTCACTCATCCAGATTGCTTCTGAATCAGGAAGATCCTGCCACTTGACCAAGTAGTCTTTGTACACACCCTTTCTTGTCTTCTTGACAATTTTGGAATCCAAAATGCATTCCAACTGTAAAGGCTTACTTGGAGGTAAATCTCTGATCCAGTCCTCATCTTCAATCACAGCATCTGATCCATCTTCAGCATTTAATGAAGGTCTGAAAGGATAAAGATCACAAACATTAAAAATAAGAGAGATACAAAGACCAAATGGTAACTCAATCTCATATGCATTTGGACCGAATTTATGCACTATTTTGCATGGCCCAATCTTCTTCATCAGGAGTTTAGTTGGCTGTCCTTTTGGTAACCTTTCTTTCCTCAGCTATGCCATAACTAAATCTCCAACTTTGAACTGCACCTCTCTTTTCTTCAAATCAGCGCTTTCTTTATACTTTGTGACTATTTTTTCCAATTGCAACTTGACTTGATCATGGACTGTCTTCATGGAGGCAGCAAAATCTTCACCAAGTGCGCTCCTTTTATCCCATCCTTGGAGATCCTTCAATTCAAGTGGCCCCCTTGGGTGAAAACCATAAACTACTGCAAAAGGACTTTTACCAGTACTCCTGTTCACTGAATCATTGTAGGCATATTCAGCCTGACTGATAACTAAATCCCATGCCAAACCATGCTATTTTGTAAGGCATCGTAGAAGGTTTCCAAGGGACCTATTGACTACTTCAGTCTGACCATCAGTTTGTGGATGGTAGGCTAATGAAAAAGACAACTATGTGCCCAACTTTCTCCACACGGTCCGCCAGAAGTGACCTACAAACTTCGAATCCCTGTCTGTTACAATTGACAATGGTAAACCATGTATTCTTACTACCTCTCTAAAAAATAGACCTGCAATATGAGATGCATCATTTGTACATTTATAGGGTACAAAATGAGCCATCTTGCTGAACCTATCAACAATAACAAACACACTATCCACCCCTCTAACTGTTCTAGGTAACCCAAGTACAAAATCCATACTTATACTTTCCCAAGGCCTGTTGGGAATAGAAAGGGGCTGGTATAGTCCTGCATTGGAAGACACACCCTTGTCCCTTTGACAAATTGCACAACTAGCAACATACCTTCTCACATTAGATTGCACCTTTGGCCAGAAATAGAACCTTGTAACTTGTTCCAGTGTTTTGTTTAAGCCAAAGTGTCCTCCCAAAGAACCATTATGCTTTTCCTTAATGATATTGTCCCTCATGGAACACTTAGGAATACACAACAAATTGCCCTTAAACAAAAGTCCTTCCTGTAATACAAAATCTGAATATGCACCATGGAATGTGTTAGCCAAATTCACACAAACATCATAAGCCTCTTTGAAATCTAAATCTTCTTTATACAATTCCTTCAAACAGTCAATACCCATGCTTTCTAACTGAATTTCCTGAACAATAAGCAACCTCCTACTTAAAGCATCAGCCACTTTATTAGAAACACCTTTTTTGTGCTTAATTGTGAAGGTATAAACTTGTAACTGTTCCACCCATTTAACATGTCTATGGTTCAATTTTTCTTGACTATTTAGGAAACTAAGAGCATGGTTGTCAGTGAAAAAAATGAATTCTTTTGGCAGTAAATAATGTCTCCATTTTTTCAGAGCTTGCACCATTGCATAGAGCTCTAGGTCATAGGTAGAATACCTTTGTTTGGCTTCATTCAGTTTCTCTAAGAAGAATGCAACTAGATGTCCTTCTTGGCTAAGGACAGCACCAATAGCTAGCTTTCTTGCATCACACTCAAGAACAAACACCTTATCAAAATCAGGAAGTACTAAAGTAGGTAACTCAGCTACCTTTGTTTTCAACAACTCAAAGCCAACATCGGCTTCCTTTGTCCATTGGAATCTACATTTGACTCCACCCTTGATGGTGTTGAGGATGGGAGCACTAATGTGACTGAAACCTCTGATAAACTTCCTGTAAAAAGTTGCCAATCCATGGAAACTTCTAACTTCTCCAACTGACTTAGGAGTAGGCCAATTCAGAATAGCATCAACCTTAGAGGGATCCATCTTCAAACAACCATTTGAAATTACAAATCCAAGGTATACAAGTTCTGTTTTCATGAACTCACACTTGTCTAGGTTGATCATCAACTTGTGCTTATGTAGCTTCTCCAACACCTGGTCAATATGCTTCATATGCTCTTCTTTTGTCCTGTTGAAGATTAATATGTCATCAAGATAAACAATAACAAATTTACCAATGAATTCAACTAATACCTCATTCATCAAGCGCATAAATGTGCTTGGAGCATTGCTAAGACCAAATGGCATAACAAGCCATTCATAAAGACCCTCATTAGTCTTGAAAGTAGTCTTCCACTCATCTCCCTGCCTTATTCTGATCTGGTGATAACCAGATTTCAAATCAATCTTGGAATAGTAGCATGAACCATCAAGATAGTCCAACAAATCTTCAATTCTTGGCATAGGAAATCTGTACCTTATGGTGATCTTATTAATAGCCCTTGAGTCTATACATAATCTCCACTTTCCATCCTTCTTAGGAGCAAGTACACTAGGGACTGCACATGGACTGAGACTTTTCCTAATCAAACCTTTCTCCAAGAGTTCTTGAATCTGTCTACCTACCTCTTCATTCTGTTGTGGTGTCAACTTGTAGGCAGCCTTGTTGGATAATGTGGCTCTAGGAATCAAGTAAAGCTGATGACTTATGTCCCTCATAGGTGGTAAAGAATCAGGTGTATCCTCTACCACAAGATCCTGATACTTATCCAGTAATTGTTGCACTTCCAATGGAATCTCCTTCTGCTTCTTGCTTTGCTGATTTGATACATCTACAAGCTTCATCATTAGTGCATACCCTTGGGTATCCTCCTCCTTCATGAGTTGTAGGAACTCTTTGCCACTCCCTAACATGACACCGTTGTCATTGTTCTTCTCTCCAACTTGTTCTGGTAAGGGATCCATCTAAAACTTCTTACCATTCTTGGTGATCACATATGTGTTCTTTTCACCATCATGCTGTGCTTTCACATTATACTGCCAAGGTCATCCAAGAAAAAGGTGACAAGCATCCATAGGAATAATTTCACATAGCACCTTATCCCTATAATCACCTAGTTCAAACTCTACCCAAGTTTGTTCTTCCACCAAATAGTTTTGATTCTTATTCAACCAAGATATTTTGCGAGGATTAATATGGGGCAATCTTTTCAGTTTACATTTTTCTACCATTTCAGCAGACACTACATTTTCAGTAGAACCTGAATCAACAATGATTTTACAGAGCTTACCATATGCTACTCCTTGGGTTCTGAAGAGATTCTTCCTTTGTGGAGGCTACTACTTCAATGGCATCTTCACTAGGATTCTCTTAATCATCATGCTTTCTCCTTCAAGCACTGGTGTAGCACTACCAATTGGTGAATTTACACTTTGGCAATCATCATCTTTCAATAGCTGGTTCCTCCTCCCACCATCATGAGAGCTAGATGCCTTCTCAGGGCACTTATTTGCAGTATGGCCTACTTGATTGCAGTTGTAGCATCTTCCAGTGAAGACTCCAGGTCCTCTGCCTGCACCACCACCTCTGCCTCTACCATTAGGTCTCCTCCAACCTCTAAAACCACTACCTTTCTGTTCTATATTAGAACGTGATTCTTGCTGACTTGAACTTTCACCTTTGTTTGGCTGTCCTCTACCAAATTACCTCTTCCTCTATTGTTTCTGCCTCATCTTCCTCTATTATTTTGATCACCTCTCCTTTTTAGTTTATCCTCTGCCCTAGAGGTTAACTGAAAACATTCATCTACAGTCTTGGGAACCACCATACTGAATTCGTCTTGTATATTATATCTTAGACCATCAAGATATCTGGCCACCATCTCTTTCTCCTCCTCCCTGTGATTGGCTCTCATACTCAATCTGTGGAATTCTTCAGTGTATGTAGCCACGTCCATATCTTTCTGCCTAAGATGATTAAACTTTCTGATGGTCTATAAATCATAGTCACATGGCAAAAACTTGGTTCTCAGCATGACCACCATTCTACTCCATTTGGTGATTAGACTCTTTCCAACCTTCTCCCTCTCACATTGGGTGTAGTTCCACCAAACTAATGCAGAACCTCTCAATCTGGTTTTTGCAAACTTTACCTTCTTATTGTCACTATATTCCTTGAAGTCAAAGTAATTACTTATGGCTTCAATCCAGTCCACAAGAGTATCTCCATCTAGTTTCCCATTGAACATGGGAACATCCATTTTCAGATCACCACCATCTCCATGACCCTTGAGTGCGTTCAGGATTGCCTTTTGATCAGCAGACATACCTTCTCCTTGAGGATTCTCTCATGTTTCTCCTTCTTCGTCCTCCTCTGACTCAGAAGTGCTTCCATTCTTCTCTTTGGATCTTTCTTCCTTCAGTCTCTCTTCGAGCATCTCTTCTACCATCTTTTGGATGGTTGCTTTGCTCATCGACTTGGGAGGCATTGTGCTAGCCTCTGTCTCTATCTCTATCTCTTCGTCTGACATACATGGCTTTGATTCAGAATATTGGCTCTGATACCAATTTGATGCAGAGTGTGCAGCAGAAGGATCAAATAACTGTGATCGGCCAAACCTGAATTATGTCTTGGTGATGTCTCCACTATCGGCCAAACATCTTACTATCGGATCTCACTCTTTTTCTCTTGCCAATCACCTTACTCTTACCGATGACCAACGTCTTCCGTATTCTTTAGACAGACTTCCTCTATCGGAAGTGTCTGTTTTTCTCACGCCGACACTCCAATGACCGCTGGCTGCTTCTGACCTAACCGTAATGGTTAGTCACACTTCCTCCGCATTCACCGAAACCCACATGCACATCAGCCAGACAATGGTTATCGGTTTACTTCTTAATTCTCACACCGACCGTTATCCTCTCCTCGATGACCGTTACTGCCACAACATAACCTCTGCAGTTAATTACCTCCATTAGCTAGACTTCCCATGTCGGTCAGACTTCGGTCCGCTGTTTCGATGGCTCACCTCACTCCGATGAGCTTGGACCGTTGACGAGACACTTCCTATCGGCGTAGCTTCCTTCTCGTTCACCGAAGCCGCAACTCACGCCGATCAACTTTCTCTCCTCTGTCGATGTGACCCTACCTTTCATTGAGACTTCCAAGTCTCCTCCCGATGATGTTCCTTACGCTGATACTCTTCATCGATGATACTTCGCGGTTGTCCCACCGATCGGTGAAACCTTCTACCGTCGGCCTAGTATGATTTCCTCAGCCCGATGCCTCTGGTCACGGCGATGCATACATTTCACTTTGCAATGTGTGGGGTCCAGACTCCTCCATCTTCGGTCAGACAAGGTTGTATGTGTCTCCGACACTATACAATGTGGTGTATATTAGAACGAATACACCTTCGGCCAGACAAGGTCCGTTTGTCACCGATGCCCACTCATCGGTTAGAAACTGTCTATCGGAAGGTCTTTAAAAAAACTACTCCGATACTCTGTGTTACGCCGATGGACTCCAAATTCCTCTATGACGCCCGATACAGAGTTCCCTTCGACAGAACAATGGAATTTGGCCGACTCATGTATCAAACCCTTGACCACTTATATCAATCTGGTCCCAAATCAACACCATTCACTTCACGTTGATTTCCCAACTAGCCACATGGAGATGTCTAGTCGAATCTGGCTGAGTTCTCTGGATTCCTGGGTGAGAATGTAGAAAACAACAAACTTAAATATCTTTCCCCCATCACACCGATTCTACACAGGACTTTAGTGGACAAAGGAAAGGGTCTCCATTTATGAATCAAACCTTAACCCCTAGGTTACAAACCAACCTCTGTGGAAATGCTAATGTTACACCATCTGCACACTACAGAAACACTAAGAACTAATAGCTAGCATCTAATTTAGGGCATGAATGTATAAGATCTTAACAGAGATATCAAACACCAAGAACACATAGACAGAACAATAGATATATCACACCCAGAAAACTCTTATTATTCATTCATCAAAATCTCTGCTGTAACACACACTTCTCCCCTATGTTGCATACAGCTGGCCTCTTGAAAAGATGTAGAGAAAATAGTTATTTCCCTCCAACCATGCAAACTAATATTCAAATCAGTTAGCCGTTGGCTTTACCTGTCATACAAGCAAAACCACATGTTTGCCTTGCACAATTACATCAATGGGACCAAATTGACCCTTATTACAACATGAAATGGCTTAAGAGCCTTATGAAACAATAAAAGAAAATATGGCCCTGCACTACAGAGAAGGTGCTCCTGCACTAGATTCTCCTATGTCAGCCCCTACCCCATTCAATATATCTCATTTTCAAACTCCCTCAGCTTCATCTATGATCGGCCTCTATAACAGACCGTCGACCTTCCTATTCAACCTTTTTTTTCTATCCAGCTTTCTCCTCATACAGTCATCAACCCTTCTATCTTTCCCTAATGGAGTCATGCCTGCTTGTGAACTCTGCCCAGAATAAATACTACAACTGCCGCTAAAAGTAGATATGTGCCACTATTGGCAAGAGACACTATATGGACTCATGAATGTTGTCATTAATGGCAACAAAGGTTATCCCACACATCTGCAAGACATGATAGGTCCTCACCAGAAGTTAGATTGAAGAAGGTTGAGGTCCGGTAAGCAAGAACAAAGTAGTCAGTAAGGTCCGACAGATAGGTTCGGATCTCTCAGTAGAAGTATCTCAATGAAGTGTGGATTTGGGGAAGTCAAGAGGAGTATCTTGATTGATAGATTCCATGGTTTGAGCCTCCGATGTGGAAAGGATAAAGAAATATGAATGCTTGAGTGTTGGGTTCCCAAGTGATAGTGTGAACAGAGGAAGAACTGACTGGCAGAACATCAGACATTATTCTGGATGTGTTACTGATGATGGAAAAGGTTCTTAAGACATAAGTTATGTTTGGCCGACATGATTGATGACTTCTACAAGATATCCTTGATCCACATTACTTGGTAAGCAATGATTCAGCTGACATGTTAGAATTTGTGAAAAGATTAACTATTCCGGATGCCGACTAGAAAGGTGATGAAATCACTTATGCGGATATATACACAAGATGGATTTAGTTTTGAGAGGTGGTGTGGTTTTTGATGATGAGCGAAGAAAAGTAGTAGAGCTGAATAAAAGCAGAAAGGAAGGTCTAGTATGTGAAAGGAGAGCAGCACAAAAGAAAAGGAAAGATGAAGTGCAGCAGATCAGTGTACAGAGCCTAACCGGAACTGAACTCCAGCATATGTTGATGCTCCTTATCAGTTCAAGTATTGTATTACACTCTTTATAAATTGTAGACAGTGTGTCTCTTGTAGGCAGTGTGCCTCTTGTGAGCAGTGTGCTTGGGCAGTGAGCCCTAATTGGCAAGTGCCATTTTGTATTTCCATTCTTCTAACAGAGAATACAATCTTGGGTTAATCACCCCATGGTTTTTTCCCTTAACAGGGTTTCCACGTCAAAAATATTGTGTCATGTGTATTTCCATTTCATGGTTATGTTTGCTTATTTGAATTAATGTTGCATTGATTATTAAGAAAGTTTAGAAAGCAGAAATAATTAGGATAACTGATTCACCCCCCTCTTAGTTATCAACAATTGGTATCAGATCCAAGTTCCTCCTAACAGAGTCTAACAGCTTGAGGAAGATCTGGGAATTCAAATGGATGTATATGGTTTAAGGGAGCAACTCAAGACTGCCCTTGATGATCTTGAGCAGTCAAACTCTGAAGTCAATGAATTAAAGGAAAGACTCAAACAAGCTGATGATTTCATGAGAGAACTAAAAGACAAATTAAGTCTCTCTATGAAAAAGAGAAAGGAGCTACTTCAGCAATTGGCAAGTCAAGGTGAAGCCAATGATACAAATGAAGATCTGAAGGAGAAAACCAAGTTATGTGAAAAATTATCAAAAGAAATCATTATGGTAAGACATGAAATGGAATCAGGAGTTATGAAGTTTACCCAAGAGGTTGAAGAGAAAAGAAAAATCTGAAGATAATCTAAGACAATCTCTCAAGGAGAAATCAGAAGATTGCCACAAGATGGATAGAATTATCAGACATCTTGAATCTGATCTTGAAGATGCTAAAGATAATGAAGAAAAACTTGAGGATCAAATTGTCTCTCTCAAAAGGGATCTTCAAACAACAAATGAATATAAAGAGAAATTCAAGATAAGTTCTGCTCAACTTGAAGTTCTTCTTGAAAGCTAAAAGAGGGTAGATGACAACTGTGGTTTGGGATATGAGAAAGGAGAAAGCTCCAGATCCGGTCAAAAAAAATTTGGATTAGAAAATCCAAGGAACGGGCCTAGAAGACCTCCAGTAAGGTAGCCTAATGTTCAAAGATATCTATCCTTCAATGGATACTGCCACAACTGCAATAACTTTGGTCATAAAGCTAATAAGTGCAAAAAGAGCATGAATCAGACTAACTCATCCTTCTTCGGATAGTGTTTCAAGTGCAAAAGGTATGGTCACAAATCTCATGAATGCAGAAATATGCAAATGAACAAATCATTCAATGGTAGATGCTTTGCATGCAATAGAATAGGTCATATGGCTAATCAATGCAGATCAAGAGGATATCAATCAAATATGCATAGAAATGTTGTTTGCCAAATTTGCAATAGATCCGGTCATATTGCAAAATTCTGTAGAAACAAGAATCAGGACAAAAGAGGTCCGGTATATCATAATCAGAATCAAGATAAGGGAAAACAAAAAGTGAATGCAGATGAAGTTCAAAGTGAGATGAACAAGATTTGGGTGAAGAAAAGTACAGAGAATATAGAGGATGGATCCGCACCAGACTCTGGTGCTGATATTCCTTCCAGAAATTAAAAAGCGAGCTCTGGCTTAGGGGGAGACTCAAAGAAAACCTTGTTCCCCCAGCCAGTCAATTAGTGCCGGAACTGGCACAAGACGAGTTGCGGATTAAAGGGTTCTTAAGAGAAACATCCAAATAAACTATGGTTAAGATTTGGAAGATCTGTAAGATGTTTAAGATCAAGATTGATCCAGTTCCTCAAGTCATCTGAATAAGGCAAACTGAAATGACTTAGGTCGAGCATTTATTGCAACTTAACATTAGGGTTTGCGGAGCAATATAAGGGTTTTCTCACTAAGCATTTGCTCATTCTGCATTCAAGAAGAAACGAAAAGAGAGGCTCTACAACAAAATTCCTCAAGCTCATCCAAGATCATTTGCAGAAGTCAATTCATCGATCTAGCTAACTCCGTGAAACTGAAAGGCGCAAAAGGTATTCTCCTTTATCAAATATCTCTCTCTAAATCCTTGAATGATGGGTACTCCAAACATTGTGAAGATCTCTGATAGGCCTCACCCTAAATTCAAGAAACATCCATACAAATCCTTGGAAGTAGATCCCCTAGGAGCTTTTTCCAGTGTTCCGCATGGTGTCCTACATACAGAAGATATTAGGGTTTACATTCACGTAAACATTGAAGAATTTGGAGAGTCCAAATTAATGGATATCTATCACAAGCAGTTAATAGATGATTCTTTTGAGATCAAACCTCAGTATAAAGCCATCCGGGATAAGCATTTTGCACAGTGCATTCATTTCCCCTGTTTTCTAGAAGATGAATGGGTCCGGTATATCCTGAGCATAATACATGCCAACTTCATGTGGTTGAACAGGCCATTTAAGATCACTAAGGATGCCATTAGTGCTGTAACCAGATTACACTCAATCGGTGAAATGCCTATGCTCAAATCTGTCAAGAACCAAATCGTCAGTGAGGCTACCGGATCAAAGTTTGATAAAAGAGCTATGACTATTAAGGATATCACAGATCTAGATATCAAATTTGCATCAATGATAATTGGATATAAGATATATCACTCCAGCAAGGAGAACTCTGTCTCCGGAACTACTATATACACTGCTTATGAAATGTTGAGGAAAAATGTAGACTATGATCTTTCTGAGCTCCTTCTAAACCAACTATTGGAGAATCTACAGAAGATAAAGAAGGATAAGAAGAACTCCTTCAAATACGGTGGTTTGATACTCTGTCTTTTCTTTTATTACATGAATGAGCTTCCCGGATCCAGTGGCTGGGTATGGCAGAATGATAGGCCAGTAGCCATTCAGGTCAGAGATTATATACATGGGATTGGTGATGCCAAGGCACAAAATACAGCTCTTTGGGGATATTTCAAGAATTTTTAGAACATGATGCAAGCAAGAGAGAGAATTCCCCAGTCTCTTGTTGAGAAATACAAAGACACAGTATGCTTTATGGTAGAGACTAATCAGTGCCTAATGGAGGCAGTAGAACCAAGAACTGTATGGATCATGCCTATGGGGTATGAAGTTGATGAACAAATTATGGAGCTGCATGTTCAACACATGCTAAGTCAGCCAAAGGATCCAAAGGTAGAAAGGTTTGGAACCTTTGAAGAGCTAAGTGTAAAAGTTCATGTGGAACTCAGACAACTAGAAATAAAAAAGAAAGTGAGAAAAGAAGTTGAAGAATTTGCCAAAGGCTTAGGCATCTCAAAGGAAGCTCTTGATGCCAATAGAGAAAGGTGGAAAGAGCAGAGAAAGAGGAGAAAGAGGCAGAAAAGGGAAGTAAGGAAAGTGCTCCAGTAGAATCTTCCACCTAGACAAGATCATCAAAGAGATCAGCACCTGTCACAGCCAAAAGCTCAAGGACATCAAAACCGGAAGCAAAATCATCTGGCAGAGGAGAGAAAAGAACAAAAATAAAGGCCACAAGGTCTTATGTCAGTCAGAAGGATGATGAAGAAACTGAATCAGATGAGGAGATAAAGAAAATGAAGAAGCAAAAGAAGAAAACATCCGGTGAACCTTCTACCGGTCAAGGTGAAGAAGAAAAGGCAGAAGATTTTGTAGAAAAGCCCACTCTATCTTTAGATAGTGTCATCAAATCAGTCAGTGTGGATGGAAACCTTCAGCCAATGGCTGAATTCTATGATGATTACAATGAAGCAGACCAAAAAATCTTGCAAGAAGCAACAGTTAAGTATCTGAACATATATAACAAGGCTTTTATTGAAATTATATCTCTTATCTCCAAAAGATTAGAAAAAGAGTTAGAAATAAGAAAGAATAATGCCATGGCAAGAGACCTTGAGATTCGAGAGCCGATAGCTATTCAACTATATCCTTCAATCACCTCAAAGCAAATTAATATGATCTTCAAACATTGTAAGGATGAATTCCAAATCAAAGCCAGAATGAATCAGCTCATGCTTAGTGAGACTGACAAGGTGGCCAAGGAAATAGAAGAGATCCTCTGGAATGCCTTTAAAAGATTCAATCTTCCCGTCATAGAGGAATTGGCTGCTGATCCCTCGGCCATAAGTGTTGGAGAGGAATCGACTGAGAAAATGGTAGAAGAAGTCATGGACACCGGTGCAGAAAAGGATAAGGACTTGGAATCCTCTACTCCGGAAGAGGTGGCTCATGAACAAACAAATATCTCTCCTCTAGTTTCCCCCACAGTCTCCAGATCTAAAGGAGAAGAAAGAATACAGGAGAAAGAAGCAGAGGTGAAGGAAAAAGAAGATGACAGTACCAAGGTTGTGGAAGGAGAGAAAGCTCCAAAAGACAGTTCTATGACTGCAAAAGAAAAGAAGAATCTGTCTCCGGCAAGAGACACTGCAGAAACTATCAAAAAGTTCTTAGACAAAGAGATAATGGAAATTGATGAACCAGAACTTCTGCAAGGGCCATTTAATTTTGACTCTCTTTCTCCAGTACAAACAATGAAGATAGCTTCATTTGTAAATGCGAAGGCCAAAGAGAAACTACTGAAATCTCACATGGAAGACTGTGAGCTTATAGAGGTAGCATCCGGAGTGTTGGAAAAGATCATGCCATCTTTTCAAAAGGATCCCACAGCCTCTTCCTCCGGTAATCTCAAAACTCTAGTCAATAGTGTTAGCAAACATTTTAATTCTCTAGAGAAATCAGCTGAGGAGAAGGTCAGGAAAGAATTTTTGGATAAGAGATTCTTAGAGCTGCAAGGGTTATTATCAAATGACAGAAGAGTTATGGGTATTGGGATAAAAAGTTTGGACAATGCCCTTAAGGATGGAGGTGATGTATACAAATTTTGTATATCCTGGTCTAAAACAACAGTGGAGATTGAGAAGAAAATGAAAGAACGGGAGGATAAACTGATAAAACTTTCTCAAAATTTTGATCCACTTACTACATCCATAATAAATCAAGAATGTCAAACGGTTGCAGTTTTGAATGAAATTAAGAAGCTCGAAAAAGAAAAGAAAAATAGAATTAGTAGGTTGAGTGAGCTCAGAGGGATAATTGTTCCTAAGTTAGAGGCCATGCATGAGGCCATAAAAGAAGCTCAAATCACAGCCCGGACCAATGATCCAATAGATCTAAAAAGGGCAGATGCATTTGCATTCCTGTTGAGCGGTCATATATCAATTTTGGACAGAATGAAGCAAAGTTAGGCTACAGAATTCATTCAATTGAAAACAACTTTTGCAGACATACTTCAGTATATGTAAGTATTCCATATGTATATACTTATGCGGACAAGATTTTGAAAATTTTGGTGTACAGACCCTACCCTTTGCCATTGATGTCAAAGGGGGAGTGAGGAGCAGTGAAAAAATGAGGAATCCAACTAAGGGGGAGCTTCGGTAAATGTACATAGAGACAGAGCATCAGCCAAGGGGGAGTATAGTGTGACACTTAGTCATTTTTCACTAAGTGTTGCCATCAATGGCAAAGGGGGAGATTGTTGGCAAGAGACACTATATGGACTCATGAATGTTGTCATTGATGGCAACAAAGGTTATCCCACACATCCGCAAGACATGATAAGTCCTCATCGGAAATCAAATTGAAGAAGTGTTGAGGTCCGGTAAACAAGAACAGAGTAGTCAGTAAGGTCTGACAAACAGGTCTGAATCTCTCAGTAGAAGTATCTCAGTGAAGTACAGTTTTGGGGAAGTCAAGAGGAGTATCTTGACTGATAGATTCCAGGGTTTGAGCCTCCACTGTGGAAAGGATAAATAAATATGAATGCTTGAGTGTCAGGTTCCCAAGTGACAGTGTGAACAAAGGAAGAACTGACTGGCAAAACATCAGACATTATTCTAAATGTGTTACTGATGATGGAAAAGGTTCTTAAGGCATAAGTTATGTTTGGCTGACATGATTGATGACTTCTACAAGTATATCCTTGATCCACATTACTTGGTAAGCAATGATTCAGCTGATAGGTCACAATTTGTGAAAAGATTGACTATTCCGGATGCCGACTAGAAAGGTGATGAAATCACTTGTGCGGATATATATACAAGATGGATTTAGTTGTGAGAGGTGGTGTGGTTTTTGATGATGAGCAAAGCAGTAGAGACGAATAAAAGCAGAAAGGAAGGCCCAATATGTGAAAGGAGAGCAACACAAAAGAAGAGGAAAGATGAAGTGCAGCAGATCAGTGTACAGAGCCTAATCGGAACTGAACTCCAACATATGTTGATGCTCCTTATCAGTTCAAGTATTGTATTACACTCTTTATAAATTGTAGATAGTGTGTCTCTTGTAGGCAGTGTGCCTCTTGTGAGCAGTGTGCTTGGGCAGTGAGCCCTAATTGGCAAGTGCCATTTTGTATTTCCATTCTTCTAACAGAGAATACAATCTTGGGTTAATCACCCCATGGTTTTTTCCCTTAACAGGGTTTCCACGTCAAAAATATTGTGTCCTATGTATTTCCATTTCATAGTTATGTTTGCTTATTTGAATTAATGTTGCATTGATTATTAAGAAAGTTTAGAAAGCATAAATAATTAGGATAACTAATTCACCCCCCCTCTCAGTTATCAACAGCCACCCCACAAGAGAAATCTAGACCAGGAACACCACAACCGCCATAAAGAGGTTTGCAAAAAATAACAATCATAACCGTCGTGGCCATGAAATAGCCATCATTGCCACAAGGAGAAACATAAATTCCTAAGAGAAAATAGACCACCATGACCTCCATTTTGATGTCTGCAGCCAAAATAATAATTGTCGCTACCAGGAAAAGAGATAGGTATGAAGTATGATCTTTTATTGCTATTTCTAACTTTGGTCAATTCACCAAGAATCATGATTGCTAGCTAGGCCATTTTTTAATATGCATGATTTATGGCTTTTAACCTTTTCAAACTGGACATATCTATAAGCCACGACCCCACCAAAATAGAAAAAAATAAATTTCCTGAATAATGGTCGACAGAGATAAAAATATAAAATCCAATCAAGTTATTTTCATAAGGGTGATAGGAGCGACATGAGCTGCACCAAAAATACAACCAAAACACCAAAAACTACAAAAACTAAAATAAAATATCAATCAAAATGTGAGGGTGAGTGATGCCACTGCATCGGACTCCCCAGGGGACAAAAATCATGTGCTCCTACACATGTGTTCCTCTATAAACTTCACCCATATCTTCTTCCGCTTCTTCCACAATTTTTTTGGACCATCTGTTAGATTCCTCCAATCTAGTTGGGCATCATTATTTTCTCTCCCCACGAGGCTGTCTACACCTCTTATTGTCCACCTCCAATTTCTATTTCTCTTTTCATCCATACTAAACATGCAAAAAAATTTAGCATCAACAATTACATAATCAACACTTACCATTCCTATATCATACTCAATATGTTCATCTATTTCTTTTAGCCACTCTTCCTCCATGGCCATCTGTTGCAACAACAAATCATCTTTAGCTTCATCTTCCATTTCATTTAACTCCATGACCACAAAAACTTATGTATCAATGTCTTCCACCTTCCCCGGGGTGTCCTTGGTTGTCCCATACTTGCTCAAGCCTTCCATCTTTTCATTCCATTCTTCTTCAATGGCTACAAATTGTCTCCACAAATCCTCTTCATTGTCTTCATCTACTATTCTTCCTTCAAATTCTTTTTCTATATCATCCTCATCATTCTTTTGTTTGTCTTCCTCTCCTTAGATCACTGTTGCTCCATCATCCTCAAAATGTTCGCAGTCTTCATTAGCATCCTCTGCATGCTTGCTATCAATGTCTTCTATGTCTATTGTTAGCTTGCTATCTTCTACTTCCTCCTTTCCTGCAATCACATCAGCATTAGGAAAATAATATTTTTCCATTGCATCCATTCTTCTTGAAATCTTTTGCAATTCCTTATTGAACCTTCTCTGCTCCACACTATCCCAATATCTGTCCCACAATGGTATAACAATGGGTCTTCTAACTGAAATCTTCATCCTCTTCACTGTTGCAATACTTTGCCAACTTGCACTCTACAACCATTCTTTTGTGCCTCCTTTACCCTCTGCAACCAATTCCCTAGGGTTTACTTGAGACACAACAACTTGACTCTTTTCCCACACCCACTAGTCCTAGCACAAGTTGCCTCACTCTCGACACTCTACCCATGCACTTAGAACCACCATGCTCTGATAGCACTTGATATGAGAGATTTCAGATTCAGACTCAAAAACCTATTTTCAGAAACCACAATTAAAGAGAATTTAGAATGAGTGACAGAAAACACAAGATAATTCCTTCTCAATGACAGGAGATTCTAACCAAGAGTGACCGAAAGCAATGAAAGAAAGAGATTTATTTATTATTGAATATGGCTGATCATTACAAAAATCAACTATCGGCCTACACAATCGGCCTCTCTTCTACAGAAAATCAAATAACCCAAAATGCCAAACTCTGATTGGATTCTCTTTATGTCGGCCCCTACCCCATTCAATCTATCTCCTTTTCAAACTCCCTCAGCTTCATCAATGATCGACCTCTATAACAGACCGTCGACCTTCCTATTTGGTCTTCTGTTGCTATCCAGCTCTCTTCTCATACAGTCATTGACCCTTCTATCTTTCCCTAATGGAGTCATGCCTACTTGTGAACTCTGCCTAGAATAAATACTGTAACTACCGTTGAAAATAGATATGCGCCACCCCACAAGAGAAATGCAGACCATGAACACCACAACTTCCATAAAGAGGTCTGCAAAAAATAATAATCATAATTGTCGTGGCCATGAAATAGCCATCGTCGCCACAAGGAGAAACAAAAATGCCTAAGAGAAAATAGACCACCACAACCTCCATTTTGATGTCTACAGCCAAAATAATAACTGTCGCCACCAAGAAAAGAGACATCTATGAAGTAGGATCTTTTATTGCTATTTCTAACTTTGGTTGATTCACCAAGAATCATGATCACCAGCTAGGCCATTTTTTAATATGCATGATTTGAGGCTTTTTGCCTTTTCAAACTAGACATATCTGTAAGCCACGACCTCACCAAAATAGCAAAAAATAAATTGCCTGAATAATGATCGATAGAGATAAAAATATAAAAGCCAATCAAGTTACTATCATAAGGATAACAAGAGCGATAGGAGTTGCACCAAAAATACAACCAAAACACTAAAAACTACAAAAACTGAAACAAAATATCAACCAAAATGTGAGGGTGAGCAATGCCACTACATCAGTACAGTTCCCAATGGAAATAAGCACGATGGACTATGTTATTCTAATTTTATTGTTTTCAGTCTTGAAGACCAACTGAAGCTGAAGAGGACCTCAGCTTATCCCTTGTCATTGCCTTTGTAAACATATCCATTGGATTTTCATCTATATGTATCTTTTCCAATCGTCATTGTCCATCATCCAACACTGATCGAATGAAGTGATACCTCAACTGTATGTGTTTGGTCTTTGAATGCAAGGCAGAATTCTTTGCAAGTTGTATGGCACTCTAGCTATCCATAAGCAAATAACTGTTAGCCTGTTGTTTGCCCAATGCTTCCATGAAAGATTGCAGCCATATCATCTCCTTTCTTGCCTTTGTTGCAGCTAGATACTCTGCCTCTGTATAGTACATTACCAGTGTACAGTACTTGCATGATCAGTCGCCACATACCAACAAAAATAGAGGGTGCTAGATTGTAGCAGCTATGAGCCTAAAACAAAGGTTGAGTTGGTTGTTAAAGTCGTGACTCCCTTTGTCACGTGAGCTCTTGGAGCTGCCTACAAACCCCCCAACCATCTTCTCTTCCAACTGCTCTCAAATCTGCATGCCCAACCTAGGATCTTTTCTATTTCTGCATGTGAGTGGACCCACCAAAGGTAAAAGACAGTCAGAAGCTACCCAAGAAGGATTTTCATTGGTAAATCACCCCTACAAACAACAAAATAGAGGTATTTTTAACTGGTTTTTTGCCTAATTTTGTAGTTTTTTACCCAGCTTTATGTTTTTTTAAATTAGGGCTTTTTAGAAAATCTATATTTAAACTTGATTTAAAAATCTCTTCTTTCAAAATTTTGTCCAAATATTCTTTGGCAAATTAAACTAAAAGTGCATTCAAAATCATGTAACAAGCAATTTTTGCCCACACACTACTTATAAAGTGCCACAACTGCGGGGGGTTATTCAAAATAATCATAGGGCATCTTATTAGGTTCTGTTGTCTTCCTTTTTTTGCATTTCTTGCAACATGGAGTCTAATCAGTATATTTTTCTGTTAGCCCCATTTACTTATCATGACTGGAACTCTAAAATTTAGCTCATCTTAAAGAACAAAGGGTTATACAAGGTTACAATGGGCACTGAAATGGAACCATTTGATGATGACACTAAAGTTAAATGGTTTAACAAGTGTGATCAAGCCTTCAGTTGTCTATGTCTCAGCATCTCTCCAGAACTCCTCTTTCATGTAGAATCTTTGTCAACTCCCAACGAGGTATGGTTCACCCTCGAGAAGCTCTTTGGGAAGGTAAATGAGATGAGAGCTCATGAACTAGAAAATGAGTTAATCATTTTGAGTCTAAGTACATTTAACACATTAGAATACCTTTCACCAAGTTTAAATCTATCAGGTTGTAATTAAAAGAATGTGGAATTGATAAAAAAGATGACCAACTAGTTCTCTCAATTCTCTCCAAACTAGGTCTTGAATACTCTATATTTTTGTCTACCTTCTATTCCACCAAGAGAGCTCTTAGAGTCACTTGGAAAATGCCATCTCTAGATGACTCCATTCTCAATCCAACCAGAGAACAAGACAAGTTAATTCACATGGGCACTATGAAGTCCTCATAACCTCAAGCCCTAGTAGTTGGAAATGGTAAACACCAATAGGCTTCAAGCATCAAAGTAAAGAAACAAAACACTCAGAAGGATCATGAGACAAAGAAAGAAAAAAAAACTTGAGACATTTACAATTCACACAAAAACTTCATCCAAACAAGGGAAACCTAAAAAGGACAAAGTAAAGTGTTCCTACTATAAGAAGACATGTCATGGTGATCACAATTGTATGAATAAGAAGGTTGATCACCTCACTCATCTCTTAGAGAAGAACAACATAGGCGTACCTGAATCTTTCAAAGAGTCCTCATCAACCCAAGAAAATTCTAACTCAAAAGGTAAAGAGAAATTCAAGGGCAAGGCTCTTGTTGCAGTTGGACCTTCAGCATCTTCATGGATCATTGACTCTGGTGCCTTACACCATATGGGTTCTTCACAGGTTGATTTCACTTCCTTAGAACTCCATAGCATGTCCACCATTACCCTAGGTGATGACACTCCAACAGTAGTTGTTGGGAGAGGGTCTGTTGAAATTAAGGGGGGAACATTCACTGATGTTCTTAGTGTACCTTCACTTTTAGCTAATCTCCTATCTATGTACCAGATCACTCACATAAGTAAAGGCATGAGAGTATAGTTTACACTAGATTCAGTTGCGATTAGAGAGTTGCACAACAATAGATTAGTAGCATTGGGAAGGGCAGATCACCAAGCTAGGTTGTATACCTTCTCACATTTTTCCCCTGATGTTTCTCCCACTGCATTTCTTACTCATGCAAATGGGGTTAGCAAACTTTGGCATGAGTGGTTCATCCATCTAAATTACTACTATCTTGAGTAGCTTAGACATCATGACATGGTTATAGGATTGCCTAGAGTCATATTCTCTAAGGGTCTTTGTGAGGGATGTGCCCTTGAGAAGCATCTTGAAGAGAGATTTGATCAAGGAAAATCATGGAGAGTGACACAGATCTTGGAGCTTGTTCACAGTGATGTATCTACGTCTTTTCCCCATCAATCTTTTACTAAGGCTAAATATGTCCTCACCTTCATAGATGACTTCTCTAGCTGCCTATCCAATGCTAACTACCACATGGATTTTTGAACACTCAAATCTACTTCACTCCATGAAGGTTTGGGAGTAATGAGTAGTGTTTCGAATTGATTTCAAGTGGTCTTTAATGACTCTTAATCCTTTTGTTATTTGCATGCCACCACTGAGAGCCTAGATAAGCTTGTTTTCAGGAAGTTTAGCTGCAGGGGTAGATAGTAGTTTTAAGCCTTTTAAGAGGCTATGCATGGAGATAGAGATAGGGGTGGGTAATAAACCATAACAAAAAAAGGACAATTTTGTCGCTACAGTGAGAAAGAAGCTTTGAGACTTGAATATTTATGAGGATAGTATTAAGAGTAACTCATTCATCATAGTCATGGTAGTTGTCTTCATCGAGCATAAGTGAAAGAAGATTAACACACAAGAGATTCTCACAAGACTCAGTCATGGACACAAATAGTGTTGTAATAAGCCTTTTGGAGAGGAACATCTATAGATAAGAATGATAGTGGCTAGTCAAAGTTAGAAGGATAGAGAGACCCTGCTTATTGCTTTGACCTCTATCAGGGTCATTCTTTCTCTATAAATCCTTATAATAGTTTAAGGATTCTTATGATTTTATTCGGATTTGTTTATATTAGACTAATAAGCTAGAAATTGATTTGTTACTATGGCCAATAGACTATGTTTATTATCTATGGCTGATATACTGTGTTTATTATCTATGGATGATAGACTATGTTTATTACTATGGTTGATAGATTGTGTTTATTACTATGGCTAATACACTACATTTATTATCTATGGCCAATAAACCGTGTTTATTATCTATGGCTATAGACTATGTTTATTACTATGGCCGATAGACTATGCTTATTATTATGGCCGATAGACTATGTTTATTACTATGGCCGATAGGTTTTGTTTATTACTATGTATACCAGGCTGATAGACTATATCTACTATTGTGTATGTAAGGCCGATAGGCTCTATTTATTGCTGAGTATGTATAAGGCCGAATAGACTTTACATTCTATTTGACCAACTAGTTCAATCCTATTGGTGTTTAGTTAAATATGTATTACCATTTCATATAGAGACTGTGTTTATTTACCTTCAATGCTCAGATGATCAAGACCTTAGAGGTTTATCTATAGTTGTAGAATGGTAAACTTTATTAGCCCATGAGGTCATTGAACTATAGTGGACTGAAGGCTATATGATCTCAGTAAGAAGCTATTGTTATTGTTTTGTAACCTTTGCAGATTGAAAGGATGAAAAGAATTAAACTTAGAATGTTTTAGTTTAGCATAGATGCTAAGTAATTATGAATATTTTCATGATGTAGAATTCCTATAGTGGTTGTGTAGGAACATGTTATTTGTAGACACCGAGATATGGCTAATAGGTTTGATGACTTGTTTCTATCTTTTAGATTTCAAAATTTAACCTTCCAAGAACTCTGATTAGACTTAGCAGTTGAAGAGTAGTGAGTGTAGGAACAGATGGTTTATGCTTCAAATGTTTATATATATGTAAGTTTTATTGAATGATGATCATAAGGTTTGTGATAGCTATTCTTTCATCTTAGAACATATAGAAAAGTTATTGATAATAGTGATATGATATCACCTTTGTATTTAAAAATAAATGATATAGTATATTCATGATATTTGAAGGATATCATGCATGAGTTCATAACCTATTCTATAACGAAAGATAGTGAACTCAAGAAGAACAATAAGATTGAAAGTATTGTACTGAGATTATCATAAACTCAAACCTATTTAGATTGTAAGATTGACCTTAGTCAAGAATGTTTATGTTAATTATAGTAAGCTTGTATTCTATGTTTTATATGAAATGAGTCCAAATAATGTCTAAGTGGTCTAGAGAAGACTAGAGGATATTATATATTGTATATTCCTATCTTGAGATAACAAGAGTTTTTAATATTATAATATTTAGGGTTAGACAAGTTAAAAACCTAGAATCAACCAGAAGGATTTAGAAGACTTAAAACTCTTAAGTCAGTTATGACTTTATTTTAGTCTATTATAATGTTATGGCGAACAAAAATTGGTCGAGAAAACCAGAGATCAAGACACTGTAAATTAGAAAAAGAGTCTAAGTTGTACAGTTGAATAATTTTTTGATAGAGTCAACAACTTGACATATAGAACAAGATTGCTTAATCTTGTGAGTCTTTGAGTAGAATGACAGGAAGTCATAGACCTTGATATTTGCAGGAATGCAACGAGGGACTCTTTGAAAAGTTAAAATCATCTAAACCTATATATTGTATATATAACCTAGATTAAAAATTTAATTCTAAGTCAGATAGACTAGAAATAGAGTTAAGTCAAGATAATTCATGTCTAGAGTTACTAGTCAAACCAAATCAAATTGTAGGATGAAATAGTTTTCAAGTCGAGTTAGAGGTGTGTGAACATATGACTACATTTATTTCAAACATCTATTTATATAGAATCTTTGGCCAAAGTGATGCATTTGTCTCTGCATGCATTAGTTACGTAGAACACGACACTATATGAATCAGATGGCAACCTATGGGTTCCTTATATCTATACTCTTCATGAAGGATAGGACCACTTCTAGGAAGGAAGGTGTGTGGGGGACCGCCAGTTTGTTCTTGGAGGTAAAGCACTCAAATGATGCTCTCCCTCTGTAGCAGAAGACTCACTGAGACTTGAGTGTAAGATATAAAAACTCCAGATGCAATATTCTTTATGTTATGATGTAAAATTATTCTTTTTTCCAAGTGCAACATAATTGTAAATGTAAAGTGAAATGTTTTCATTGTGATTTATCTTTGAATATATTGTACATCAAGGTTGAAAAATATTAAGAAAATATATGTATTTATTTCTATGTGAATATGCAAATGATAAAAAAAATGTTTATCATGTTCTTTTACTTTCTTAGTATATTGTGTGTATAATTCCAAGTAATATGAGATGGCATGTTACATTGAATAAATGGCTAAGATAAAAAGTTGATCTCACTTCTTTTTCCAACAATTTGTATTATGTGAGTGGTTTCAACAACTCACTAAAGAAACATATTTATGCCAAATCTATTTTATAAATTTAGATTTGTCCTTTTTAGTGCTCCCCAAGTTGAATATCCAACTTGTGAAGGGTAAGTGCATGGAAATGGGGTACCAAAAGGAGGTCAAAAGTGGCCACTTTTTTTCTGAAATCAGTTAAAGCTAAACTTGGATGAGTAATTCAAGTTGTGTACACTCAAAATTTAAAGATATGATAAGAACAAGAATTGTAGTACTCTAAATCTAGTTTCTAAACTACTAAAGATTTTTAAAAAGTGTTAAAGTTAAGGGGGTGAAATGTTGAGTGCACACAAAAGTGCTCATGTTTTTATCACTAAAATATAAGATAGTGTCTAGTGTGCGCCCCGCTATTTTTTTTCTACATTAGGTATTTTTAAAAACCATTTGGTGGAAATATAGCTAAGAGTAAGTACTACAAGTTGTATATTTTTTATTGAATATTTTTTTTTGCATTTTTGAAGTGGATGGACCCTGAAAATTACATCACTAAGCGTGTGTGTCACATAACTTGCACAAAACTAATTAAAAATATAAATTTCTTTTATTGAATGTGTATAGAATGAAGTATAGAAGAATCCTGTATATGTTTTTTCAAATTTGGATAAGCAAGTCAAAAGTAATTAAAAAAAGTCAATACATATGTACTGAAGGACTATAGATACACTCTTCAAAGAAAATAAAAATAAATAGCTTAACTTACTCAAAATATTAAAAAAATTGTTTGACTAGAAAGCTAAGAAGTATCTCTTTATTTTGGTGGTGGTTTTGTAAAATTTTATTGCAAAACATGTAAATCTAATAAGATTGAAGTTTGAATTCAAGTTGTTTTATGTTAAAAATACAAATTTAGGAGCCACAATAGATGTCCAACCCTTAGGATTCTAAATCCAAGCCTAAATGGGAAAGGATCATATATATTTTGAATTAAAGACATTCAAAATGCACAAATGTTAAAACATGTATGATTTATGTCTTTCATAATGCAAACCTATTTTGCTAAAAAATCTCAAGGCTAGCCACTAATTTGTATCCTATTTCCATGCGCTTACCCTGGGCATTGTTCACTAGTAGAAAAACAACAATAAATGACTAAAAAACCTACTAAAAATTGCATATAAATGACTAAGCTTGGTCATGTGACCATTAATAGTTTATTGTCGATCATTTATAACGCGACCAAATTTATGACTAAACCATTTTTAGTCATTTATTAGTTGTTTTGATTGATCAATTTGGGAGTATATTTAGTTAATTTAGTCATTGATTTAGTCATTTTAATCATTATTTTTTCGTCAACTGGTCATATATTTAGTCATATTTATTCACTGATTTTTGTCAATTGGTAGTATATTTAGTAGTATATTTAGTCATTTTAATTGACTAATTTCCATTAATTGGCAGTAAATTTAGTCATTTTAATTTTTACGTCGAAGGCATTCCCTCATTGAGATTTTCCAAACTAATTTTTCCTATCAAGATACAAGATACAATACATTTTTATTGTTTTGATCTTTTATTGGATTACGTCAAACTTGTTCTCACTTCTGTATGGTGCATGTAAGTGATTGCATTGAGATCATTTCTACTTTATGCTACCTTTGTGGAGAAATTTTCTATAAATATCAACGCATACAGAACTAGAAATCCATATTACACTAAAAAATTTCAGGCTCACTAAGAACAATCATGAAACAATGGTTTGCTATACATCACAAAATTTGTGGAATTGGATTTACAAAAAGAATGTCTACTTATGGCCTTACTGAAACATGTACAAACCATGAAATGAAATAGTACATAAATTGATAAAGAAATGATCATTGAGGACAAGCATGAAACTCAAATGAAGAATAAAAAAGACTTGGGAAGAAACTCAACTAGACTGGAATGTGTTGGAGACTCTACAAATGAAGAAATAGGCAATGGCATTGGTTTGTCATTGCTCCGTCCTTTTGATTTAAGAGATTCCTCAAGAGATAATTGGAATAGTTTGAGAGTTTGAAGTTTCCCATCTTGTTCTTCATCTTCTCTTTGAACATATTTAGTTTCTAGAGAGGATGGATTGATGGGATGAGATGTTTGTAGGTAGATTGACTCTGAGTTGCTCTCTGTGTGTAGACTGAGATTTTCATTGGGAGTCTTCCACATTCTGTTCTTGCATTTGCATGAATTAGTAACCACATTTTTTAAATCCATGTTCATCATAGCTCCCTCTCCATTGAAAGAATCCCACAATGCACTAATGTTGTTTTTGGGTGATCCAACTTGAAAATCATTCAATATATGTTTTTATGGAGACCCATAACAACAACCTTTGAATTCTAGATTTCTTTTTTGTTGGGATAAGGTGCCATTAACCTCTTAAATACCAATATTGTATTTATTCCATTTATTATATGTAATTTGTAATTATCCATGAGGAGATGTACTAGTTTCACTGGCAAGGGTAATTTCAGAGTAACCAGACGTAATTACGGAGTGACTTTTACTGTTGGAAAATGTAAAAAATCAAAGTAAATGAGGGTAAGTGTGCTCCCTTGAGGAATATACTATTTTTGGCATGTATGACAACTATCATAATGTTTGGTAAGTGAATCTATGGCAGCTGCAAGTTGTCATAAGATTCTGAGATTCTATGACGCATATGACAGATATGTTAGTTGTATATTTGCTATATTTAGTCCAATGTTCCTATCTTGGAAAAATACTCTTTTGTAGAATCTATGATGTTTATGATGTGTCATAAGATGTTGTAAGAGGCCAGATTTAGTCTTGGGTGCCCAACCTTTGCATGGATGTTTTTGGACAAGTGTAAGATGCTTGTAAGATGGTAATTAATGTTTGCATGTCGGGGAATCTCTTGAAAGAGAAGGTGAATGCCTAGGATGAGTTGGAAAACATTTCTATAAGTATTTTCCATGTATTTGTTGCTTCAATACAGATTTTAGGTACTCAGGTGTTGTAGGAATGTTGTCAGATTGAAGACTTGTGGAGAGAGTTGTGTAGTTGATGTATTGTACAATCTTGTTGAGATTAATACAAACTTGTGCCTCTTTCTTGGTGGAGTTTTTTACCCGCAAGGATTTTCTCCACATAAACACTATGTCTTGTGTTGTGTTCTTCATGTTTGGCATTTTCTTTGTAGTGGGTTTTATGTTTTGTTACAATATCTATTGTTAATGCACACTTAAAGATTGCTAAAATTTATTTGAATCAGATTTCCATTAAAGTAGTGTTGCTTTTATTTCTAACATTTGGTATCAAAGTCTGGCTAACTTTGACTCTTGGGTGGTAGTGTGGAAATTGTAGCTACAATGGGATATTTGGTTGTGTTTGTTTTGCAGATCTTGTGTTGTTATTATGGTTGCATCCATTGTTGCATCAACCTCTCAAATGGACATTTGAGAAGTTCAACAAAACGAGGTATGAGTTGTGGAAGCTAAAAATGAAAGATTTGTTGGAAGAAAGAAACCAATGGTTGGCTATTCAAAAACAGAAGAAACCTGATGATGTCTCTCCAGACGAGTGGGCAAAACTAGATAAGAAGGCACATGGAACCATCTATTTATGTCTGTCAGATTCTATCCTATTGAATGTCGTAAAGGAAGAGACTGCTAACAAGTTGTGGAAATAGTTGGGTGAGATATATCAAGCCAAGAGTTGATGGTGTTAGGTTGTCATTGATGTCAAAAAGGATTCTTGGTGGAGTTGCTTCATGGTGTTCATCATGTTGAGATGTCTTCAGAGGATCGGGATAAGTGTGATATGCAAATATGGTTAGAGATGAGATGCTTCTGTTTGATCATGATATTTCAAGTTTGCTTCAGGATGGATTCTAATGTTCTTGGTGTTTGGTGTTGGTTTATGATGTTTATCATTGATCACAGGACTTGTTTGATCAGGTTTGGCCTTCATGGTGTTTTTAAAGTTGATCTAAATGCAATTCTTCATATTATGTTCTCAAGAGAACTTACAATGTATCTTCATATGCTCTCTGGTAAGTGAGGTCACAAGGTGATTTATTTTGGGTTGTCAAGTGTTGACAAATGTTCACCATCCATGGTTATGCAGTATATCATACAAAAAGTGTGGCAGAAGTTACAGGTACTTGCAAGTTCCAATGACATAAATTAAAATGACAGTGGCATTTAATGGTTGAGAGGTCTTCTTTTCATATATATAGTGATTGATGATTTTAACATTTAAGTGCCATTATAATGATGTCTTTGTCCTTGTATTTAACCAATGGCATCAATCATTTGAAAGCCAATAAATATGTCTTTAAGTTTGAATGGCTATATTCTATAAAGCATATTTTATAAAACTAATAAAAAGACCGATGGGAAAAGGTGTCAAAAAGTCACATGTGACTTAAGACTTAGCCCTCCTTATGTGCTTCGAGCCTTTCTTAGAGTGGCAGCCCAATCTCTAAGATATCCTTGTTTATATTTAAATTTAAAAACCAAAAAAAATAAAATGAAACTCCTATTGTGTTGTGGGCCCATAAAAGCTATGAGGTTAAGTTTTTTTTTGCCCGAGGATCTTCTTTCATTTGAGAAAAGGCGTTGAATTTAATGGGAGAAAGTTTGTATTATTCAAAAAGGAGGGAGCCCATCTATGGAAAGCTTTATTTTTATAAAGCCTAAAATGCATTTAGTAAAAGGCTTCTAAAAAGCTTTATTTATATAAAGTTTGAAAAAGAATACGTGGGCATGACTTTTTATGGATTTTATAAAGTTTTTAAAAGGTATGTGGGTTAGCCTTAAAAGGCTTTGTATTCAAAGTTTAGAAATTTTTTAATTTCTATTTTACTTACTTTTTAAAATTAAAAGAAAAGCATGAGATCCAAAATAGAAGGTATATGAGTTTTTTTTCAAGGAGCCTTTATAGGAGATGGCTGATTTTTTTAAAAGCAATATTTTTGGAAAAAGCCATTGAAGAATTTAGTGAATTTTTTATGTGAGAAGATTGTTTTTTGATAAATCATTTTGCATAGAAGATGAACAATTTTTTTTTGAGAAAATATAGAGGTTGTTTGCAAAGAAGAATTTGAGGAGATTTCTGTAAAGCAAATATTTATGGAGAAATTGGAGATTGATTTTGAGAGGATTGCTTTGACAGAGAATATAAAAATATCAGATGATTATATTGCAGATTAGTGAAGTTATTTATGCAGATTGAAAAGATTGAAGAGTCATCTTTGAAGGAATATAAAGAGTTTTTGTTTATACAGGATTCAATGGTTTCAATGAAGGAGTTTGTCTTCTTGCACATGGAGATCAAATTTGAAAGAGATTTTATTTTCTCTTTCAAGAGCAAATTGAAAAATCTTATTTCAATTAAAGATTTTTATATGACTTTAATTATTGTTTTAGATGAATTGTCTATGCAGAGTAAGTGAAAGGTTTCGAAATTTTTGAAGAAGATTTACATATTTTTGCAAGGGATAATTTGAGATGTCAAAGAATATGAAAGGGCTCTAAAATGGATAGAGAAATAATATTTTTTTTTACAAGAGATTGATTTTTGAAATAAGAAAAATTGCAGAGAGAAGGTGAAAAGTTTTTGTTTGCAGGTTCTTCATTGAGAGAAGATGAAAATGTTCATACAGAAGAGGAAAGGTGAAAAGATATTCAACTTGTATAAAGTTGTTTTTCAGGTGCATTGATGGTGTGAATTAAAAAGAGAGAGATGAAATATATAGAGTTGTGAAGTGTTGTTGAGTGTATCCGGATGTAAGATTAATTTTGAACAGAATGACCATTTGACAGACATATGTTTTGTATTGAATGGAAACAGAGTATCCCTCTGATTTGTTTATTACATCTGTTGGTGATTTGGTTTGCCAGTGAGGCACAGAATGCCAGTGAGGCCTTGTATTAGCTAGTGAGGTTTGTTGGTCAGTGAGACGTATTTGTTTACCGGTAAGGTATATCAGTGTTGGAAGTGGGTGCTTCTATTTGGTATTGGAGTTGGTGCTCCATAAGGAGTTGGTGCTCCTAGATACATATTGTAGCCAGTGAGGCATGTTTTCCAGTTAAGCCAGTGAGGTAGTTTTGAGTGGTTTTTCTACCCAGAGAGGGTTTTCCACTCTAGTAATTCTTGTGTTAATGATATGCTTCTATGTGTGTTCTTACTTCTATGTTAAGATTTATCTCTATGTGGTCCTGCTCATAATTTTCATTATCAAACTTATACATATATGTGTAATAGTTCATTGATGTTTTTCTCTTTCTTAGTCTTGTAAATTAAAAGTTATAATAAGTTGCAAAAATCTACACAACACTGATTCACCCCCCCCCCCTCTCAGTGTTGTCTAGACTCCCACAAGAGTATCATAAATAAAATTTATTTAAAAAGGAAGTTGTTTTCTGTGAAAATAAAAGAGGGTGAGTTGATTGCAAAGCATTTAAATTCTTTTAATTTATTTCAATGAGTTAGCTTGCTTCAATAGATGTTGAGGTTGATGAGGAAGATAAATGTATCTTGTTTCTTTGTTCTTTACTTGAGTCTTGGGAGAATGTTATCCTTGCTATCACTACTAACCTCACAGATTTGAAGTTGGATGCCCTTGTTGAAGTTTTACTATCACAGGAACTAAGGAAGAAGAGTTCAGATGGTTCAAGGGATGCTCTCAGTATCAGGGGAAGGTCTAAGGAAAGGGGACCTAAAGGAGATCAGAAAGGGGCTAAGGACAAGTCCAAGGGCTGGTCTAAGACTCCTAGTAAAAAGAACAGAGTTAAGTGTTGGACCTATGGTAAAAGGGGACATGTGAAGTAGTGTAGAAACCCCAAGAAACAGTGGGAGAGTGCTTTGGATAAGTCCTTGAATGCAGGTGAAGATCTTTTACTTTCTGCATATAATCTTGTTTCTAATGATCACTGGTTGGTTGACTCAAGATGCTCATTTCATATGACCCTGCATAAGGAATGGTTCTCCACATATGAAGAATATGATGGAGGTAATATCTACCTTGGTGACAACTCTTCATATTCAATTTTTAGGAAAGGAAAGGTATTGTTGTATTTCAGTGATAGGACGATTTAAAACCCTCCCTGATGTTTTGCATGTCCCTAGATTAGCTAGAAATCTGATTTTATTTTTGAAGTTGAATGATTTGGGAATGCATGTGACATTTGACAAGCATGGCTGTAGATTGGTGAGAGGGAACTTGGTGGTAGTGAAAGGGAATAGATGCATAAACTTGTTTAAACTTGAAGCCACTACAGTTTGTAATGCCTCTTATGTTTCCGAGTCTTCTGAAAACACTTGTATGTTGTGGCATCATAGATTGGGCCATACAAGTAATAATGTACTGAAAACTATTAAGAATAAAGAATTGTTAGATGGTTTCTCTTATTTTGATGAGCACTTTGATTTCTGTGAGCATTGTGTGTTTGGTAAACAAAATAGAAAATCATTTCCTTTAGGAAGCAATAGAGCAAAAGAGAAATTAGAAATTATTCATATGTGTTTGGACCTGTGGATAATGAATCTATTAGAAAGTCTCATTATTTTGTCACCTTCATTGATGATGAATCCAGATTTACATGGATTTATTTTATGAAACATAAATCTGAAGTTTTCACTAAGTTTAAGGAATTCAAAGTCTTAGTAGAAAACCAATCAGGTTTAAAGATAAAAATATTATGATCTGACAATGGAGGGGAATATTGCTCTAAGGAATTTGAGGAGTTTTGCAAACATGCAGGTATAATCAGACAAAAGACAACTCCATATACACCACAGCAGAATGGTGTTGCAGAAAGGATAAACCAAAAAATCATGGAAAGAGCCAGAAGTATGCTTAGTGATTCACAATTGGATAAATGTTTTTGGGCAGAGGTTTTGTGTACTGCTTGCTACTTGATAAATAGATCTCCTTGTAAGGCTCTTGATTTGACACCTTATGAAGTGTGGACAGGTAAGAAACCTTCTATTTCACATTTAAGGGTTTTTGTCTGTGAGGCTTTTGTTCATGTGCCTAAGGAAAAGTGATCTAAGTTGGATCTTGTTTAAGGTAAAATTGGATTTATTAATCTTTATTGTTTAGATGTTAAAATCTACCTCTCCACTAAACATTGAAGGATCTAGGGTCGAGTGGCGAGCACTATCATACCCTAGAGTCACTTCCAGGTGTTAGAAAATTTGGATTAGGGAATTAATTATCATTTTTTCCTTCTCTTATGTCCAATTGACCATTAAAACCCTAATTATGCAAATACGATAGTAAATTAATGAATCACGGAAAAAGATCTTGCAGACGGGAGTAAAATACCAAATTACAGAATACCTATTTTTGGGGTTTTGAAGTGGAACAGTTGGGGACACTAGAGTGGGTGCCCAAGTCCAAGGTACCTACTTTTTTGGGGAATCTGGACCTCCTTCGGACACTGATCAGCCCTGTAACTTCTATTTTTTGGGATCTGTCTACAAGGGACACTTGAGTGAGCGTCCTAGTCCTAGAAGTGCTCCTTTGTCTGACTTTTCTTTAGATCCTGAATCTCTAATGTCTGCCTAGCCTTCCTGCAACTCCACTTTTTCTTGATGCGACACCTATAACCTGCAATCACAAGACTTGGGTTGGGGGTTGTGGTGTTTAGAGGTTTGCCTTAGTCAAACCTTGGAGGACACTTAAGTCTTCAAACACCTTTGTCAAATAAAGAGGGCGTGCCCTTGTGAGATAGAGGCCAAAACCAAAGGAATCAATGATAAAAGCACAATGATATGTTACCTTGTAGTGAAACTCTCATGGAGGAAGATGCTATTCATGCCATGAGGAGATTGATGCTCAAATCTACAAATATCAACACACAAAACATATAAGTCTACTCTTGCAACACAATAGAAAGCCTTCAATCACCTTGAGAATTCCTAGAGTACAAATGATCATCTAATTGTCATCTAGTTTACAAATGAATGCCTACGCATGCTTATATATGCATCTCCAAGATATTTGAAATTCAAACTTACCATGTCGGCAAAGGGACCTAATAATGGTCACAAACTGACACCTGCAAATTGGGGCTACCCCAAAATAGAGTAGGACTAGGGCACAGGCACCCAAGTCCCCCTATTTTGGGTAGGGTATAGCTCAAGGTATCCTTCTAGGTCCCATTTGTCATGTTACCTAGGTCTCATTCTATCGGGATGCCAAAATATAAACTAATATGTCCTAAATGCACTTAAAAGACCCGAGAGCTAAACCTTATGAGGGAAAAGCCCCCAAGGGGACATTTTCTGACGTTACAGATCCAAAGGCTAAAAAGTGTACATTCATTGGATATGGTGATAATGTCAAAGGTTATAAGCTTTGGAATCCACTAACCCGCAAGATTATCTTTTCTAGAGATATTATTTTTAGGGAACTTAGAGCTATTTCTGAACCTGAGTAGCCAAAAGAAAAAGAAGAAAAGGTAAAGGTGTACTTTAAGTTAGAGCAACAAGATGCACCTCAGGAAGAATAGAATGATGGATTGGGGGGTGAAGAAGAAGAAGATTTGAGTACTTCTAATGAAGATGAGTCTGTTGTTATAGAAGAAGTTGGTGCAGATGATCATGCAGAAGAATGAGTAGAGTCTCTTACACAGTTAGATGATCCATGTAAATCACAATACACTTACCTGTCAGTCCACAGAACGCAATGTCTGTGGCCCGCTGAAATGTGGCACTTGCATTGATTAGACCAAATGGCATTCTTCTGTATGCAAAATTACCCCATTTACTAGTAAAAGTGGTCTTTAGCCTATCTTCCTCATCGATTAGGACCTAGTTATAACCTGAAAAACCATCTAAAAAGGATATCATCTAGGCTCCATTTACCACTTGTAATACCTCATCCATGGGAGGCAGAGGATAATTGTCTTTCTCAGACGCCTTATTTAGATTCCTAAAATCTACGCATAACCGGATGTCCTTATTTTTCTTCCTAATAGGCACTAAGTTAGCCATCCAAGTCAAATGTCTAACAGGTAAAATTATCCTGGCAAACAGTAGTCTTTTTACTTCCTCAAATATCAACGGCTCCAAAATTACATTTACAGGCCTTTGCTTTTGCCTAAATGGTTTGACATCTGGTTTTAATGGTATCACATGTGTTATAATGGATGTGTCATATGTCTTTAAATCTTCATATGTCCATGCTATAACATGTTTGTACTTCTTCAATACATCTATGACTTCTTTCCTAATCTTCTCAGGACAAACCTTTCCAATCTGCACATTCTGAGGGTTCTGTTCTATTCCTAAGTTATATGGCTCACACCTACCTCCCTCAGTCTTGGGTAAGTCCTTATGTCTCACTATTCCATCAAAGTCAAAGATTTGTTCTAAATCTATTACCCCCTTAGGCAAGAAATTACTCTTTAAGTTAATGATGTCTTCCTCGTCCCAAGACACATCAGGCCTCTCTTGTTCATCAATAATTTGGGCTTCAAATACTTCATTGCAAGTTAGGAAATCTACAATTTGCTGGTCCCCCTCAAATACCTAAAAATGAGTTACATTGTCTGGCACACTGGGCACATTTACTAGTTCTACAACAAATCTTTTTAAACCTGACAGCATTAAAGGCTCTAAAGTGCTAGCAGCGACAGCTAGCACATCAGGCCTATGGTTCTGTTCTCTAGGGATATGCTCTATATTGAAACCATCAAATGACTCTATTAAATCCCAGACTCTATGTCTATAGAAAATCATTTTCTTATAATTACATGTGTATAGCTTTCTGACCTGTCTGACTACTAACTCAGAGTCTGAAAACACTCTGATCGTTCTTACCCCTTTCTTTATAGCAAAGACTAGTCCATAAATTAAAGCTTCATATTCAGCAACATTGTTAGTGCAAGCAAATTGTAACCTATATGCTGCTAGATATGATTTACCTTGAGGATCTACGAGCTCTATACCTGCACCTGCACCCTGTTTAGACTTAGACCCATCACATTTCAATGTCCACATGCCATTTTTATTCTTTTGACCTTTTCCTTTGACATGTTTTTCTCTGTCTACCACATGTGCAGTGCTATCTTGCTTATCCATATGTAATTCTTCTTGACTTGGTTGTTCATTTACCTTCTCAGTGTGCAAATTTGAATGACAAACCTCTTTGCCTGAACTTTCTCCTAACTCTGGAGTTTCTACATCTATGGGGTTCTGAAAGTACCCCTCAGGTTGACTAGAACTCACCCTTTCTTCACGAAATTCCCATTCCTTTGTGCATTTTAAGTACTGGTACTCAATAATGTCTCTACACATTCCACACTTCTCTTCAGAATGTGGCTTGTCATGAACCCTACACATATCTTTGTATAACTTGCATTAGACTGAAATATTTAGTTCCATGCACTTTTCTATTTCCTGCCTGATGACCTGACTAAAATTATTCAGTGTATTACCTTCTTCATTAGAAGAGTTTCCATCAGATTCAATGAATAGTTTTGTCTCTCTGCTAACAGGTCTTTCTCCAAAATTTAGCATTAATATCTCTTCAATCTGTACCCCTTTGTTAGTGACCCTGTAAACACCGGGTTCAACATAAGCATACAATATTTCATTCATCCTATTGTATTTTGTGATCATATGCTTCATCCTAGGTTCAGCCTCTATTCTGATTTGATTAGGCACACCCCTCCAAGGTAACCACATATGTGAAAAGTTAGTGGCCATGTATCCGTTCAATGTTTTTGACCAATCTTTGCTTAATAACATCCCATAATTTGTAGGTATATCAACTACTTGGATGTCAATGAACTGACTCACCCTGGGTCTGAAGCTAACTGCATCTAAATATGCATTAGTTCCCCTACCACATTAACTTAAGTCTTATCTAACTGTGTGACAACTTTGGCAGACCTGGTGGGAGTCAGACCTAAGGTTTTGCATATACCCAAAGGCATCACATTAGCTGAGGCACCCGAATCCACCATACAATTGTGTATGTTCTTTCCACACAATCTAACAGTTAACAAGAAAGGTGGAGTATCCCTCTTATTAGCATACATTACTACATTTGTGTTAGAAGGCTGCTCAACTTTCTTACCCTTTTCTTTTGGCTGTGTCTCTCTATTAGGCGCAAATACCTCAGTAGAAGTCTCTCCTGTTACAGATGTGTCCAAAGATTCTATAAAGGCCTTTCTAACCTCTGGGCTTTTTAACAATTCACACAAAGGTACACTGACCTTGATTTTCTTTATTTCTTCTGATAGATAACTCACCAATCCCAATGTTTCTGTTGTCTTAGTTTTATTTGTCTGGACCCTCTGAGTTACTGTTCCATTATTTGCATTATGATTGGCCTTCAGTATAGCCAGGTTATTGCTAGCATTCTGGTCTGGGGGTGTGTTAAAATTGTTAGGGGGAGTGGAAGTGGTGAAAGGTCCTCCTGGCCTTGGATTATTTCTCAAGTTGCAAGTATGATTCTTACTTGACTGTTGGAAGGCTTGCACCTCCTTTGTCTCACACAACACCTCATTTTTAGTTTCAAATGGAAACTGAAAAGAGTTTAATACTAAGGCCGTCTCAGGATATAGGTTTCCACAATAATAGGGTTCATCATCTAACAATTGGTCATCCCCCTCTTCCCTAAAAGTAAAAGTCTCTAAAACTAGAGTAGTATCATATCCTGAGGGTACTATCTCATTACCTTTGGGAACTAAGAACTCAGAAGTAGGAGCTTGTACATCCACATTAAAAATACTTGCTGCTAGGTGAAACTGTGGATAGTCTATTTCAGCATGAGCACTAGTATTATGGATCCTACACCAGTTCTTTAGTGCTACATTGGCCATTTGAATCCCTGTTGTTTGTTTTGTGTCCCGGTTGTCTAAGTTCTCAAATGGAGAAGCTAGGGTACCATTATTAGGCCATGTGTTCCAAGTTTTGGGTGGCCTAGGCTGATTTTGATTCTTGTAATTGTTATTCTAGGCTCTGTTATCTATAGTTGGTCCTCTATTTTGCATTTGTTGTCCCTGATTATGATTTTGATGTTGACCGTGATTTTGACCCTGATTAGAACTCTGACCTTGGTTATAACCCTGACTCTAGTTTTGACTCTGATTCTGATTTTGGTTATAACTAGGGCTACAGTTCTGGTTTTGACTCTGATTATAGTTTTGATTGTACCCCTGGTTATTTCTACCGTAGAAATTCTCATTCCTCAACTGTGTCATCTCAGTGGTCAATCTTCTCAGATGTGCAGTGATTTCTTGGATATCTTCCCTCTCCTCTTGTGCTTTTGCTATAAATGTATCTTGAGGTGGTTGGAAAAATGATTGGCCATTGTTCTGATTAAGATTGGCAGTATTACCAGCTTAAGGTACTATAGCCTGAATTGGAGCAGGGTTATACACAGGTGTGTATGTAGGGACTGGATTTAGCATTGGATTATTCTATGTAGGAACTCCATTCCAAGGTTGTGCCTGATTTTGCATTCCAGGGTTTCCTCCATTGAGGAATGGATTATATGTTGTCTGCCTCATTTCTTGGTTCACCAAGGCTGCCTCTTTGTAGGCCTTGGATACTGAGTCTATGTTAGGCTTTCTCTTGACAAACATGGCAGTTAATGGATCTAAAGCAACATAGTACATAGCTAACAATGTGTCTGGAACCACTGTGTATGGTACTATTAACCTAGAAGATGCCTTTTGAAATCTGTCATTAAAGTTATCAATCAGTTCCCCTTCACCTCTTTTGATTGTGGCCAATTTATGATATAGGATAGAAGGATCCACTGGTCCCCTAAATCTAGACAGGAATGCCTCTTCCATAAGTGTCCAAGAAGAAACATAGCCATTAGGTAGATTTATATACCAGTTGGATGCTTGCTCATTGAAAGTGTAAGGAAATAATCTACACACCACGTCTTCATGTTCTAACTGGGCTCTAAAGCAGGCCTCCTTATATATCCTTATATGATCTTCTGGATCCTGGTGTAACTGGTATTTAGGGCATATTTTCTCAGGGTTCTTCAGCATCTCATGATAATCCACAAAATATATGGGCGAGTTGACAATGAAATAAGCCATTGCTAGTATTTGTGCTTGACCTGGACTTGTGGGGTACCTAAATTTCTAGGTGTACTTGGGCTTCTGGGAGGACTAGGATCTCTGGGAGAACCTGAACCAAGACTTAAGGACCTGGATGAAGAGCTGTTAGGGCTGCCAATACTGTGGGTGTAAAAAGGTGATCCAGGGGGCGTTCCAAATGAACTTCTTGTATTTGATGTTTTAGCACTCCAAATAAAAGGGTTCCTACCATCTTCTATCAGGTAACTGCACAAATATGTCATCAGGATTAACCTTAGACCTAGTCACCATGTTACTGTTATGAGCTAGTTTTACTCAAACTCAACTTTAACTCCTATCAGGCCCTCCTTCTAGCGCCAAAAACTATTGATGATTGTTTTTACACACTCATAACAAAAGTTAAAATTCATAAATGAACCTAACTATCTTGAAAGATATAAAGAAATCAATTAAGATTACTCAATCCCAAGTTTCCTTATTGGTCAGGTCTTGATCTGTTGGACCGTTCAGTAGGTTATTATGAAGCTGTAATGTGCAAGGGGCCTTACGTGATTTAAAGTGAGTTTGTGACTTACTGGACTCCTATTATGCAAACTAATACAAATATCAACTTTCTAATCATTCATTTTGCATAAAATTATTATTGTACTTCAAAGCTTTACAAGATCTATATTCAAACGTGCTTTTCTTTTCAACTATTTATGAAGATTATCAAATATCAATTTATTGCTCTTAAACTCTTTCAAATGTCAGATAATCTCCATTGGATTTCAATGTTTAAGCTAAGTATTTCAGAATTGTTGGGAAAAGTTAGAGAAATTTAAATCTACCATCACTCACTACAGGATCTAAACGTTCTGGTATGCACACAGTAAGAAATATAGCAGAATCAATTAAACCAGCAGACTAAATCGTTAAACACAAGTATCCTGAGTATTTTCACGAATATTGCATTCAAGATTGCGAGCTTTAAGAGAAATTATTTTAAATGCAAGGAAGAGCTAGAAGACACTCAGAAAATAGACGCAGACTTCAAGATTCACCTATATTCAAAACATAGTCATACAAGATTTATAATGTAGGAATGACTCTTAGCTTTATTAATCGAATATACCAAAAAACTCACAGTGCTTTACAGATACATTAAGAAAGCTAGACATTCCACGCGTTCCTCAATGCAGACAATAGGCGACCTCCTCTAAACTACAATTTTCTACTCAAAATTCTCAAAAGGAATTACAATTTCAATGCTATTTCCTATAAATCCCTGTGTAAACTAATATACAAGTAGCATGTTCCTTATATAGAATTTGAATTCCCTCCCATGCTACAGTTGCAACTTCCATCATTCCACAGTTACAACCATCATTCTATGGTTAAGGTCCTTTTATTATTGACCAATGGTGTGCCTTCATTTCATAACCGTGTGCCAGTCCACTACTTGGCATCTTTTCTCTCAAAGGATGCATTTGGAATCTTTACATAAGATTCCCATTTTATGTGACCTTTTCCCGCCAGAGCTCTTCATTTAATTTCTTCTCAAAATTCTTTACTCCTTGCCTTCTCACTTTTTCAAGTATTTCTTGAAATTATCAAGCACACCCTCTGTTGGTTATTTTCTCCGAATCGACAGAGGGTTTGTCAGTTCCTATGCACGGGTAGATCCGGCCAACAGATTACGGGAGGTTGCATGAGCTGCCTCCCCTTCACTTCTGGTTCTGCTGCACCAAGGGGGGTATCCCTATTTGCTAAAGATGTAACAGTTACTCTCCAAATGACAACAAGATTTAGCTTTGTGATAACAGGTAGAATATTATTATTTGGGACCAAGATTTGTGTGACAAATCACAAGGTTGGCAACATTCTTGGACATATGTGTCTGGTTGTGGATGAGAGTATGCAAGGGTCCTAATCCTACTCCTACAACTAACAGGTTGGGAATTATGGAATGGTTTTTAATTTATGTTTGGATGCAAGACAAGGGGGGTTTTGGAACATAACTACTAATCTAGTAGCAGACTGGTCCCTATCTCAGGGCAAGGAGTCAAATAGACATATACATAAGAATGGCTTGCAACTAGTATTCAAGTTTCAAGGGGTTGGATCTGATGTTTGCCTTACAAACATCACCCAAGAATGGGTATTCAGCTACCTCTACTTATAGATATCCCTACTAACATACAACCTTCTCCATGTTTAACCTAAAAAAATTTAATCCACTCCTTGAATGGAAGTTAGAGATCAAACATGTGATACAAAACCTTGTATCCTAGAATCTATGAAACCCTTAGCAACCAAATTCAAAAGAAGGAAAGCATGCAACAAAGGAGACAGATAGATAAACACATGCATGAGAGTATTTTTCATCTATATCAACATGAAACTAAACATATGTGCAAAATACATTCATGATGCAACTCAGAAACTCCAGAATGAGATAAAACAACCTAGGATCATGCCCTGTTCTTCATTATTTACACAAAAATGCCTAGGTCTTCAACAACCAAATAGAGTGACATAGTTTGGCCTTTATAGCAAAACTGTGTACTCAGCCAAAATTACAATGGTCAACTCAAAAATTGCCAGAGACAATGCATGATCAGATCAGCGCTCAAAATAGTTAATGCAACAGAGGGACAAGGAGAAAGGAGCAGACAGAATCGGGATCTGAGCCACCGCTCAGAGACATTCAGCTTCAATCGGGTGGTTGACCTATCCATCATCGACCCATACCACTGCATAATCTACCATCAATGCTTCAGCTACCTGTAGCCTCTTCTGAAATGTAGCAACAGACACATCTGAAGTTTTTCCCGCTCAAAAATGGGCTACAGACAAAGAAAACCACTGCTCCAACAAAATTAAAACACAGTCGTCGATCACCCTCTTGTCGCTAGGATCAATGGCGTCAAAAAATGTTGAAAAGTCGTTGGCCAGTGAAATTGTGCCACGTAGGCACCTCATATTTCTATCGCTGACTTTTCTGATCACCATTTTGCCACTTTCACCCTTGTATATGCAAAAAAACATATGCATATACAATCGCCACTGTTCACCTTTCAAAAATCCTTTGTATATGCAAAATGCATATGCATGCAACACTTTAATATACAAGGTGGACCCCAAAATATTATGAAGCAGATTGGAAACTTGTTTGGTTCTGGCTTGCATCTTGAGCTTTGTATCTTTGCTTGTATATCGCATATACAAATGTGATATACAACCCGCGGACCTGAAAATCTATCTATTGCAGCTTAATTTCCTCTTCGGGTCCAGAATGCATATTTCCTCCTTGTATATTTGATTGTATATTTTGAATGTATATCACATATACATTCAAAATATACAATGTCCTGTCTGTGGACCCCACCATTTGTATATCGGTCATTGCATACAAACAAGGAATCCTCTATGTATATTCTGCCATTATATATTGGGCCCTACCACATGTATCTCCTGCTGCACTGTAGCAAATGTATGTGCGCCAGCCTTTGTATATTTTGCTTTGTATATGACCTGATATACAAACAACGAATATTCCCTGGAATATGCCTGCAATGTATATTTTTCACTTGTATCTCCAGCACTGTAGTAAATGCATCTACGCCCTTGTATATTTTTCAATGCACCATTACATACAACCTGATATACAAAGCGGGAATATTCCCAGGAATCTGCGATAGATTCCCCCTTTGTATATGCACATTTAGAGCCCGATATGCACTCAGAAATGCATCTAACTAATTTTTTCAAAGGGCGATGGAGATTTTACACCTGCCAATGCATATTTCACCAATATGTATATACAAAAAACCCTTGTATATACAAAGACACCTGCACTTAGCTGATTTTTCACAATTTTACCACTGCAAAGGCTGAAACTGTTAGAATTTTTGGATTTTTTGGGAAGGGGCCTGCATATTTGAATGCTTGAAACCTGAATGCTTATGCAAGCACCACCAGCAGCTCGAGCCTAAAACCCTAAACATAAATGATTACCAACACCCTCCACAAAGGTGCGGTCCCCTCCTGGACTTTTTGCTAAGATGTATTCTTGCATCATCACCTTTTCTTTCAATTCCTTTTCTTCATTTTCTAAGTTTTCTCTTCTCTTCATGTATTTCTTTATTTTGGCCTTCTCTTCCATTAATGTGTCCATCATTTGTTTGCTAAGGACTGCATCAGGATTTTCTGTATGAGGTGTGAATATGGCCCTAAATTCTGTCAATGCTCTGTCTAAGTCATATGTTGGCGTTTCTGTACATTCATGCTACAGGAGCTTTTCTATGATTCTCTTGTGCATTTTTATCATTTCTCCTGCTCTTTTTACCAGCTCCTGCATGACTACTGCATTTCTTTTGAGGTTATCCTCTTTAAATTTGAGCTCAAAAATTATCTTTGGCACTTGATTTGCTAATGTGACACTAAGTGCCCCTTCGTTTATCAATTCCTCTGCCCTTTTGTCAATTTCAGTTAATTGCTCAATTTCATATCTGCATTCCTCTACTCTGGTTTGACAATTATTTATTAATCCCATACCTTTGTCCCTTTCTTCTATGGCCATTTTCCAGCTCTTCACAGCTTGCATTATTGTTTGTTCCCCTGCTTGCATAAAATCATGAAACCATTCATCAAAAATATTGGCCTTGAACCTTTTGTTTTCCATGTCCTGCACTTCCTCCTTAGATACTATTGCTAGATTAGCAGGTAAGTCAGGCATTGTGGCACTGGGGTCAAATATCCCCTTAATAAATTGCTGGAGTTGGACAATGTGTCCCTTCAATACCTCCTGCTTACTTTTGTCCTTCCTTAGCATTTCTGCTGTCACTTGGTTCATATCTTTCCACTCAGCAATGTGCTGCTCCCTTGTGGAATGCCCGAGGTCAAGATTTAGTATCTTGTATTCCTCCAAGGTAATTTCACTTTTTTCCTTTTTTTTTGTGGTATAGCTAGGTTTAAAGTTCTGGATCCATCTGGACCTCTCTGTATTGCAGACACCATCCTAGTTTTTCTCTTTTCTTTCCTTGGAGCAGTTTTCTCACCTAATAGGCTCTTGATGTCAATAGGAGCCAGCTGTATTTCTTTCTTCTCCTTCCTTATCTCTCCTTCCAGCCAGGTAGGCACCTCCTTTGTGCCCTCTGTAGCTTTCTCTGCATCAATCACCTCTTCATGAGGTTTATCTATTCCAATTTCCTCCTGTTGCTACTCCTTCTATTGTTGTTGCTTAGGTTGTTGTTGCTGCTCTTGTTGTTGTTGCTCTTGTTGCAATGGAGACTCTTGTTCTTTTGACTCAACTTCATCTTCCTCCTCCTCCACCTCAGTATCTCCCCCTTCTTGGTCCTCTTTATCAGGAGCCTCTTCTACTGCTGACTCCTCAGGTTTATTCTCATCTATCTTTTCCTCTTCCTCTGTATTTCCTATCTGTGGCATCTCTGGATGTATTGGTAAACTGGCCTTCACCTCATCTTCTTTTCCTTCCTCTCCTTGGGCTTGCAAGTTTTCTGTATTTTCCTCTTCTTCACCCTGTTCCCCATATATATTTAGCATATCCAATGCATCCACCTCTGAGGTGTCCTTTTGTGCTGTATGTCCTTCTATGTTTACCCCTTTAGATGATTTCTCCTTTTCAGCCTCTTCAATCTTATGTGCTTCCTCTTGCACATCTCTAATGATTTCTGGTGGCACTAAAGTACCAAATGGATCAACAGCTCGCAGGTTTGATTCTTCCTCTTCACTGAGGAAATTACTTGACTCTTCCTCTATGTCAATCACTTTTCCCCTGTACATTATCTTTCCTTCACTGTCACTGCTCTCAATTTGCATAGTCTCTACAGCAGTAGGATTGGCCTTACTAACTTCTGACTCCTATAGCCTTTCTCCAGCCAGCTCTGCCTTCACCTTTATGAATGTTTGTCCTAGTTCCATTGGAGAAAAAGTACTGGACATACTTCTCATTTTCTCTCCCACTTCTTGGGCTCCAATTGTATCTTTTGGTTTCAAGGACTCGCCCTTAGACTTGAACCTATTGGGATTGCCCTCATGACTGATGGTCCTACTGCCCCTTTTGCAGCCTGTGCCTCCTCTTCACTAATCTCATGGCTCATGGACTTTGCATCAACAAAAGTTTGAGATGCCACTGCTACTATTATGCCTAAAGCATATGGATCCATCAGTGTAGCATCCTTATTATTTTCCATAATTCTAGCTTCAACAAATTTTCTCTTCTTCTCATAGAAACATTGCAGGTCCTCACTGGGCTCTGCCTTTCTCTTCCTTCCCCTCTTTGGGAATGTAACCTCTTTTCCTTCAGCTCTAAGCTCTTCTATATTGTCCTTAAGCCATGACTTTGAAAATAATATCACCAGCTTTGTCAAAACATCCAATGATGTGTTCCAAGTTTGCAACCAATCAGGCTCTATAATGGGAGCCAGCCTAGCTTGTGCATAACTCTGGCGTAACAATTGATCATCCTCCCTAACCTCTGGAGGGACATATATATCACCAATAGACCTCATTTGCTCCACAGTCAATCTTTTGTGGGCCCTTTTCCTTACCTCGTCATTCTGGCAGTCAGCCCAGAAATCTTCAATATGTACCTGTTGTTTGTATTTCTTGTCTATAAAATTCTAAATTCTGTGGAAGGGGTCGAATCTTCTTGCTAACTCAAACTCTTTGAAGCCATAATACCTCAATTCTTGCTCTGAATAACTTGCCACCTCCTTAGTAAAACAAGAATATATGCCAATTTCCCATGGCAGTCTCACATTTCCCCTGCCATTAAATTTCCTCTTGTACATCCTGAAAGCATTCAAATTCTGCATCAAAAACTTCAACACAATTAGCTTGTCAGAAGGATACCTGGGAAGCATGAATGGCTTCCCCTCAAAACCCTCAGTTCTTATATAAGTAAAGTGTTCAAACTGTATAAACCATGAATTGTGCAGTCCAATTGCGCTCTCAGCATCCTTGGACAATCTTTTATCAGGCTCCTCCCTTAATATTCTTACCAAGTAAGTATAAAAAACATCATTGACCAAGGCAAAATTCTTTAAGGCATTCCCCTCCTACAAGACAGGGTAATGTTCATACACTAGCCTCTGATTAGGTCCATTTCCCAAAACACCAATCTTTTCTATCCCATGAATAAAAGGCCTAATTGCTGCATCACAAGAATACAACACATAAGAAGACAAACAAAATGACAAGCCCTTTTGCTGCCTCAGCATGGCCTGTCTCCAAATAGTCATACTAATGGCCTTAGCCCAATGAATTTGCCCTTGTTTCTTTTCACCTGCTCTCGAGTATTCTATGATAGTGAACATCCAGGGTTCACATTTGGTGGCATCCCTCAGTCCAACCAGTCTGCTCAGCATGGTGATCATCAGATATATCTCCTCCCTGAAATGTATTCTCATTAGATTTTTAGGGATTCTAGCCACTGCCTTTGGTTTGTTCTCTGGACTGTACCAGTGGTGAAATATTTTACCCTTACAGTCTCCCTCATTTGAGTAGAAACTCTCATTATACTAATCTATATCAATGTCCATCATCCTGTCAGAGATCTCCAACCCAAAAGTGTTAGCAATCCCCTCAGGAGTTAAATCAGCAATCACTTTATCATAGAGCATAACCATCCTGGTACTTGGGTTATACATTATTACACAGTCTAAGCACAAATCCCTAGCTTCCATTGCCAATGGGAAACCTGGAGCTGGGTATAACCCACTATCCCAAATGCATTTCATATTGGGAGTAGCATCTGCAGTAGTAATCTTTTTAGCACATCTTCCGCATCATAGTTTCCTATGTTAGTATCTTTCCCCACTCCATTTGTGCTGATCAGGGTTGGACACCCTCTATGTATAGGCAATTCTTCTTTCTCCACCTCTTTCCGTGGTTTTCTTTCCTTTTTTGTATCCTCCCCTGTATCTTTCTTTGGTTTAGGGACCATCCTGTAGAAGTATACATGTCTCAATTTTCGTTTTCACTTCATACCTAGGGTTTTACTGTGAATGCCTATTTTCTACTATTTACCCTAATTTGTAACCTCCTTGAATTTATTAAGCTCTATCTGGCCAATTAACAGTTAAAACAGTAACTTTAACAAATGCATGCATTTTGAAAGTGAAATTACTAGAATTAACAACTGTGCTTTACCATTCAAAATTTAAATGGGGTTCCAAGATAAATACCTATTTCTATGACCGTTTAACCTTTGATGTTGACTTACTTTACCTTTCGCTTTCACCCATCAACTGTAACTTCGCTAATTCGGTAAATTCCATTCGATTTTACTATGACAACGCCTTTTTTTTTGCAAATTTCAGCATTAACAATATATCTTGAAAGAAAAAATAACAATAATTCCGCCCTAACCCACATTAAATTCCATTTGCTTGAGTATTAAATTCACATTAATTACAGCCATTAATGTGCTGTGACCTTCGGCTTTCCTTTTCTGTGCTTGAGAGTTTTGAACTTTTTGAACATTAGTTTAATTGAACGTGCATTTTTCTTTGTATATTTCGATGTATGTTTTCCTTGTATCTTTTCATTGTATCTGTTAGCACTTGTTTTGACCTGGAGGCTGAGCTTGTTTGTTGGAGGGTTTCTTCCTTCAAACCCTAAGTGTTCCTGTTCATCGGCAAGAGCTTGGTCTATCGGCGAAGGATATTGTGGTTCTGCCGACAATGTTGGTCGTGCTAATGGGGGTACCTCAAGTTATATCGGCATGAGTTTGCATGTGTCTTGGCGATCATTTCAGTAGCATGGTGTGTTCTTTGTATATCGCCGTGACTTTGTGCTATCGGCGAGGGTGTTTCCTGTTGGGCCGACGGCGTATGTCTGGCCGATGAGGGATGATCAAGGTGGTCGTCGGCAGGAGTAATGCTATCGGTGAGAGAGTTTTCAGGTTCGCTGACGCTTGAGGTCTCGCCGACAGAGTATAGTTTGTTGGTGCCATCGGTGTAATGGAGGGATGCGAAGGTGAGCATCGGGAAGACTTTGGCTGTCGGGCTAGCCGTTGGAAGGTCCGCCGATGGAGTGTCTCTGACCGACGAGGGTGTCATCGGCGTAGGTCACACCGAGAGGGGAGCATGGAGTGGTCATCGGTGTGAATGGTATCATCGGCAGAGGATGTTTCTACTTGGCCGACGATTGAGGGTCTCGCCGACAGAGGATGTGTGTATCGGGGTGAGCAGTGTGGTCAGCCAGGGAGTTTCTCGTTGCTCCGATGGGTAATGTCTTGCCGAGGGGACGACTTGGCAATGTTTTGGATGGCCATCAGCGTAACCTTTGACATCGGCATAGGTATTTTGTTGCTCACTGATGGTTTTGGTCTCACCGACAGACAAGGAATGTGAAATAGGCGTCGGCATAACCTTTGAGGTCAGCAGGAGATCTGTGGGGTAGGCCGATAGTGTATGCCATGGCGATGGGCTGTGGGCGAAGGGTTGTGTGTTGAGCGTGGCAAAAGCGCTCGACACCTATTATGTGTGTGGCCCCATTTTTAAACTAATGAAGGAATCTCCTCACCGTGAATGTGGGATTATTCCCTTGTATATTTTGAACCTGTGGTTGAACGTGTTTTGGCGGGAAATCTTTTTTGTATGCAGCGACGGTTTTTTAAGCGACAACAGGTGGTTGAGACCCTTAATGGCAACTGTGCTGGGGCATGGGCGAGTTGTTGCATAGTCAGGTACCGAATTTTTGACATGAAGACTTCCAGATAGTGGCGCGTGGCTCGAGGCCCCCCTTTGTCTGCTGCATTAACATTTTCTAAGCGCCATTCCTTCTGAGGACTGTATCTGGCAGATTTTTTGATATAATCATGTAATTAATTGCTGTGGTACACTCTCTGGCTATTATAAGCAGACTGTGTTACCATTGTTGTTGTTGTTGAAAGTTGAACATTTTGGCTCTGTAACACAATATAGTTCATTTTGGTTGCTCTGTACAGCTAAACCTGTGAGTTTATGTATCTCTTGTTGTACGTTTTGGCATGAATCCACTGATTTCATGGTTAATCTTGTATGAATAATGCTATGTTTGCATGTGTTTTGTTAATTCTGTCTCCAGTATTGCATGTATCTTTCTTCTGAGTCTGGATATTTAAGCAATATTTGAGACTCTAGAACATAGAATTCCTATGTTGAATGTCTGATCTTTTAACTTCTGCTCAAGGGGTAGATTAAACTATTTTCAGGTTGAACATTGGGAAGGGTATACTGCAGTAGGGATGCCATAAGTAGAGATAACTTAACACTCTGTATTGGGAGATATCTGTAAGGCAGGTATCACATATATCCCCCTGAAATCTAGTTTTAGCTGTTCATGCTGATCATTCACAGGTGTATGTCTACTGACTCCAGGCCCTGGATAGGCACCAATCTTGCTTTGTGTTTGTGTTACAACCATGTCCAGCTTTGCATCCAAACTTAAAATCATAATCAAACTCTAAAACAACCATTAGGACATTAGAATTAGTTTTAGGATCCTCAGTCCTCTGTCTACAACTGCAAATAGGCCCAAAGCTAGCCCCTTTGCTCTTATCTTTCATTTTTGGTCTACTTACAGGAGGACTTATCTGCTTTCTGACAGCATCCCAATCCTTGTATGCATATCTCATGGATGTTGAGTAGGGAATACCCCCCTAGGTCTTGCAGAGCCTGAAGAAGAAGAGGAGATAAAATATAGAGTCTATCTCCTACACTGTTGGCCCCTGGCCCAGAGATCCTATTGATCACTGATGGCTACCTTGTAGGGAAATCTGGGAATAAGCATCCAGTCTGGAAAAAAACCAACAGAAATTGGCGACTCCACTGGGGAATTTGTGAAAGAACCCTGGTTTTCAAAAGAAAACAGTTCCTAGTAATAGGTGGCGACTCCGAAGTAATCTCCCAACCGGTCAAAGTAAAATTTATATGCAGGGGAGAAGATCCCAACAAAATCCTTTATTTAAAGAGTTACCAGTAACAAGAAGAATGATGTACAGAAGAAAGGGAGCTGTCTCAGTTAGTCATGAGGGTTCCCCCAGAAAAAATGATGATATACAAGATAACCCTAGGCCATCAGGACAACATGCGCCCTACTTTTCAAATGCAGAAGCTGATATTCAGGGTGCATATGAGAGGCAACAGGGTGGTAACATGAGAATGAGGTCAGAGGTGTTCCAAGAACGCCCATTTCTAGACCCTAGTGAAAGGTTTGAAGAGGCCGAGTCTCTGAGGGATGATGAAGACGAAGATCAGAATATGATAAAACCATCCTCCTCTAGGCCCAGCGATGAAGAACTAGCTGATGAAATTAGGAGCTTAAGGGCCGAGTTTGAATATCAGCAGGCAATATCAATCAGAGATGACTTGAGGAAGAAAGTGCAAGCTTTGAGGACTGCCCAGAATAATTCAATTCCTACCCTTGAGAATGCAAATGTGTAGAGACATCAACAGAGAAATGAAGTGCAACATCAGCATAATGATGAGAGACAAAATGTGAACGATGCTAGGATACCACTGAACAATGTAAGAAACCAGAATGCAAACAGAAATATTAATGTTAATCAGTTAAACAGACAGCCAATGCAGCTAGATAGATTCAGACAGCTGGTATTTGATGGTATTCCTGGGTATCCTAACCCCATTGATAAGCATCTGAGGCTGCAAGTGCCTAAATTTTCAGGAAACAACACTGTGTCAGGAGAAGATCATCTAAAAGCCTTTCAAAATGTCATGGATAACTTTGAGGTTGAACATGAGGATGTTTTCATGAAGTCATTCATGCAATCCTTAATAGATGAGGCAAGAGAATGGTACAAGAATCTGCCTGACCGGAGTATTTCATCATGGGATGATTTTAAAAGGATGTTCAAGGAGCAATATGGTGACAAAACTGACCCTAGCTTTTTTGTAAATGAGTTCACCAGTATCACTAAAGGGTCAAATGAGCAGGTTGCAGATTTTAATGCAAGATTTACTAAAGTGTTAAACAAATTGCCACATCACATGTGGCCAAATGAACCAATGTGCATAATATTGTATATCAATGCCTTTGATGCAAAAACTACATATGGATTAAGAGATAAAGGTCCTGCTACTCTCAGGGATGCTTTCAGAATTGCAGTAAATATTGAGAACAACAGGAAAGCATCAGGCAAGACTAACAGAAGGGATGATGTGAAAATTCTGCAGAATCCAAACAAGCCTCAGAACACTCAAGGTAATACATCTGCCCCTGAAGATAAGATAGACAAATTGGCAAATGTTGTTAAGGACCTAAGCTATAGATTAGCTAGAAGTGAAAAAGGGATAGGTCCTGATAGGCAAGTCTATCAAAGGCAGGAAAAGAGGCCATCATTGCATGATATGCCTTATAATACCAATTGGCATGATGGTAAACCTATATTCCCACGTAACAACACAAATCAAAGAGCTCAACATGTCAAAGAAACTCCTGATCCTCTAAAGAAAGCTATAAATATTGTTGATGATACTCCATGGTGTATAATTTGTCAGATGCCACATTCACAGTCACAGTGTATGATTGCTCAGTCCTTGTGTGATAATACTACATCTTGTAATGAATGCAATGAGCCACATTATGTGCAAGATGATGATGTAAATATGATGTCCATAAGCAATGGATACACTCTTTATAATGCTGATGAGAGTACAAATGATGGAACTCAGGGCTGCCAATAGTTCCCATATGATGAAGATGATGAAGTTAACTATGCCTATGCTCAGAACTCACACAATTTTCTGAGTAACTTACAACGACCTTCTGATGAGGAAATTAGGGCCTTCACAGCTGCAGCAGTTGCTCAAGTCAAAAGCAACTACAATCTCAGAGGTAAAAATCAAGTAAGCAGCCCACATCAGCCAGAAGGTATTTCTGCAGGTCAGCCACTGCATGGTCATAAGGGGATTGAATCACAAAAAAGGCAGTGGGGTAATAATAAACAGAATTTTAGACATAGAACAGGTCATGAATCTCAAGGACCAGAAATTAGAATCCCTCAGGCTAAAGATCAAGGTAAAGGTTCCCAAGACAAGAATGATGATCAAGGAACTATGAAAGTAAAAGCTAAATCAGTTCAGGATAAAAACAAGATTGTGGAGCAAGCTACAACTGTTATACAAGATTATGCTCCATTTGATATAGCTCAAGTCCTCTCCCAGGTAAAAGTCTCTGTTCCACTTATGGAACTGATGAAAGTGGAAGAAATTAAGAATAGGACAATATCCCTAATTTCAGGGGTACCTTTTCAAGCTAAACAAAATGCTCAGACCCAGGGTGAGAAACATGTCATGTGTAATGAAGAAGATGAGGCTCCTGAAGTCTATTTAGGAGTGACTATGACAAAGTGTCCTTCACAAGTGGAACCATTTTATGTTTCCCTGGTTATAAATGAAAAAATAATCAGAAATTGTATGCTTGACTCTGGAGCATCTACAAATGTCATGCCTTTGGCCATCATGCAACAAGCTGGATTGAAAATTGACAAGGCATGTGGAAAATGTTATGCTATGGATGCCAGAGAGGTACCAGTTATTGGAATCATGAAGGATGTAGATTTCAAACTGGCAGCATTTCCTGAAAAGAGATATAAAATGAATATAACAGTGGTTGACATCAAGCCACAGTATGGTATGTTGTTGTCAAGAAGATGGGCAGCACTAATTGGTGGAAGTATGCAGCTGGGCCTGTCATATGCCATGATTCCAATGAATGGTAGGGATGTTAAGCTAATCAGAGAACAAAGATCATCAGAGACAGTGGAAGACCAAGAACCAGAGGAACAGATATGCTTTGTAAACACTGACTGTGATAACTTCAAGGTCGTCTCAAATGATAGAGAAGATAAAAAGAAAAATGTCTGCATTGAAGAATTGAATCAGCAAGGTTTGTGGACCATGTTTTTTGATGGAGCTTGTGCAAAAGAAGGCTCTGGAGCTGGAGTTGTTTTCCTATCTCCAACTGGTAAGCTCCTCAAATTCTCTTTCTTGCTGAGGTTTGTTACAACATTGCAGAATATGAGGCTTTACTCTTAGGCCTAAATATTGCTCTCAAACATGGAATCAAAATGCTAAGGGTATTTGGGGATTCTGAGCTGATTGTATCCCAAATTAGAGATAAGTATGCTTCAAAAAACAAAAGATTGAAACAATACAAGCATGCTGTTTGGGATACCATTGAACTATTTGATGCATTTTCAATAGGCTGGGTAGAGAGGTCAAAGAATGTTATGGCTGATTTCTTAGCTAATGTTGCAATAAGGCCAGATGACATCACTCTGTCAGATGTTACAAATGTAGAAGTTAAAATTAGGCCTGCAGTACCAGAAAATATATGTAGTTGGCAAGTGTTTAATGATGATAGGGACTTGTTAAAATTTTTGCACTGCATAGATGAATATGAGAATCAAGAAATTGATTTCCAAGCTTTTGTAGAGACTATAGATGGAAAAGAAACTCTTGTGGGAAAAGAGATAATTCAATTGAAGACTAATAAAATCCCCAGAGGATTAGTAGCTTTGGAAAGAGCTTTTGACAGTAGAGATAAATTGGTCACAAAGACATCTCCCACAAACAAGGAAGATTTAGAAGAGATAAATTTGGGGACATCTCAGGCCCCTCAGAAGGTATACATTGGTAAACAGCTCAAACCACACATTAGGAGTATGCTAATTGCATTACTGAAAAAGTATAAACATGTTTTTGCTTGGTCATATGAGGACCTAAAAGCCTATAGGGAAGATTTATTCTAGCATGAGATCCCATTGAAGCCGGGAGCTAAGCCATTCAGACAGAGGCAAAGACCTATTAATCCTACCTTAGCTCCAAAGATGAAAGAAGAACTCAAAAGGCTCAGGGAAGTTGGAATAATTGTGCCAATCAGGCATTCAACTTGGGTGTCTAACCTTGTCCCAGTCAGAAAAAAGAATGGTGATATTAGGCTTTGTGTTGACTTCAGGAACTTAAATGTATCCTCTTTAAAGGATAACTATCCACTGCCTAATATGGAAGCTATGTTGTAGAGAGTGACTGGTTGTGAACTCTTATCCATGATGGATGGATTTTCAGGTTATAATCAGGTGAAGGTAAAGGAATCAGAACAGTATAAGACCGCCTTTACCACTCCATGGGGAACTTATGTGTATGTTAGAATGCCGTTTGGGCTAACAAATGCAGGTGCTACATTTCAAAGAGCAATGGATGTTGCTTTTGCAGGGTTGATTGATTCAATCCTGGCTGTATATCAGGATGACTTGACTGCTTACTCAAAGAGAGAAGAGCAGCATTGTTTGCATCTGGAGAAGATTTTCATAAGAGCACTAGAGTATGGTATTTCTTTAAATCCAAAGAAGTGTGCCTTTGGGGTAGTTGAAGGAAAGCTCCTGGGACATATTGTTTCCAAGGATGGAGTCAGGATAGATCCAGAGAGAGTGGCTGCTATTGACAGAATTCAAATGCCAAAAACTGTAAAAGGAGTTCAGTCCTTCTTTGGACAGATAAATTTTGTTAGGAGATTTGTTCCCAACTTTGCAGAAACCACAAGGAACATTTCCAAGATGATGAAGAAGGATGCAACTGTCCACTGGGAAAGTGAAGCAATAGAATCATTTCAGAGTATCAAAGAGGCAATCAAGATGGCCCCTGTTCTTAAATCTCCTGATTTTTCTAGGCCATTCCAATTGTTTTCATTTGCTTCCTTTCATACTGTTGCTGCATGTTTGCTACAGAAAAATGAAGATGGTTTTGAACAGCCCATAGCTTTCTTCAGTATGTCCTTGTAGGCTTCTGAGTTGAAATATGATATTATGGAAAAACAGGCATATGCACTAGTCAGAGCCATCAAAAGTTTCAGACCATACTTGGTAGGATCATATATAATTGCATATGTACCCCATGCAGCAGTCAAAGACATATTCACTCAGCAGGAGGTGACTGGAAGAAGGTGCAGATGGATAAACAAACTGCAAGAGTTTAACATAGACATACAAATTACCAAGTTGGTAAGAGGACAAGGATTAGCCAAGATGATGGCACAGTCAAACTTGGAAGCATGCCAAGTTAATGTAGTCCAAAATGAGAATGTAAATGTATCAAGATCTGAATGGTACAAGGACATTATATACTACTTACAAAATCTGAATTGTCCTTCCCATTTCAGTGACAGTCAAAAGAGGACTTTAAAGTTACATGCAATCAGGTATGTTATTGTTCAAGGTGAGCTATACTGGAAAAACCCTGATGGTGTGCTGCTGAGATGTGTGGATGAGGATATGGCTAACAATGTTTTGATTGATATGCATAAAGGATTGTGTGGTGGACATTATACTGCCCAAACAACAGCTCATAAAATTCTCAGAGCAGGATATTGGTGGCCCACTCTCTTTTCAGATGCACAAAGGTTAGTGAGGAAGTGTGACCCTTGCCAAAGATTTTTAGGAAAGTTGAAATATGATGGTGCTTTACCCCTCAGGACTGTAACTGTGGATGCTCCATTTCAGCAATGGGGAATTGACTTCATAGGGGAAATTGCAGACAAATCAAGTGGGGGACACAGTTGGATTTTGGTGGCAACTGATTACTTTACCAAATGGATTGAGGCCATTCCAACTAAGAGAGCTACAAGTAAGGTGGTGACGGATTTCATGCTAGAAAATATTATCATCAGGTTTGGAGTACCATTCAAGATAGTCACTGATAATTCTATGTGCTTCAGATCAGGTGAATTTGTTGATTTTTGCAACAGGTATGGGATAAATCTATCATATGCATCACCATATCACCCACAAGGGAATGGTCAAGCAGAATCAAGCAATAAAAGCATCATGAAAATTATCAAGAGGATACTGGACAAGAACAAGAGAGCTTGGGACTCAAAATTAAAGTTAGCCATATGGGCTGATAGAGTGACAGTGAAAAGGGCTATTGGGATGTCACCCTTTGAGCTAGTCTATGGTGCATCAACCAGATTGCCCATAAACAATTTCCTACCAGTTTACGGATTCATTCAGGAAAATGATGAAGAGATTGAAGATTCCATGACAGAAAGAGTGAATCAGCTGGTTGCACTGGATGAAGACAGAAGGAAAGCCCACCAGATCAATCTCAAGAGACAACAAGAGGTCAAATATCAGTTTGACAGGAGAGCTACTAAAAGGAAATTTCAGGTCAATGATCTGGTGCTCATATGGAATGCAAAAGATCAGGACAAGGGTAAACATGGTAAATTCAAACCCTTATGGATGGGCCCATATCAGATTTGCAGTGCTCATGGGGAGGATTCTTATTTCCTCCAGGCCCTAGATGGTGAAGTTCTGGAATTGCCTGTGCATGGCCAATTCCTTAAGTTCTATTTTGCATAGATGACTTGTCACTGTGCACATTTGTAAAAACATGTATATAGTGTAAATGTCTTGTGCAGTTCATACTTTTTGGTTTTTTGCCTGGTCTGCCCGGAGATCTGGTTCTCGCTGTAGGTTTTCACCTGCACGTCCCCATTCGGAGCCAGTGTTGGCACTCGTTTTGACCTGGAGGCCGAGCTTGTTTGTTGGAGGGTTTCTTCCTTCAAACCCTAAGTGTTCCTGTTCATCGGCAAGAGCTTGGTCTATCGGCGAAGGATATTGTGGTTCTGCCGACAATGTGGGTCGTGCCGATGGGGGTACCTCAAGTGTTATCGGCATGAGTTTGCATGTGTCTTGGTGATCATTTCAGTAGCATGGTGTGTTCTTTGTATATCACCGTGACTTTGTGCTATCGGCGAGGGTGTTTCCTGTTGGGCCGATGACGTATGTCTGGCCGATGAGGGATGATCAAGGTGGTCGTCGGCAAGAGTAATGCTATCAGTGAGAGAGTTTTCGGGTTCGTCGATGCTTGAGGTCTCGCCGACAGAGTATAGTTTGTTGGTGCCATCGGTGTAATGGAGGGATGTGAAGGTGAGCATCGAGAAGACTTTGGCTGTCAGGCTAGCCGTTGGAAGGTCCGCTGATGGAGTGTCTCTGGCCGACGGTTGAGGGTCTCGCCGACAGAGGATGTGTGTATCGGGGTGAGCAGTGTGGTCGGCCAGGGAGTTTCTCGTTGCTCCGATGGGTAATGTCTCGCCGAGGGGACGACTTGGCAATGTTTTGGATCGCCATCGGCGTAACATTTGACATCGGCGTAGGTATTTTGTTGCTCACCGATGGTTTTGGTCTCACCGACAGACAAGGAATCTGAAATAGGCGTCGGCATAACCTTTGAGGTCGGCAGGAGATCTGTGGGGTAGGCTGATAGTGTATGTCATGGCGATGGGCTGTGGGCGAAGGGTTGTGTGTCGAGTGTGGCAAAAGCGCTCGACACCTATTATGTGTGCGGCCCCATTTTTAAACTAATGAAGGAATCTCCTCACCGTGAATGTGGGATTATTCCCTTGTATATTTTGAACCTGTGGTTGAACGTGTTTTGGCAGGAAATCTTTTTTGTATGCAGCGACGGTTTTTTAAGCGACAACGGGTGGTTGAGACCCTTAATGGCGACTGTGCTGGGGCATGGGTGAGTTGTTGCATAGTCAGGTATTGGATTTTTGACATGAAGACTTCTAGATAGTGGCGCGTGGCTCGAGGCTTCCCTTTGTTTGCTGCATTAACATTTTCTGAGCGCCATTCCTTTTGAGGACTGTATCTGGCAGATTTTTTGATATAATCATGTAATTAATTACTGTGGTACACTCTCTGGCTATTATAAGCAGACTGTGTTACCATTGTTGTTGTTGTTGAAAGTTGAACATTTTGGCTCTGTAACACAATACAGTTCATTTTGGTTGCTCTGTACAGCTAAACCTGTGAGTTTATGTATCTCTTGTTGTACGTTTTAGCATGAATCCACTGATTTCATGGTTAATCTTGTTTGAATAATGCTATGTTTGCATGTGTTTTGTTAATTCTGTCTCCAGTATTGCATGTATCTTTCTTCTGAGTCTGGATATTTAAGCAATATTTGAGACTCTAGAACATAGAATTCCTATGTTGAATGTCTGATCTTTTAACTTCTGCTCAAGGGGTAGATTAAACTATTTTCAGGTTGAACATTGGGAAGGGTATACTGCAGTAGGGATGCCATAAGTAGAGATAACTTAACACTCTGTATTGGGAGATATCTGTAAGGCAGGTATCACATATATCCCCCTGAAATCTAGTTTTAGCTGTTCATGCTGATCATTCACAGGTGTATGTCTACTGACTCCAGGCCCTGGATAGGCACCAATCTTGCTTTGTGTTTGTGTTACAACCATGTCCAGCTTTGCATCCAAACTTAAAATCATAATCAAACTCTAAAACAACCATTAGGACATTAGAATTAGTTTTAGGATCCTCAGTCCTCTGTCTACAACTGCAAATAGGCCCAAAGCTAGCCCCTTTGCTCTTATCTTTCAGTTTTGGTCTACTTACAGGAGGACTTATCTGCTTTCTGACAGCATCCCAATCCTTGTATGCGTATCTCATGGATGTTGAGTAGGGAATACCCCCCTAGGTCTTGCAGAGCCTGAAGAAGAAGAGGAGATAAAATATAGAGTCTATCTCCTACACTGTTGGCCCCTGGCCCAGAGATCCTGTTGATCACTGATGGCTACCTTGTAGGGAAATCTGGGAATAAGCATCCAGTCTGGGAAAAAACCAACAGTATCTTCGGACATACAATGCATTATGCATACAATTGAACTAAAGCCCCTTTTCCCTTTTACCTTTTTCATACACTCCTTGTACTTCCTACTTGTATATTTCACTTGTATATTCCATTGTATAACCGTATATACAAACACATTATACAAACATCCCTTACCTTTGTTCCTTTGCAATGCCCTTTGATCCTTTGTATATAAGGATTGTATATTATAAATATGCAAGCACCAAGTATACAAGGACTTCTCCATTTTTAACTCTTTTCTGGCATCCGGCTTGTATTTCCACTTTGTATCTCTAAATGTACATCATAAATATACATGTTTATTATACAAGCCGAAATGTTCATATAGTGGGGTCCACCTTACATTTTAAATTTACCACTTCCGTGATGCCTTTACTCCTTATTGAGCTTTCGGACTTTAAACCACTATAAACTGCATTGTATACATCCTCGGCTCCACAATGTATAAAACCTTGTATATTTTGCTTTGTATACTCCAAAACATACAAAGGCAAAACATTCAAGTTAGTCACATTTCATAATGATTTCAATTCCAGCCATCGTATAAAGTAAAATGTGCACCGTAATATACATCAAAACCAAATGCATCATTTATACTGTATTTTAATTTCCTTTTGATTCTGCGTTGTATAAAATTTGATGTACCTCTCGATTGTATATTTCGTGCTTGCCAAATATACAAGTGCCAAACATACAATAGTTTAACGCTATTCCATAATATCCTCGGTTCCGGTTTGTATAAAGCGCGATGTATATTGGAGTTGTACATTATGAACATACAACACCAAATATACAAGGACTTTACTACTTTTGATAACTTTTCAGTTCTGCACTGTATATGATTCCTTGTATCTTTGAATCTATATTTCACACCCGCCAAATATACAAGTGCCAAACATATGCCGATTATACCAAATTTAATACTTCCTCAATTCCGTGCTATGTATAATCCCTTGTATATTTACTTGTATGTCTACCATTTGCCAAATATACAAACCAGAAAATACATAGCAGACTTCAATCGTTTATTCATCTTAACCTTAATTTTTTTGGGTCCAACTTGTATATTGAAGATAAAACATTATCACATAATGTATACAAGTATAAGATTATATAAAACCTGATTACTCCTCCCTTTGCGACTAACACCAAGACCCGATATACAAACCCATTTGTATATGAGACGACCCTGCATATACAAAGAACTTTGTATATACATGGCACAAACCCTCTAATTATATATTTACCAAAAACATCAATAACTTGCAAAATACAGCGAATTTCAAAATAATTCAAAAAGCAACCCCTATTTATTTCTAACAAGGAATTCACCTGCACTTTGACCTGGTACTCAATGTCATTTTTTTCTCTATTCTCACCAAGGTTTGTATTAAACCTACCTTTTCCCTTTACCACCAAGCAAAACCCACACACAAAAGCAACCAAAAGCTAGCTACAGCAAGGGTCCTCATTTTGCTAAGGAGTAAAGTGGGGCATGTTGTGAGCATCACAACACTAGTGTTGTAGGGAGTTTGATGTATGCAATGGTTTGCACTAGACCGGATATTGCCCAAGCAGTGGGAGTTTTGAGCAGATTTATGTCTCACCCTGGTAGACAGCATTGGAACTATGCGAAGAGGGTGTTTAAATATCTTACAGGTACTCCTAATCATTGTTTGGTTTATTCTGGTACTGATAGTGCTAATAAACCTTCAGACATATAGGGTTTTGTTGATGTAGATTGGGCAGGTGACTTGCATAGTCGAAGGTCCACTAGTGGCTATGTGTTTACTTTGTTTGGAGGTGCAGTCAGTTGGATGAGTAAGAGGCAGCCCACAGTTGCTTTGTCCACCACATAAGAAGAGTATATGGCTGCAACTCATATCTCTAAGGAGGTAGTTTGGTTGAGAAGATTGTGTACAGGTATTGGATTTGATTGCAGGATCATTCAAATTGGTTGTGATAACCAGAGTGCTATTTGTTTGGCTAAGAACCCCATGTATCATGCTCAGACTAAGCATGTTGATGTTCAGTATCACTTTTTTTGAGAGTTGGTTTCAAATGGAGAGATTGAGTTGAAGAAGATAGACACACAAGAGAATGTTGCAGATTCATTGACCAAGCTTGTGAGCACAGAGAAGTTCATGTGGTGCAGAGAGGCCATGGGCCATGTTTCTAGTGCCTGATTATTTTTCATTTGATTTCCTATGGGTTGATTTACAATGTATAATGTCAAGTGGGAGAATGTTGGGATAAGGTGCCATTAACCTTCTAAATCCCAATATTGTATTTATTCCATTTATTATATGTAATTTGTAATTATCCATGAGGAGATGTACTAGTTTCACTGGCAGGTGTAATTTCAGAGTAACCGGAGGTAATTATGGAGTGACTTTTACTATTGGCAAATGTAAAAAATTAAGTAAATGAGGGTAGGCATGCTCCCTTGAGGAATATACTATTTTTGGCATGTATGACAACTATCATAATGTTTGGTAAGTGAATCTATGATAGCTGCAAGTTGTCATAAGATTCTGAGATTCTACGACACATATGATGGATATGTTAGTTGTATATTTGCTATATTTAGCCCAAGGTTCCTATATTGGAAAGATACTCTTTTGTGGAATCTATGACAATTATGATGCATCATAATATGTTGTAAGAGGCTAGATTTAGTCTTCGGCGCCCAACCTTTGCATGGTTGTTTTTGGACAAGTGTAAGATGCTTGTAAGATGGTAATTAATGTTTGCATGTTGGGGAATCTCATGAGAGAGAAAGTGAACACCTAGGATAAGTTGGAAAATGTTTCTATAAGTATTTTCCATGTATTTGTTTCTACAATATAGAGTTTAGGTACTCAGGTGCTATAGGAATGTTGTCAGATTGAAGACTTGTGGAGAGAGTTGTGTAGTTGATGTATTGTACAATCTTGTTGAGATTAATACAAACTTGTGCCTCTTTCATGGTGGATTTTTTTACTCACAAGGGTTTTCTCCATGTAAACAATATTTCTTCATGTTTGGCATTTTCTCTGTAGTGGGTTTTATGTTTTGTTACAATATCCATTGTTAATGCACACTTAAATATTGCTGAAATTTATTCGAATCAGATTTCCATTAAAGTAGTGTTGCTTTCATTTCTAACATTTTTATGCCACTAGAAGGTAGATCTAGTGTTGTCAGATCAAGACTGAATGAAGATAGACCCTGAAACAATTAAATGAAAACCAATGAGAGAACTTTCTTACTGTCAAATCTCTCTTTTTTTTCATAACCCAAAAGTTCTATGTATAGTATTGTTTACAATGAATAGTCACCTTAGAGAATGGCATGTTGAACAAGGATGAAGAAGTGAAGATAGGTTGAGAATTATCAGATACAAATAGAAAATTGTAGAAGGCATGCCCACATGTTAAAATAAAAATATGTGATACATGTCAGATACTGGAGATCCAAATAGCTATGTACAAAAAACAAGCTAATGAAGAATATGCGATCTTTCTTCTAAAAATCTATCAAGAAAAAGCAAGCAAGGAAAGAGATCTACATAAATAAGGCCCCACTAGAAATGCCATTGTTGTACTATATGTAAACTATACCAATCTCACTATAAAACAGATCACATGGCAATAGATTAATGACTGAATTTGAAGCCAGTCAACCAAATATATGTGTGAAAGAGAATATAATACCATTGGAGTTAGATAGTTCAAGGTCATTAGTATTGTTGTTTTCTTCTTCAAGGGAGATTCTTTTTGTAGTAGCTACTGCATCTACCATGCTATTACAATTTTTTCTTATGTCTTTCTCTTGCTTTGTGGTTTTGAAACCAATAGAAAAATATATGATGGGATTGGAAATAGAACCCTTATTTAGGGTATTGTTAAAACCATGTGAAACAAATGAGATTCATAGCACTAATAAAAGTGAATACAATTAAAACAAAGGAAAGAGAATACAACATGGAAAGACTGTACAAGTGCAGTCATGAAGAAAGGAAGCATAGAAACGAGAGTGCCATCTTCCTAAACCCTGAAGTTTGAATGTCTATAGGGTTTTTCATTGAATGTACGTTGACATAGAAATGCAGTTAGTCTTTGTGAAATAAAATAGGACAGAGCTATGAGAAGGCCTTACTAAGTTTGCACTCCTTATTGAATAACACATTTTGAGGTTTAGTTGCAAGGTAGTAAGGAGGATAAAGAGCAATCAAGAGATCTCTTTACACTGTGACAAGAAACAGATATGTTCAAGATCATGAAAAGGGTAGCTTGAAGGATAAATATAATAACATAGCTAGGGGGATAGAGGATACCATTTAGAATGTTTGTTGCAAAGCTTTATGTTTGGCCTTACAATATAGACTTTCCAATATGAAAAATAGAATTCATTCAAACCAATGTATGATAGTTCTATTCTGAACATTGGTAGTCATGAGCACTTCCATTAAAGGACAGTTGCCATATCCCTAAATGAAGCAACATGAAACTTAGATTTTAATATTGTAGAGATAAACACAGAAAGGGTTTCAGGCCTTTTACTGCAAAGAGATGAGTTATGTTACTGTGAAACAATATATCAATGTGTGGTAGTGGAGGTTGAACAAATCTTGATTTGCACAAGAAGTGGTAGGGTATAGTGTGACAGAGCAAAGGAGAGAAGACAGTCAAATGCAAGGGAAGATAGTGAAAACATAGAGGGAAAATGGTGAAACGTACCTAATGATGAAGGGAAGAGCATGTTGTTAAGGGGAGGACTATGGAGAGACGGCTATGAAGAGTATGACACTCATATACTTTATGCTACAGTTGAAGGGTTGTTTTCAAGAATGACAACATGATTGTTTATGGTAAAAGTAATGTCTTCAATCTGTGAACTTCAAACTATGATAGTGATAAAGTTATTCTAGAGATATGTGAATAGAGATCAAGTCTAATGATTAAATGGTTGGGTGCTTGCAACAACACATAAAGACAAAGCCTACAAGGAATGGTAACATTATTTGGAGGTACAGGAAGGATAGTAGACAGAGAGTAAAAGGTAGAATGATATCAAAGGCATGAAGATAAATTCATATCACAGACTTGCAAGTGATCAAAATATAGGACAAAGAAGGATGTCACGTGATGGGTCGTGGCCCTCCAAGCATTTTGATTATTGTAAACTTTTACTATTAAGAACCAGGGAAACCTCCATCTGGAACACAGATTTAAATCATAAGAATGCAAGTGTTATCTCAAAGTGAGAAGACAGTGGTGTCTAAGGCTTGATAGTGCCCAATGACAAGCTTACTATTAAAAATACAGTCACAAATGTTAGCCTCATGACATCCAAACACTAATAGGAGGGCCTAATGCATAGACAACAACATCTTCAGCTTGAGTTTCATGATCATCAGGGTCATGGTAATAGCAAGGAGTAGCAGGGTTGTTTTCTTGCTTATGGAAAATATGAGACAGAGACATTGTTATTATTGATTCACAACTATGTTACATTTGCTACTTAGCCTTTATTTTATGAATGTGATAACATATTCTACAAAGTGGCAATCCCAAGGTGTTGTGATTTGGTGTTGCAAATGATTACATTAAAGTTGCAAGGAGATAATATCTATATGTGGTAGCCTTCACAAATGTATAGAATTTCACAATAGAATAATGATGGAGGGAAGTGTGTCGGGTCACAGTACAGTCATGTTTTGTACCTTGAAGGCCCTCAAAATGTTTCCACAGGTCTTGCACTTTTGTTCATATCTTTTATATCTTATGTTTATCTTTGTTCTTTCAAGATGGTATGATGAGATTCAAGGTGGAGAGTAGTCATTGCATCAATAATAGTGAGCAAGGTAGTGATTTTGCATGACTCAGTCATAGTCAAGTAAAAGCAGGCAGATTTCAAGAGTGGGATAGTCATAAGAGTCTTCCAAGGGTAGAGTCTTGAGAGTAATGATCACAAAGAAGGGAGCATCAAATGAGAAGTTTGTGAGGGACTGTCATAAATGAAAGGATGACTTTGCATATCAAAATGCAGCCATGTTTCCTTCATAATCTCAGTGTTAAGAAGACAGTATGCTTGTTTAAGACCTCAACGCTTTGAAGGTTTACAAGACAAAGTTCCATAGCATTTTACTTTAAGTCATAGTTACTGTGAGGTAGCAAAATATAAAGACAACAAGGTTAAGGTTATCAAATGCTAACCCACCTTGCAATGATTAACACAGGGACAACCATAGGGAAGAATATATTACCAGCATGTTGATGATAGTAAAAGATACAAGAGTACAACTAGTTATCATTAAATAATTCTGATCTAGTCCATGTTTCACATTGAGAACTCATCACAGACCTAAACCTAACTATGGAGAATAGTCTTGAGTGCTTAGGGATAGTGACCCATGAATTTCATAAGCTCGGATAGTCAATGTCAAGTGACCGAGGGATAGTTTGAAGTTGAATATTCACCCCTACCACAAATCAGCAAGAACTAGAAAAGATGGATAAAATGATAGAATAAATTTCAATTATATTATGTTGAATCAATCGACAAAATTCCTAAATTAGACAAAAATACAACAAATAAGAAGAAAATAAATTAATATTAAATTTGCAAGTCTAATGCTCAAAAAATGATGTAATAAGAAAAATACTAGATAAAAGTTCCCCTTCCATTGGTAGCAATATAAAAGCAAAATCAATTGGTTAGTTCAACAATCATTGTCTTTCAAAGGATGACTGTATGATTTAAAGTATTCAAAAGATTGGCCTCAAAATGATTGAAAAAAAAATAAAAGAGTTTTAATGACCTATATTTTTCTCGTGTAGTTTTTAAGACTTGCAGAACATGCTATACTTTCAGTCTAAGAGGTATTATATATATACTATTTTAAGAAGGTTACATTTTCTTATAAAAAAAGTCTACTTACTCTAATAAGCATGTACTTCAGCTCATACTTTTTTGTTCTCTCTAGACTGTCATAAATCAAGCCAAATCCGGTAGATTTTTCCCCTCCAAATTGAGTTTTGAACCCAAAAACAAAAATAATTTAGGGATCTCTAACTTCATAAAGCTTTCCTAGCTTTTCCTTAAGTTCAGCCTTCAAATACACACAAACAACCAATCAATGTCCCAATACACAACAACCCTACATATCTAGAATATTCAACCAAATGGCATACTCATCAAATAAATCTAAATACACAAATGCAATGAAAGGGATGAATCCATCTCATGAAAAACTAAAAAATTAGCCTACCTTAGAGACATTTGGCCTCCCAATACGAAGAACATCAATCACCTGCCATTGAGAACAATAGAAACAAAGAACAAAATGAAACATTTAGAAACTTGATAGATCTGAGAGCAATACCCATGGTTTTCTGTGAAAAGAAAGAAAATTTTTGGAAACCCAAAACACTTACAAATTGCTTCCTTCCAAGAAGCTTGTTGGTCATAAACTTCCGTGTTCTCACTATAACAACCTTAGCATCCACCATTCTTGATTGAAAATCTCAAAGCTCTATTTCACCTTTTGCTTCTCACCGCTTCACTGCTGCCCTCGATAAACGTATTCACAACAAAAAAACCCTAGGAAACTCTTTTAAGAGCCTTAGAATTCTTCTATTTAAGACAAACCCTAATATGTAAACAATAGGATAAATTTCTTAAATTCATTAGTATGTAAAATGGAGGGGAATTGCTATTTGGAAATAAATTAATAATATACATTGCTTAAGTACGTTTGTAGTCCCTAAGGACAGGCCAGAATTACTAATGTATTCCTTGGGTTCTATTAGTTTTAATTTACTAAAAATCACACCTGCGTGTGCATTTGGTATGCCGAAGATTTGTATCACAGAAATGCTAAAGTGGAAAGATACAATTGTAGGATTTGAGATCAATTAGAATAAAAAATTTGATGAATATATTCATAAAAATTTGGTCATTTCAAATAATCCATCCATAATTATTTATAATAAGAAATAATAGTTGTAAATGTAGTGTTTAAGGAAGTGTAACATTGTGAGAAACTGCTTAGCATAGCTAGGATTCACCAAACTATTGTAGCATCTTTTACTTTCAAAGTAAACTCTTGACTAAGTACAACCATACAATCATTTATTCGATCTTATTGTACAGGGATTTAAGGCAACATGGTTCACATCCAACTATCATGTCTTGCACTCATAAATGAAATGAAGATTGCACATATAAATGTGCCTAACCATGGAAGCAATTTGTAATCTTTTCTTCTTTTTTTGACAAGTAGATTTTACATGAAGTTTCTTGTATAGTTTATTGACAGTACATATTAATGCACAATGTGTCCAAAGAAAGAAAGTAATGCATAGACTAACCTATACAGTATTTGATCACTTCATACTTGCCAACTTCTAGTTGTGTCTTTTAAGGCATAAATCGCATGTTGACAAATAACTTGACAAAAGGTATATTAGAAAGATTAATTGACCCGTGAAAACCTGATCTAGATAATAGTTTACTCATAATCCTGAATACATGGCAATACAGGCTTACCCTAATAAGTTTATTTGTAAGATTTGGAGTTTCTGAGTTCTTCTTGGATAGTTCTTCTCGTATGTGACTAAAAATAGAAGCAACATCTTAGTATAAATTTTCAACAAGAATAGTTAGAAGAGTTAATTGCTTCATCAAGAAATAAGTTAATAACCAAAACTCTATTAAATTCAAAATATTGGAGCAAAAACATAAGTTGTATTAAACAAAAATAGAAAAGCACCCCTTCGTTAAGGGTCCACAGTCATTCACATTCAAGAAACTGAGATTAACTTGATCTCATAAATCAAGGTCTTTCATACATACCATACCAACACATATCAAAAGCTTACACTTCTTCCAACAATTATCATTAGATGTGCAACATGACTATTCAAGTTGTAATAGTATTCAAATTTCATAGTAAAGTTAAATACTCTGTTGCTTGAGATCATTATAAAAGTAGACGCTTTGGCCAAACATTCTCTACTAAATAGATTAAAGAATTGATGTCTGAACTTGCTCTGCAAAAACTATGTGTCATTCCCTCAAACGAGATTGAAAGTAGCAAGAAAAATATAGTTCATGATATCATCATATTAGACAGGTCAATACAAGTCAAAAGTAAAAAAAAATAATCTGTGGTATCTCAGTCAGAAGTACTGATATCTCCATTTTTAGACTGAATGCTCTGTGTTCAAACAAAAAATATTGTTTGGTTCTAGGAATGGCAAACTATGAGACATCCCTTTGAAATTCCAACAACACATTTAAATGACAATCTGCGTGGAACCAGAGCACAATCCAAGTACAATGAAGAATCCAGTATGCAACCTAAGAAACAATCCCTAAATGAAAGAAAACCCATAAGGCTCAATCTTGACTCAATGGGCCTTCTCAACAACATCAATTGGATCAGAAATAATGTTGCAATACTGGATACAATTGGATCATATTCACATTCTATTACTGGGTGCACCAATTTTCATGACTTGTCCTCTGTGGAATGTGAAACAAAGATTTGTGAGAGCTCTTTGTTTGAGTATTATGAACTCGTAGCCATCTGTCTGGAAACCTCCCGCATCACACAGATAATAATAGAATTATTTTTTGAATGAGATAAAACACAACAAAAATGATATGGCCATGTACAGATTCAAAAAGAAAATCAGTGAAACCATGGAAAGTGGCTTAAATCAAGATTCTCCATAAATTATGTTGTGTAGTCAATGATGGCATGAAAGAAAATGAGCAAAGCTAGAAAGAGTAGTCTCCTCAGTAAGTAAGAAGCAAATGGACATTGTTGTTTCTTCTTTTAAAGCAAAGTAAAATTTCCTTTAAACAGACAAATGCTAATTAATCTGGGCTTGAAGAATCGTAGGTGATATGGGTATCCTCTTCGAACAAAAACCAACAATGTACTATGATAATTAGAGTTGTTTTAAAGACGGTGAACGACATTGTTGACATAAACACATGAATTGTGCAGAATCTTGAGGTAAGTTGGTTGCACTCTTTTACTAAAGCTTTCTATGCTTATTTCCTAGTTGCTGCTAGAAAATCTAGAGGGTTTTGAGCCCCCATTTGTAGCTTCTGTCATTTCTACACATCTTCAAACCTTAATGCACAATACTATATAAATCTATAGTTTGCAAATTTAAAAGAAACTACTTAGAAAACCATAGAAACCTATGGTTTTCAATGTTTACAAATGTTTCTTATATTCACATCAATTGAAGAAATAGAGAATTTATGTTACCTACTAAAAATGCAACTACCGTGACATCTTAGGCCATGACCTTCAATATTCTTTGAAGAAGATTTCTATTTTTTTCTTTTTATTTTATGTGCTAGAAAGGAATAGAGCCTGATCTCAAGATTTCAGAAATCAATACATTCAAATAGAAAATATTGTAAGTGGCAACAAAATGGGAATTGGAACTAGAAGCTATAAGAAAAATTGTGAAGAGAATAGAATTTAATCTTGAGGTTTCAAAACTCAATGCATTCGAAATAGAAAATATTTTTCGGTATGTTCTAACTCAAACAGTACAAAGCATCCTCATACAACTACAACCATGGGAAAAAGAACAAGATTCATTGTTTGTTTTCCTCAAGATAAGTAGAGCAGGTTACTTCAAATTTTACATGTGAGTGATGGCTACAATACATAGTCATTAAAAATTTTAATACCTTCATCTATGTACAAACATTGCAAAGCCTAATATCTTCATACAACTACAACTATTGGGAAGGAACCCAAATTCAGGGTTGCAACTCTTCTATGAGAGATTGGGCAGGGTTTCTTCTCTCCAATGAGTGATTGAGCAAGGTCTCTGCCCTACCAATTCAAGGTTGTTGGGATGCAGTTGTTGGATTAGGTCCAAACAACTGAGAGGGGGGGTGAATTAGTTGTCACACATTTACAACTTTTTCTACCTTTAAACTTTCTTGACAACTTATAATCTAATTAATGAGATAAACATTTCAGAATCACATAAGCGAAACATAAACACACTTGACACCAAGATTTTTGATGTGGAAACCTGGTTAAAGGAAAAACCATGGTGGGGGTTAACCCACAAGAATTAATACACTGTTAAAAGTATTTTACAAATGGGAATATACATGCATTCGGGCTCACTGCCTAGAGATCACTACTCAAAGGAAGGCTCACTGCCTATAGAAAGTATTACAAGAGAACAACAAAGATTTGAACTGATTAATAGCATCTGCCTATGCATGGATTTCAGTTCTAGTTAAGTACATAAACTGATTTAACACATTTCATCTTTACTCTGCTCTTCTTATTGATCTGCCTTCATTCGCACTTTGGATTTCTGCTCCTTTTGCACATACACCTTATTCGTACATACCACACACACTAAATCATCTAATTTCATCAGCTATATATATCCGCAACATGATCTACAATCATTATGTCAGTCATCTTCAACAATACTTAGAACATTTAAGAATGCTCTACTCTGTCGGCTAGATCTATGCATAACTTAAGGTGCAGACCAAAACTTGCTCTTGGAAATCATTACTCATGTTGGCCATAATCACTGAATGCCACCATTTGTCCAACAAGCATCTCCCATACATCCGAAATCAAGATCTTCTTGAATGTCTGCATGTTCTTCTTTTGTCTGCTCTGTCAAACTAGAACCCGTTACTCAAATGTTAATATCATTTGATTCCTTCATCACTAGATGAAAAAATTCTAGATTTAGAGTCTATTTGAAATGCTGTCAACTACCTTAGATCTGTAGCATACCAAGCCTTTCTACCAGAGAGATCCATACCAAAATACCAGACCCTATTACTACTCTATTCCTAACTGCCCGGACTTAGACAAATTGAGTTTTTGACTTCTAGTTTGAACAACTTGTGTTATGTGGAAGTCTAGGATGATCTTAGTTTCCATCAATGACAACACCTATCAACTCAAAGCAGTGTCTCTTGCCAACAATCTCCCCCTTTGGCATTGATGGCAACACTTAGTGGAAATGACTAAGTGTCTTGGTGTAGCTCCCCCTTTGTTTGTATACTCGTGCCCTTCACTTAATTTGGTACTCCCCCTTTGTTGAATACATCATTTTTCACTACCCTTCACTGCCCCTTTGACATCAATGGCAAAGGGTGGGGTTCGCAAGGAAAAATTATTCAAAAATACTATTTATACTGCCACATATGTACAATTAGTCATCAAGTTCTACTTACATAAATTTTAGAATGTATGCAAAACTAGTTTTTATCTGCGCAAATTCGGAGGCCCAAGTACTCTTCATTCCATCCAGAATTGAGATGTGCCCATTCAACAAAAATGAGTATGCTTCTGCCTTTGATAGATCAGATGGATCATTGGTTTGAGCTGCAGTCTGAGCTTCAGATAGGGCTTTATACATTGCCTCTAACTTAGGGGTAATCAATCCCCAGAGCTCACACATTCTCTTCATAATGTTACCCTTTTCTTTACCAAGCCTTTTAATCTCATCTATCAGGCTAATTACTTGACACTCCTGGCTTATAGGAGAGGCCATCAGAGGATCAAAATTTTGAGAAAGAACTGATATTTTCTGTTCTTGTTCTTTTATCTTTTTCTCAATATCCTCATTTACTTTAGGCCATGATAGACATAATTTATACATATCTCTTCCATCAATTAGGGCATTATGAATACTCTTTATGCTAATACCAAGTATTCTTCTATCATTTCCTAACAGATTCTTTATTTCACATAATTTCTTATCCAAGAATTCTTTTTGAACTTTTTCCTCTGCAGACTTCTCAAGGGACTCAAAGTGGGTATTTACAGAACTTACAAGATTTTTTAGATGTTCAGAGGGGGAATCATTTTGATTCTTCTGATAAGTAGGCATTAGCTTTTCCAAAATCCCAGATGAAAGTCCCAGTAGCTCGTTGTCCTGCATGTGGAATTTTAACATCTTTTCTCTAGCCTTTACTTGGGTGAATGATGCTATTTTCATCAGTTGAATTGGAGACAGTGCATCTAGATTGGCTAGACCTTGGAGTATTTTAGGCTCATCAAGCTCATACACTTCTTTTCCAAGAAGGTCTTTCACTGCCTCTGCAGTGTCTCCTGCAACATTTTCTGAACTTTCCTTTTGTTCTTTAGACTTCTCAGTGTCTGCTTTAGGTGCTTCAACATTTGCACCATCTTCTTCTACTTTATCTTTCTTTTCTCTTTCTTCCTCCTTTTCTACATTATTTTTCTATGTGCTCTCTGTAGAGGGACTCTCTAATTTTTGTTCACCACTAGCTACCTGATCCGAAGGGCTTTGTGAAGTAACATTATTTCCTTTTTCTGACATATCCGGTGGATTAGGAGTATCTCCTATAACAACTACTTTGTCCACCAATTCTGTATCCTCCTGATTCACTTGTTCTACTTCTGGAATAGAGGCTTCACCCATCTCAGATTGCTACTCAATGATGTTCTCTTCTTCATAATCTGGAACTTTTTCTATGATAATGGGAAAATTGTGCCTTTTCAGTTCTTTCAAAAGTATTTCTTGTGTTTCTGTAACAATTTCACTTGTTTCTCCAAGCATAAGTTTGTTCACTCTCTTTTTGCTTCTAAAGTCATCTTTGACTTCCTTGAAAATCACATCTATTTGATTAGGTGAAATCTAAGGACACAGATTTATTAGTTCATGTTCTCTAATCTCTATGTCCTTGCTCTTGGCATTTTCTTTTCTCAACTCCAAAATATTTGCCAGACTTTGTGGCATCTCAGAGGTTATCTCAATCAGTGCCTTGTTGTATATGTTGAGATATCTGACATTGCTTCCTCCAAGGCCCTTTTGTCTACATCACTGTAATCATCATAGAACTCAATCATAGTTTTTAGATTACCATCCACAGTGACTGATTTTATCACATCCTCTAGGAAGAGTGTGGGCTTCTCAACATATTCTTTTGCTTCTTGCTAGCTCTTTTGCTTCCAGAGGACTTCTCTTGGGATACTTTTGCGGTGTTTATTCCGGTGGCTTTTCTTTCTCTGATTTCAATGTCAAAATTGATATCTTCTTCCTCTTCTCTTATGCTTTCATAGGTCCAGGATGCTTTTGTTTTCTTCCTTTTCTCCCCTTTTTCAGATGATTTTGCTTTCAGTTTTGCAGTCTTGGAAGGTACAGGGGCAATAAAAGATCTTTTGGTAGTTCTTGAGGTGGAAGAGAGTTCCACTGGAGCACCTATTTGTTTCTTATGTAGTTTCTCTTTCTCAACCTTTTTAGTTCTTTCTCTAAATTTCTTCACAACCTCCTTAGTTAGACCCATATTTTCAGCTAACTACTCAACTTCTTTTCTTACTTTCCTACTGGTTTTACGTTCTTTGAACTTAGTATGCAGTTTCAAACTCAGCTCCTCATACATTCCGAATATTTCAACCGTTGTATCTTTGGTCTTTCTTAGAAGATGTTGAGCATACATATTCAAGATGTTTTCGTCTACTTCATATCCCATGGGCATGATCCAAGCAGTTCTAGGTTCCACTGCTTCCATTAGACACTGATCAGTATCAACCATGAAGCATACTTCATTTTTGTATTTCTCAACAACTGATTTAGGAATTCTTTCCCTTAAGTGCATCATACTCTGGAAGTTCTTGAAGTAACCCCATATTATAATTTTTTGAGCTTTGAAGTCACCAATGCTGCGAAGATGATCTCTGATCTGAATGGCAATTGGCTCATCCTTATTCCAGTGCACACCTCTTACCCCAGGTACCTTATTCATAAAATAGAAGAATAAACATAGAACCAATGTACCATACTTGAAGGTGTTTTTGTTATCTTTCTTGATCTTGTTCAAATTTTCAATCAGTTGATTCTGTAGTAATTCACACAGATCATAGTCAGTATTCTCCTTTAGCATCTTGTATGCAACATATATAGTTGTTCCAGAAATAAAATTTTCTCTACTCAAGTGGTAGATCTTGTACCCAATCACCACAGAGGCGAATTTAACATCCGATTCTATAATATCATTTATAGTCATTGCTCTTCTATCAAACTTGGCACCAGTAGCATTTGTCATAGTTTGGTTTTTCACAGCTTTCAGCATGGGCAATTCTCTAGTTGAGTTTAGCCTAGTTACAATTCTGATAGCATTCTTGGTAATCTTAAATGGTTTTAACAGCCAAATGAATTCATCATGCATCTAACTCAAAACATATCGAACCCATTCATCCTCATCAAATGTTGGAAACTCCATAACCTGAATAAAGTGCTTATCCCAAAGTGCTTTATATTCGGGTTTGAGTTCGCGATTTTCATCACTAAGTTGTTTCTCATACAGATCTACATATCTTGAATCTCCAAATTCATCTATGTTTGCATGAATATAAACCCTAATGTCTTCAACATGCAATACACCATACGGAACACTTGAAAAGGTGCCTAACGGGTCAACTTCTACTAATTTGTGAGGGTACTTCTTAAATTTGGGTCGAGGCCTTTCAGTAATGTCAATAACATGAGGAGTAGCCATCTCAATAGATTTTAGATTCAAAGTTTTACAGATAGGTACCTTTTTTCTTCCGCGAGGTTAGGGTTGAACAATTTCTGGTTGAATTTTCTTTTTGTGCCTCAGTCTCTAGATTTGTAGCTCAAATGTTCTTCTTCTTGTTTCCTCTGAATGTAAAGTGATATGAATGAGTGACCAAATGACCTTGTATCTTTTGCAACACCTAATTTGGCATTGTAATAAATGTTTTGCCCTAATTATATCTGGTTGCTTTGTTTTTGATAATTCTTCATAAATCACTTCACAAGCTTTTATATCAAGATTTTTCTTTCCAAAAATTCTCCCATAAGTTTTGAGACAAATCATAAATATTTTCTCTTGCTGTGCCATTTCTAGGCACCCACATTCTGGCTGGGGGAATTTGATTTCTAATACTGCTCCCCCTGATCCATTGCCCCCAAATTAATTCCTGGATTTCAGCATCAAATTCTGGTGTGGACTCATCACAATTGTTTATTGTGTCTTTCTTTACCCAGGTCTTGTTCATTTCATTTTGTATCTCATTCACATCAATTTTTTTCTTGCCTTTGTCTTGTCTTTGATCATCTAGTTTTCTGCTTACCGGACCTCTTCTTTCATTGTTCCTATTTTTTTAGAATCTTGCAATATGACCAGATTTGTTGCAATTAAAGCATACTTGATTTCCTCTTGATCTGCATTGATTAGCCATATGTCCAAATCCATTGCAAGCAAAACAATAGCCATTGAAAGAGTTTCCATTTGATTTATTCATTATCATACTTCTACATTCATTGGACTTATGGCCATACCTTTTGCATTTGAAGAATTGACTGGAGAAGGATTGACCATTTTGATTTACTATGCTTCTACACTGAGTAGCTCTATGACCATAATTGTTGCAATTAAAACAATTTCCATTGAATGATGGATATCTTTGAGCATTAGGTTTTCTTACCGAAGGCTTTCTGGTTCTATTTCTTTTATTCCTTGGTTGAAAATTTCTTTGTCCAGATCTGGAGCTTTCATTTTTCTCATATCTAAGATCATGCTTGTCATCATTCTTTTTTTGTTCTTCAATTAAGGTTTCAAGCTTAGCTGAGCTTAGTTTGAACTTCTCCTTATACTCATTTGCAATTTCTAGGTCATGCCTAAGAGTGATAATCTGTCTTTCAAGTTCTCTTTCATTGTTTCTACTTTCTTGTAGATTTGACTCTAGGAGACCAGCTATACCATCTAGTCTACAGTATTCTTCAGTTCTCTCTTTCATATTTTGTTTCATCTCTTCTTTAGTTTTCTTCCTATCTTCAATTTCCTTGGTTAGTCTCATTACTCTAGTTTCCATCTCATTTCTTAGGACAACAACTTCCTCAGCTAACTTTTCACATTCCTTTGTCTTCTCTTTCAGGGCCTTGTCTTCTAATTGAGGAGGTTGATCATTTCCTTTCGATTTGCTTAATTTTCCTTTTAAAATCTCAATGAAGTCTTCAACCTGTTTGAGTTTATCTTGCAACTTTTGGACTTCTATCTTAGACTGCTTAAGATCATCTAGGGTGAGATTAAGTTTCCCTTGAAGGTTATATGCATCCATCTCCTAGATCTTCCTTAAGCTGTTAAACTTTTCAAAAGGAACCTTGCTCTGATACCAATTGTTGGATTAGGTCTGAACAACTGAGGGGGGGTGAATCAGTTGTCACACATTTACAACTTTTTCTACCTTTAAACTTTGTTGACAACTTATAATCTAATTAATGAGATAAACATTTCAAAATCACATAAGTAGAAACATAAACACACTTGACACTAAGATTTTTGACGTGGAAACCTGATTAAGGGAAAAACGATGGTGGGGGTTAACCCACAAGAATTAATACCCTGTTAAAAGTATTTTACAAATGAGAATGCACATGCATTCAGGCTCACTGCCTAGAGCTCACTGCTCAAAGGAAGGCTCACTACCTATAGAAAGTATTACAAGAGAACAACAAAGATTTGAACTGATTAATAGCCTCTGCCTATGCATGGATTTCAGTTCTAGTTAAGTACATAAACTGATTTAACACATTTCATCTTTACTCTGCTCTTCTTACTAATCTTCCTTCATTCGCACTTTGGATTTCTACTCCTTTCACACATACACCTTATTCACACATACCACACACACTAAATCATCTAATTTCATCAGCTATATATCCGCAAAATGATCTACAATCATTCTATCAGTCGGCTTCAACAATACGTAGAACATTTAAGAATGCTCTGCTCTGTCAGCTAGATCTATGCATAACTTAAGGTGCGGACTAAAAATTGCTCTTGGAAATCATTACTCATGTCGGCCATAATCACTGAATGCCACCATTTGTCCAAGAAGCATCTTCCATACATCCAGAATCAAGATCTTCTGCAAGGTCTGCCTATTCTTCTTCTGTCTGCTCTGTCAGACTAGAACGTGTTACTCAGATGCTAATATCATTTGATTCCTTCATCACCAAATGACAAAATTCTATATTTAGAGTGTACTTGAAATGTTGTAAACTACCTTAGATCTGCAGCATACCATGCCTTTCCACTGGAGAGATCTAGACCAAAATATCAGACCCTGTTACTGCTCTATTCCTAACTACCCGGACTTGGACAAATTATGTTTCTGACTTCTGGTTTGAACAAATTATGTTATGCAGATGTCTAGGATGATCTTAGTTGCCATCAATGACAACACCCATCAACTCAAAGCAATGTCTCTTGCCAACAACAAATAAGATCATATTCTAGTGTCCATATTCATAATATGGATGATGTAACAAGTAAGGTCCTAGAGGTGTAAGAGAACCACCTAAGTTGCCAAATAACACTAATCTTAATTTGGGTATTGGCCTATACATAAGAATAGATCCTCGAATGCAAATTCACAATGTGGGTAGTGGAACCAAGTGTAGTCCATAGATGTAACCAAACGAGCTGAGTTACTAAACAACAAGAAGCCCTGCTAGGGTCATGATCAGGCAATGTGTTGCATAAGACAGGGTAAAATAAATTGGCACAAGAAAATCACACATTTTGGAAAGCTGAAAGTAAATTGTACATTGTAAACTATCATTAAATAAGTAGCAAAGACTGATACATACAATGAGAAAACATATTTATGGCTATTTTAAGTGTAAATAAATGAATTTACCACTCATATTATAGGTTCTTTAATGTTGAATAGAGAAAAGTTCATCTTTTAGTTTCCCATCTAAGTAATTAGTTGCATGCCACACCCAATATTTATCACTACCACCATACTCCTCATGTTCCTACAATGACATTGATGCCAAAACCGTGAGAAAAAAATTTCAATCATGAATGAAATATATTCACAAAAACATTGTACACATAAAAGTTAACTACAATGACTTAAACTAGACAATATGAGTGCAAAATAATTTGTTAAAAGTACAAATATATTTGTGAAATCAAACCATCAACAAACTATCCACTATCTAGTATAGAGATCTTATAGATGATCAATGGATTAACAAATCATCCCATTTAAAGAGCACAAAAATATTTTGTTAAAACTTAAAAGTGATTGTCGTAGTGATGACATGGATTCAAGACTTTTTGTGCATACTTTGTGGTTTAAAGCGATTTGTACAAGGTTAAGGTTGCTTTCTCAGTCACAATGACTCCAATTTTACCTATGCTACAATTAGCATATATATTATTCAGATTGTATACTCTAGGGTTTCAACCCCATGAAACAACTTAGGGTAATCAAAAACATTCCAATACGCCTACACTTGGAGTACAACTCACACCTTAATAGGACTAAACAAATTTTGGCAAGAATACTACATATTTCTACAAATCAAAACTAAAGGTAATGGAAAAAACTGAAACAACACCTTCTCAAAAGAAGATAAAGATAACCATACCAGTGTCATACCACAACTGCAATATCTTTTTAATAGAATCACATGTGACCAGGTGAAGAGAAGATTAGCAAACAATTGAAATTAGGGGAAACATTTGCAGTCATTGGAACACAAAATACTTGCAACAGTCAGAAGCTGCCATCTTTTAAGCAGAGTGTAAATGTAGAAAGCTTCAGTAAAGGAGTGCACCCATCTCACTAGCAGGATTATTGACATGTCTTTCAAATGAAAAGTTTTTTTTTGGCGGGTTTTTTAACACTTCAAGCAAAGTAGCCTTTTTTTGGCTGCATATAAAGTGTATCTGCACTAGTAGAATTTTGGCAAATAAATGACTACGTGACTAAAACTTTTAGTCACGGCAACTAAAAATGACTAAATTCTACTAATTTTTTACAACACATCTATAAATGACTAAATAAATGACTAATTTGATCATCGAGTAAAAAACAAAACTAAATAATTAGTCACACAAATAAAAATTAGACAATATGATATTAAAGTGGGTAATTAAAAAAAATATTTCCAATTGAAAAGAGAGGGAAATTTTTCCATGAAAAATAATTCAAACAAAAGAAACCCCTGTATAATCGTGTGACAAAGAAGAGTTTTTGAAATATGGTGAGGTAGAGTTATGCTCTGAAATGGGTTTTCCATTTGGAATTAGAGGTCAATGGTTCTATTGGAGGCAATGATGGATCTGATGTGAACAATGTCACCTATGTAATCACAAAATGTGCTTAATAACTTGTTGGCTCTCCTTCCCAAGCACTCTGCCAAGTTGCTCTTATGTGTCAATCAGCCCCTCTAGGTAACCCCTATTTTCTCCTTTTATTTGTCCTCTCATTTTGCCCCATCTGTCTAATGCAGTTTTGGCTAATTTTAATGATTTCTTGTGTATTTTTTATTGTAAATTTGTTACAATCTAGCTTAATACCCATTTCGGTTTCTACCAGCCCTATCATAGTTTAGTCCCCTGAATAGTCATTATTGTGTTGAAGTATTGGTTATTAATACAAGTGTTGGTATGTTCTGAAGAGTATTCAATATGCTCTGTTGTTAAAATAGGGTTTGATTTTTCTTAATTGGGATCATCTTAGGTGGTTCGGCTTGGCTTAAAATGCCCATGTGATGAGCTTGCAGATCAATCTAGGGTTTCTAGCTTTTTTTTGTGATATGGAAGTCACCCTTCCAAATGTTTCTCTCCCTGATGATCGTTTAACTAAAATGTCCTTTTAGCATGATGATTTTCCTCTCATTGGAAAATTCATGGGAAGAAGACTAGATGATGTAAAACTCTATGGATGGATATGGAATCTACAAGGCTAGATACAGAGTTAAATTCTTCCTTTTAAGGATTTCTTTCTTCTTCAAGTCTGCTAAGGATAGAGAGTTTTCTCAAACAAGGGTCATGATATTTTTGGCAAATATGGGTTGTTTTTATGTCCTATGGCAACCATTTTTAGACCTAGATCATCTCTTTTTTAAAGGTTCCCTTTTGGATCCCACTTCTACAACCTCCCTCTAGTTTGTAGAGCAGTGAAGATAGTTCAATTGCTTGCAAAGATCTATACCTCTAGACCAATGCTAGTCACAAGTTACATAGTGCATCATAATGATTGCCTTACACCCTATGCAATTGTTAGTAGCTAGATGGCACAACCAATTTTAATCATCAATATCAACACTATAAAATTATATGCTTATGTGCACCATGCAAATGATACTCATGCTTCCTAGCACTCAAAAGCTCTCATTGCCACATGTTTACTTGCATTCAACACATCTAAAAAACTAAACATAAAATAAAGGGCACTTGATAGAAAGGTTTCCCTTCAAATTTAACTCCAAAACCTAACATACAATTCAACAAAATTACCCCTCAGATTGCAACTCTAATATCCAATTAATTTACCCTCAAAATTATCAAGCCTAACAATTCAGCAATATGACCTCTCAAATTTCAACTCTAAAATCTATCAATTTACTGTGCAAGATAACAATTCTTTGGGTTCTCAAGTCTTTATCTTTCTACTTCCTTTCATTCAGAATCATATGGTCATTAGCTTCTCAAGTTTTTATGTTTCTATTTCATCACATACTTGCATTATCATGTCGTAAGATCTCTAACACAATACCATGGAAGCCTCAATGCATCTTGTATAAAGCCAAATAGTTAAAAAAAACAACAAAGTAAGAAACATACTCAGCAAAAGTGATGATAAATTGGCAGATTATCTTCTCATTTTTTTGTACAGTTGAGAACATTCCAAATGTTTTCAAATGTCAAATTCTTTGATACATCAAATGACTCGTCCAAATTATTACTTTTTTTTAAAATAGAAAGTTCATAGTTTATAATACTAAGAAATAATCAATCTTTTTGCCATTTCTATGATCTGAAAGCAAATAACAAGCACTTAGGAAAGAATCAAAAATAACAAAGTTAATTAATATGGCATCCTAAAATAAGCCTCAAACAATATAAGAAAACAAGGATTACAACCTAGTTTGAAGTCTTTCCCAAAATTTTGAATCAAGAGTAAACCACTAATGATAAGAAACAATAATAGGAAACATGGTTTACAACCTGGTCCCTATAAATTGTTGACACAAAGCAACCTAAAGAAAAAAGAAACTACAAGATGACATTTTTAAATAATCAGAGCTCTATAATTGTTTAATTATGATTAAGTATGTTTGCGTGCTAAGCCTTTTCTGTACGATGCATAATATTGGCATGCCCATGTGTTGATGATTACCACCACAATGAGGATGCTCAACAGGATTCATTGCCACACCACGAACCTTGGGCCAACAGTTTCTTTGACCCTATATTTGTGATTTGCATTTCCATTTTTGAGCATTGGCTTTTCTATCCTTCCACCACTAGTAACCTTACCAATCATGGCTCTGTAACTACTTGGCACAATCTTCTTAGCTCCAGATGGAAGCTTTACCCTGTAAATTGAAACCAATTTCCAAGTCTTGACAAACAAGGCTGTTAAAAATCTACAAAATCAAAAATTACACAAATCTGAACATTAAGAGAGAACTTAGATAATTGTTCCAAAATTATTTCCACTACCTTTGGAGTAATTACATTTATCAACTCACTGTAACCTTGGAAAAAAATTAAGCATAGTAATATGCCATAAGTCTCCACAAGTTGTACACCTCGAACTCAAAATAGTTTGAAAATAATTTGGAAAAAGCCACCATCCCTTGTTATCCTTAATTTTCGCACACCTACCAAGACCTTTTGAATGACCTATGGGACTACGGTGAGAGACAAAAACACATCAATGGTCAAAAATACAAATATCTTTCACATGTACTTGGTATGGGGTGCTTATGAATGAATCCTGGAATAATTTTAAAAGAAATATGGATCCCTAAGATGGATTTATGAAAGGAAATTTGCATGAAACCAACTGGGACTATGATAATTTTGAATGGTCCTAACAGAGACCACATTTTTTTGAGGCATTCTATCAAATAGTTCATGTGCCTTGTCCATGGTTCCACATTTTGTATACATGTCCTCCAGGGCAGTTGCAACTACAACATTTGACAAAATTCCTCTATCCTTCATGCTTTGATGGATGTCCATACCCTATTCCAAAGCAATACTCTAGATTTTATTATATTGGCACAATGTCAACTAAAACTAAAGCCACAAAGACAATTTAGATATTTAGAAAATTTAAAGGCTACTGAGTTTTCTTCTTTTAGCTAATGGGCAATTTCTTTCTGCATAAATTTCTCATTTCTCTCTGTGTAAATTTCTCATTTGTCTCATCTTTCCTCATTACACAGGTTGTTGCTCTTAAACTATTTACCCTTGTGACATTATATTCAACCATTATTCCTATTTCACTATATGTGTCAATTAAGGTAAGAATTCTTGTTTAATGAAGTTTGAAATTCTATTTGATATTCAAATATGCTTAACATGGAAACCACTTTAATTTTCTTAAAACTACATTTCTGTCTTTGACTTGCTTCTTTTTTAATGGCATCGAGATGATAAAGTTTATCCAATCTACTCAATTCATCAATAAAGATATACTTATGTATCATAAGGAGAGAAACACTCCTACTTTGATATGGACATCAAATCTGAATGAGGAGCTAAGACAGGTCTATGCAAGTCACAATTAAATGTGTTTGAAATAGATAGTTTAACAATTGCTTGATAAAAATTTACAAACAAAGTTGAAAAATATATTTTTGTATTAAAGTTTAAAGTTTAAACCATTTTCCAATTTGCTATTTGTTATAGTTTTTGTTAGTCAAAACCCTCTCTCCCCTGCGAAATGAATTCCTAGAACAAGTGAGGAAAAACATCATGAGTGTTATTGAGTCTCTTTTGGGTTGGCCTTACTGTGCCACCTGGACTTGGTAGACCATGAAGGGGGCCCACAACTTGGAAATTTCAAGCCCAATTCTGCAACTATGCAGTCCATGAGACCACATTTTTTTGAGGCATTCTATCAAACAGTTCATGTGCCTTATCCATGGTTCCACATTTTGCATACATGTCTACCAAGGCAATTGTAACTACAACATCTAAAGGAATCAAGGAATCAAGGCTTCTGTATACTTCAAAGGAAATTTTATTGAATGCATATCTTTTTTTATGATCTTGTTTATCAAGTCCAGTAATTGTTAGTTTTTCATTGATAATTTTCTATAGATTTTTCATTATGGTCCAACTAGGAAAACTTAAAAAAAATCATTGATCGAGTACTGAAAACTATATTTTTGCTTTGCAAGTCCTCTAACGTAGAGCTCTAAGGGATTGATCCCCAAACCCTTGAAACTCCACAGCTAAAAGGCTTCCTTCTATCGGCGAGAGAAAACTAATGTCTTCCCGACATATTCCATCAGCCAGACTGTCTATCATCGGTGAACCAAAATCCTTCAACACCGAAACCCTTTCTTTTGCCGATGGAGATTCGACCCTTCACCTATCAGTAGGACCTTCTTTGTCACTCAGACCTTTGCATCAACCTTCCAACGATTCCTTTCACGCCAATATCTTGTATATGCATTCTTCAACCTCCTATTGCCAGTTTCCTTTACCTTCACTACCGGTCGCACCTTGTATCCAACCTAATGTTTCTGCGAAATGTATATTCTGACATACATTCAAAACATACAACTTAAAATATGCATTCGCCGAATATACTTTCAAGATATGCCTTCAAGGACAGTTGACCGACGTTGACTCCTTTGTATATCAGCCGATGTACATTTGCGATGTACATGGCACTCAAAGATGCATTTGATGGGGTTGACCAACCTGTTGACTTCTTTGTATATCGACCGAGATCTTCAACTTTCTCTCTCCTTTTGTATGTTGATGAACTTGTACATTTAGAATGTACATTTACCGCATACAACCACTTCATACAACTGCAATATACCCATGACACTCAACTGCGGAATACACAAAAAAGTAACCTAATGCACCTTTGCGATATACACATAAACTGTATATTCACAATGTATGTTCATTGCCTTGTATCTTCACAATGTATGTTTAACACATACAAATGAGACATACAAACCACCAGAGGGACTCGATATGCTTTTGCGATATATACATAGAAGGTATATCTACATACAAAAGTGATATACACAAAAATTGTATGTTTATGAACCCACGCGGATTTTCACTGTTTTGACATGCTTTATGCTTAGCGATTAAACAAGACTATCTCTCCCTCCAACATACAGACTTTTGCACTTTGCCAAACTAGCACATGAGGATGCTAGGGTTCATCGAAGCATGCTGTAACCGATCCTGCAAACACGAAAATGAATGAAACAGGAAAATGAAACAAAACATAGATCTATATATACAGCCATTCCACCGATTACAAAGTAATCCAACCGGTGGAATGGGCTAAGCACCCATTTCAATTCCAAAGCAGAAAATTGATTTCGCAGTGAATTCAATAAACTAGAAAGATAACACACATAGGATCTTCTTATTACTTTCAGAAATGCATACAGATATCTGATTTCACAGTTGCGCAACTACTACTCTGTCTAACATCTACTCTCCCTATTATCTTTTCTATATCCAGAAATCAACCCGATCTAGGGTATTTAACTACTTACTAACAGTAGTACTGACATGATTCCCAGTGGCTGGGAGATGATTCCAGGTGGCTGGGAGATCATAACTAACTAACAACCTAGTTAATGCACTCGACAGGTGTCCCGTGGGACTTACAAACATAAACTGAATTACGAACTAAGATAATTGGTCAAACAGACCTTATTACATTAAATATAGAAAATAGATAAAATGCATAAGACTCTAGTCTTCGTGGGGTGCTCCTGCACCATCCTCTCTTTGTTTTTGCAATAATCCAGTGATATGACTATAAAATAATAAGAGGACCTTCTCAAAAGGCAATGATAGTCATTTGAGGCTGAGCAACACTTAAATACCCATGGATGATAGGGTTACACTGAGAGCCATAAGTAGAAGACACAAGGACATTTGAAACAATATAGTGAGAAGAGTGTGAAGAGATTGGATAGTTTCAATCTAACCTAGAAACAAAAAATGAAGGTCTTGATCAAATGGCATCATGGCAATACCAGTGTTTCCAAAACAATTATGACCATGGTAGAAGCACTCTTCAAACTTGAGTGAATATGTTTGCAACGAGGATGTATGACAGTGAGGATTGAAAGAACAGTTTGTGAAAGAGCTTCCAGCTATGCATGAAGAAAACCTACAAGTGACTATCAAGGGGTAGAGATTCATGCAAAAGACAGTGATCATGCAAACATTAAAAGATAATATTAGAGTCAATGAGAAGAACTATGCAAAGGTTACAATCTTGTTAATGTCTCAAGAGGCATTTAAAGGGGTAAGGAGAGAGCCTTCTAGTATGCAATTGACAGTGCCAAATCTCATGATAGTCAAGAGTCTTCATGTTAGATGCATGAACACCTAGGACAATACCATAGAGTTGTTACAAGTGAGCAACAACAAGGTTGAGGGTTATCATGAGCTATCTGCCAAGACAGATATTTTGCAACATCAGTATCATAATGGGATGTCGATTTATATATTAGAGGTGATGATATGATATGGCAGTTGTTCATGATAGTGATGTGATAAGTGACATGACCAATGATGGAGTATGTGAACTTGTAACAGTCTAGAAGATGACATAGAGTGCATACCTAGGTAACAGTAGTAGTGATGAACTATTTTCAAGGAATTTGGAAAAGATACAGTGATGTCAAATGCAGTCAAGGCATTCAATAGAGGGGCAGTGATCTACGTTGATGGGAGACAAAGTACAAGTGAAAGCATACCAGAATAATGAGCTAGGTAGTGGCAGTCATGAGGCATTGTTATTTATAAAGGGAAAATGCATGGCAATAGGTTGAAAAGTGATTAGACAATGCATTTCAAGAAGCTACAAGTTTGATTAGGACAATGCATAGCCTAGTCATAAGGCAATGTTGAATAACAATCCATGACAATTGAGGCATCCTACCAAATATGACAGTCATTAGAGGCATAATAATCAGAGATAAGAATAGTTTATTGCTATAGGTAACAATTCACAGTGGCAGCTTATGAACTAGAGCAAGTTGGGTGCATGAGATAGGATCTCTACAGAGATATAGTGTGATTTTGAACTAGGACAGTGAGCTTCATGGGACAATCATGGATTTGTGAAGAAGAAATCTATGAATATCTTTGTGCTTTTATGCTCAGTGATACTCATAAAATCAATTTATTGCTCATTCTTTAAGCTATGTATTGTAACCATGAACATTCTTTTAGCAAAGAGAAAGCATTGTAACTTATTTTCAGATCTGTATGTTGTTTGTAAGCATTTGTTATCAATAAAACAAGTTGTTTTTACCTTCTCAAAGTTGTTTCATTGTGCAAGCTTCAAAATATACTACTAAATATACTAATGACTTTAAATGCAAGCTTCAAAATGACTAAATATACTACTAATTGATGTCAATTAATAATTAAATTGACTAAATATACTACCAATTGACAGAAATCAATGAACAATGAAAAAATATGGCCAAATATATGACCAGTGTTAAATTAGTGAATAAAAATGACTAAATATACTAGCAAATTGATCAAAGTGATGATTAAAATTAATGACTAAATACACTACCAATGGACAGAAATTAGTGAATAAAAATGACTAAATAAGTGACCAGTTAATGACAATCAATGACTAAATATATCAATGAATAAAAAATGACTAAATAAGTGACCAGATTACTGCAATCAACGACTGAATCAACAACTAAATTTACTACCAAATCGATCAATCAAAACAACCAATAAATGACTAAAAATGGTTTAGTCATCAATTTGGTCGTGTTATAAATGACTGGAAATAAACTACTAATGGTCACGTGACCATGTTTGTCATTTATAAGCATTTTTTAGTAATATATTGTTGTTTATGTACTAGTGTTGGTTGCCCATGAACAGCATAACAGTCTCAGGAAACTTGTACCCTAAAAGTTAAAAAAGCGGCAATAAACAACAACAAATAGGGTTTTACTCTCAAATCCAAAGAGTATTGAGGGAATTAAAGCACAATAAGAAACAAGGGTTTTTCTCTGTTAGATTTTAACTTCAAAAGGGGAAAATTACACAATAGATTGTTATACCAGAAAATTTGAATCAAACCAAAAAAGAAAGAGTAAATGTACTAGTGTGTGATTCAAAATGAATACCAGGCGATGATAAAATTTTAGAGGGTGGAGGGGGAGAAACCATTATCACCTCGTAGGCACCCCAAAAGCTCTACCTACACTCTTTCCAGTGGCCGCACAAGTTGTTTTAGCTCACCAAATTGGAGAAGTGAAAAGTCAATACCAAGGACGAAGAGTTTGGAGGAGTGGAAAGAAATAGCGGTGGCAAAAGCAACGTAAAAGCACATAAATGGCTGGGAAAATGGCCAAAATATTCAGGTTTCAACATTACAGCATGTTAAATACATATATAAAATTATTATAATTAATAATTAATATTAATTATTGTTTTATATAATACAAAAAATTAATATATAAATATAATACAAAATATAATTAATATATTATATACATTTAATATAATAGTAATACACATTAATTAAATTATATATAATATAATTATATTTATTATTATATTTAATAGTATATATATAGGTTATAATATTATTATATATTGTATTCTATAATAAAAATTATTAAATATAAATATAAAATTATTATAATTAATAATTAATAATTAATATATTCTTATATAGAACAAATTAAATTGAATCATTTAGTCATGAAAAACTCAATACTGGTACATAAAGATCATGGACTAGGACAAACTCTATGACCGATAACTTACAATGATGTGAACACGGACAAACACAACTACTCACATCTCATTGAATTCTCAATCAAGGATTTGTGATTTTACAACACACACACACACACACACACACAATCAAACCTTCAAAGTTACGAACAATAACAACCAACCTATGACTATGTCTCTTCTGAATAGGGACACACTTAACCACTCACAAGGACATATGTGAATAGTGACACTCTTAACTATTTACAACAATCTTCATATGTGTGAATAGGGACAAGCTCAACTATTCATTGAATCTAACACTTTTAACTTTAATAAACACTAAACATCATTGAACTAGCACAAAACAATAGTGGGACTAGGTCCTCAATAAACTTTCTCAATGGATTCGAACCACCTCATTAATCATCTCATATGTAGCTAAAGTATGGTATGACATCGTTGTCATTAACAATAACCATATTCAACTTTGTAGTTGCTTTGGCTATAAGATTTTCCACTATATCAAGAAAGTGATCTTAGAGTTAGCAATGAACTCAATACTGATAATTGTCCATAAACCTCCTATATCATCTATCCTCTTAGGTAAGTGTTTCTCCCTCATCCAAATAGATCTTAATGGCCATTACATATCCTCTAGCCTCTTAGTTAAGTTTTTCTCACTCAGCCAAATAGATCCTAATGGCCATTATATCATGTGCTCTAATAGTTGACACATTGTTTTTCATGATACTTGTCTTGTTCATGAGACTAGGATTCCTCCTAATAAAAAATCTTCTTTTATGGATATCAAGTATGACTGATAGTGCACCCATGTACAACATAAGTATTGTAAGCTCATTATTTATGAGAAAAGCAATTGTTTCTCTCAAACTGTAAGGAATAGAGAGAAATCCTTGTGCCAAATTTTACACTATATAGTAAATGTTTGTTTGAAATGATTTGAAAGTTACAAATTTATTAAAATTCCTTCAGGAAAAATTCTAAACCTAGAAAACAGATGATGAAAATAATTAAATTGAAGAAATAGTAGAAGCTTTAGAAAAAATATTTTTGAGATATACTTACACAATGAGATAAAAACAATTCAAACCTTTAAACACTTTGTTCAAACCATAGGCTTAGCTTTTCCAATTAGATATTACCTACTTACCTTTGCCAAGTAGATATTACCAATGAGTAGGAGAAGTACTTGGATGAGGAGACTTGGACTAGGGAGTGGGAGAATTGCTTGGATGAGGAGACTTGGACCAGGGAGTGGGAGTAGTACTTGGATGAGGAAACTTGGACTAGGGAGTGGGAGAACCACTTGGATGAGGAGACTTGGACTAGCGAGTGGGAGTTGTACTTGGATGAGGAGACTTGGACCCAAGAGTGGGAGAAGTACTTAGATGAGGAGACTTGGACCAACAAGTGGGATTAGTACTTGGATGAGGAGACTTGGACTAGGGAGTGGGAGAACTACTTGGATGAGGAGACTTGGACCAGGGAGTGGGAGAACTACTTAGATGAGGAGAATTAGTTTTAGAATAAGGAGAACTACTTGGATAAGGATAAGGAGAACAACTGGTATTATTTCTAACCTTTGGGCAAGGAGTGGAAGGACCCTTAGGTGTAGGAGTCCTCCTTGGAGTCAAATTGTTTTATTATTTATCATCTTTCCAAACAGTGCATATCTTGTTGGGAATTAAGGTGTCTTAACCTTTGCAAATTCCTAATGTTGTATTTATTTATCCCATGTTGAGTTAGCATAGTCAGCACCTTGTGTATATGTAGCAGGGTAAATTTTGGTGACTTTGGCAGTCGCGGTTTCCCCCTTGAATAATTAACGGGGGTTTGGGGGCAACGCCCCCAAGACAGGATCAAGCGGTGTAGCCCCTTGCGGGGTCTAGGGGTAGCACCCCTGGCACGCTCCCTGTCATGGTACAGGGCGGGGTCGAGGGGCAACGCCCTCATGTGGGCTCAGGGGCAATGCCCCTAAAACCTCAAATGATTTTTAATTAATGACAAGTGTCGGTGAGTATCTCTGCATGAGAGAAAGGCATCTTTGGGCAGTCAAGGGAGTTTATGACATGTAAGAGGAATATGATATTTTTAGTCAGTGTATGACAGATTCTCTTATAGCTGTAAGCTGCATAAGAGCATCTGTCGTAACCTATCTTGGGACCAGGCACCCACTTCGGGATGGGATGTTGGACAAGTGTCCTTAGGTGTGGGTTTTGGGGCATGAGTCCAAGATAGACGCCCATCTCTAGAAGGTTCCATATTTACCTTGTAAACTCTATATAAATAGGTGCTTGGATGGGAGATAGATAACTTTGGTACGAGTACTGTTATGCTGCCGGAATATCTCCAGATTCAACATTCGAAGACTCCTGAAAGAGCATTGGCTCTAAAACTGTATTGTAATATGATATTGTTTACTATAATACATTTGAGCTGTGTTTTGGAGTGTGGGGTTTTTTACCCATAAGGGTTTTCCCCACGTATATCTTGTCTCTCTCTCTTCTATCTACTTTCTGTGTGTATGTGTATTGCTACAATATCTCATGTTAATAGTTTAACATTGCTGTAATAGTTAGGATAAAGTTGAATTTGAATAGCCCTCTCCTCATTAGATTAGTGTAGGAAGCATTTTCTGCACACCTAGCTTCCTTTCATATCTCACCAATTCCACTTAGTGGTGTTGGTGTTGTATATGAGGACTCGTGCTTTCTTTTAATCCAATTGTTCAATTTTCCTAGAAATGGGTCAACCTGAAAATACTTGTTGGGTCTTGTTTTCATGATTTGAAGTTGTATACACTTGAAATTGGCATGACTCTATCTAAATAAATATTTATAATATTTATTTTATCTAAATTCCTCTATCAATAAATAAATTTATTTATTTGATTCATATTCTTCCAACAATTAAATAAAATCAATTATTTAAATCCTTAAATTCTTCTAATATCCTCCAGCAAATTAAATAATACCAATTATTTAATTAGTTCTTCCAAAATCATTCTAAATTAAATAAAACCAAATTATTTAATTGTCTCTTCCAACAATATCTTCTCTAAATTTAAATAAATCCAAATATTTATTTAAGTTGTCCATTTCTTCTAAAAATTGAGTTATCTCTAAATATAATTCAATCCTTGTGCACATGCAATTGAATATTCTAAATATTTAATTGAGCTAAAATATCTTCTCATCCTCATGCAATATTTGTCCTCTAGTTCTAATCAGTTAACTCTTCTATCTATTTTTTAATTGATTTATCTCTTCAGTTAACTCATTCTTCTATTTTATTAATTCCTCTCATGCAAAATAGAGCAGGACACATGTCCTCTTCCTATTCATGCACATCCTCTCAAGTCTTCTCAACCGTTGATCTTATTGTTCTTTCTATACTGTTGATCTTCTCCCTCACAAGTCTATAAGTACAACCCTATTCCTCCATTTCTATCATCCAAGCTTTTAGTAAACTTACTCTACATGAATTATAGCGCGCCTTTGGCACCAAATCATTCCATAGCTTGCGATCACCCTTTTATCATTGCAATTGTGTTGAAGAATCTCTTCATTGTAAACCTATCATAGCCATTCCCACTTGACATCTTGGAAAATAGAAAGGAAGTGCACCTTCTGAGGGCCATATTCATACACAAGATCATTTGAGATAGGCGACCAATGGAAGCCACGAAGTAAAGAGGTTTGCAAGGTTTGAGTTCTTTGTTTGTTTGATCTTCTTTATTTCTTATTTCATTGAGTTATTGGGCATTATTGATATTCATGCACATTTTCCCATAACAGAAGTAGATGCCAAGCAATTTCACTAATTTCCTTCTTGGTCTTTGGTTCAAAACCATACAACTCATTCACTCCTTTGATAAGGTACAAAACCACTCTTTTCTTCCCTTCAAAATGTTCAATGAAGTCATTGACATTCAAAAGTGAGCTTATATCATATCCTATCTCTTCCATGGATTCTCTAATAGCACATATATGATCATCTTCATTGTGATGTTCCTTCTTTCCCCTAGTAAAACCCCAAGAACCACTATTCCATCCCTTCACAAGAAAACACTTCTAATGAAACTGGTCCAAAATTATTGAGCCTACTACTGGAATAGTATTCTCAAAGCACTTGAAATCATCAAGTATAACATCTAAATGGTTAGCATGATAATCTTTAAATGGAACACAACTCCTAAAAAAAGAAAGGTGAATTCCCTTAGGCTAAGGGACTTGAGATAAGGATCTTGCTCTATTATATAGTCCTCATATTGCCAATGAGCTAGCTCTACTTGAAACATTAGGCTTGGCAAGGACTCTAGTTCTTTTGGACCCATATTTTGAATAAATTTAACATAGAGTTCTTGGATGATCTCCTTTGAAGGATAAACCTCTCTGATAGATGTGCAACTTGATTTTCTTTGTTTTCTAGATCTAGATAGAAAAACCCTAGAGTTACCATAATAATTATTAGGAGTTATGGAAGGGATGGCTTCAAATGTGCTCATATTGCTTCTGTGTGGACCAATCCCTCCCTTGAGTAAAATTCTAGTAACAAGGGTGGATGCCAAACACAAGGGTTATGAGTAAATTTATACAATGGCAATAGTCATGTCTATTAAATTAGCCTTTGCATACATTCAATGAAATTTGGTGAATGATAGATTTTGTCATTGAAGTTTGGGAATAAGTTATTGAATTCAATTTACTAATATAAATTACAATAAAATTCCATATAATTATAGAATAACATATTTAACAAAAACTTAAACCTGTGACTAAACTCAATTTTATATAACAAGAATTAATTAAAAATTACTGTTCATTTCTAAGAAATTGGTAATCCATTATTTTTCTCTTTAAAAAATTGTTTATATCAAACATTGGCTTGATGTTTATATTAAGTTTTGTGTGATTTTAAAAAATAGAGGGTTTATTTTAATAAGTAGTAGATGCTTAGCTTAACAAGCTATTGTAATAATAGTATGTGTTTTCTTATCGATAGATGAGGTGTGACATAGCATTTTAGAGAGAAGGTGGGAAGAAGTTTGAGATGAATATATTCATAAGTTTAATGTATTATAATTATACTAAGTGGGTGAAGATTATAGTTGTGAACAATTTATTATTAATATAAATATGTTATTAATATTATTATAATTATTAATAATAGTAATATTATATTATTATTATTATTATATTAATAATAGTAATATTATATTATTATTATTATTATAGTATAATATAACATAATGTTTTTTATTAAGATAAGCTGCTAGCACGGGAGCATAACCTGATAACAAAGCCAAACGGTAGTAGAACAGGCCCAAGGCCACCAATAGCCGACTAACAGCCGATTAACAGTTCATCAAAAAACTTAACCAAAACATAAAATAAGTCTTTAAACAAGTCTTTAATAACATAAAACAAGAAAACCCTAGCTAAGAAGAGTTTTCCAGTCATCAGAAACCATGTTGATTAAATTTTCCTAATCCTCCATCAAAGAATCCACGGTCTTCTTTTGTTCCACCTGCAGAATAGAAAAGGCTTCAGCAGCCTTTTGGGATGTCCTTAGAACTAGCTTAACCAGATTCTTGACTTTGTTCTCCATTATAGACAAGTGAGATTTCACTTTAGCAAGCTCAGATTCCAGCTTCTTGTTATCAACGTCCCTTCTTGCGCTCATCACTTCCTTGTCAGGGGTTTCCTGCACCTCAGTATCTTCCTCAATAGTGCTATAGAATGAGTTATTCATAGAAGTAAAGTGGCTCGTGCCCTCTTGTTCCTGTGTAGGGGTGGTTTTGGTTCCCTTCATTTTAACATCTTGCACAATGTCTTCCTAATCAGAAGCAGTGGAATAATCCACAATATTTATTCCCTGGGACATACCTCCTGCCAATCTAGGAGATCTCCTCAAGGTCAATCTTCTGGTAAAGCCATCCTTACCCAAAGCAATTTATTTAACAATCAAAACCTCCTCCTTCCCCATATTCCCCTGCTTTTTACTAGTTTCTTCAACCCCTTTCCTCTCACCTCCCTCACTGCATCTCTTTTTAGCAGTTTTGTATTGTGCAGGACTCCCTCCCTTACATTTTTTGTTATCTTGTACAGGGTTTCTGCTTTTCAGGTTACAGAAGCCCTCAATAGCAACATCATGAGATTTTTCCTAAGAGGTCTCAAAGGTTTGACCCAGGAATCTTCTACCAGAGAAAGCTTTTGAAAAAGAGGTGGTCTTTGACATAGGCAGAAATCCCCCATGCACACTGCGTCTTGTTTTTTGGGAATAAGAGCTATGAAGGCATGATTAAGTTGCTTGAGCAACTTGTCTGTCCTAAAAAAAATCTCTGGTAGCTTCAGTGACATCTTTCCCCACTATATCCCAATACTCCTGAAAGAAAGAAGGGGGGAATCCATTAGGTCCCAGGGCTTTATAGGCCCCCATAGAGAAGAGACATGCCCGAACCTCTTCCTTAGAAACATTTTTGCCAGGTTGAGCATTATCCTCCTCATTCAGCAGGGTGGGAATAATATCTATGAGCTCCTGATTAATACTACTGTCTTGGGCTCCCAAGAAGTTCTAAAAATAAGAAGCAGCCACCTCTCCAATCTGTAGATCTGTTTCAACCATGACACCTCTATCATCCATTAGCTTAGTTATGCTATTTCTTTTCCTATGCTTCATCATAGATTGATGGAAGAACGAGGTATTCCTATCCAATGTTAATGTAATGACATAATATATAATTATAGTAATATTATTTTTTAAATAGTTAGAAATTAACAAGTAGGATTAACCTTTTCAAATTAAACTTGTCTTGTACTTCCATGTATTTAAACCATCAAAGGCATTTGTCAAATAGAATTTTGGTCAATGTCTATCTAGCATGCTAATATATTTTTTACAAAATATTAATAAATAAATGTATTTATACAAACTAAATTAATACCAATCTATCGGCATTTGTTAATTTCTAGCTATTTAGAAAAGAATATTATTATAATTATATATTATATCATTATATTAACTTTTATGTTATATTACTGTTATTATTAAATATAATAATATTAATAACATATTTATAGTAATATGTGTTGTCTTTGGCTTGTTTAAGGCCTAGTTTTGCCCTGGGGCTGCTTTCTAAAGGGTTATGGACCCTCTTTTCTAGTTGAACTAATCAAAAATATATTTATAGTAATAATAGTATAATAATATAAATGGGAAGGTTATTATGATAATAATATCAAATAATAAAGATATTTTAAATAAATCTATCTAGAAAATGTCATTGTTATTTTATTATTAATTATATTATTTTATAGATATTTAAAATATTAATATTACAATTACAATGAAGGAAAATTAAAGAATATATTAATGTGAATATAACACAATCTAATATATTAATATTTAGATGACTAAAAAATATTAATAATTAATATTTATACACAAATATATATCAATATCATATTGCTAGAATATTAAAAAAATTAAATTAAATAATTTTTCATAATATGGAACTTAGCATTACCTAAGTTATTTTATTTACTTTTTTTTGAACTTGCAAATAGATTACTAATATGAAAAGAAGAGTAAATCAAGTGGCCCAAGAGGCCACATCAAAATACAATTATGTCGTATATCTATCTAATTATACAAGTTAAAGTATTTGTCTTTTACAATAGCATATATCACAAAATCCCCATCCCATATATTTCTTTAACTAACTATCTTTTCTTCTTTTTTCCTATCTCGACCTAGATCATTAAGCTATCCTATCCTCCTGATCAACCTATGCACTACCAACCAGTTCTATCATGTCCATCTGTTCCTAAGATTCCACTTGATTCTTGTATAGACTGCATTCCCCTGATCCCCACTCTTTACTATTATCCGGCTCTGTAGAAGTTCTAATCATAGTACCATCCTTGTCAAAATTCTGGCAGCAAGAGTCCATGGGGACCAATCCATTCTCTTCCTTCTCTATCTCTAGTTCTAGGCTGGTGCATTTATCCTATTCATTCATTTTCTCCTCATGGATCCTAGCCTTCCTATCTTTGTAGTCATGGGGACAAAATTTAGCTAATTTTATATATCTAACCAGTAAACAATAGTTGATCCCTCATCCATAATCTACATGAATCTTTCAGTACGAATCTTCATAGTCGTTGTAGCCTGCTCACAAATAGATCAAAAAATGAGTCCCACTATGGACCCAATAAGCTATCTTTCCCTACCCTGGTACACATTATCATATTTTGCCTTCCATAAAGCCCACAAGATCTCAGTAGAAAACAACAACCAAAACAAATTTTTAGCTTTATCAACATTAGAAAGAAAACCACAAACGATGTTAATTTTGGAGATACAAACATTTGACAACTTCCCTCTAAATGATTTAAAGAACAAAGACCAGATTTTTTTTGCAAACTGACATTCAAAGAAGATATGTTCACTATTCTCAGGACTTTTACAAACTAAACAAGTGTTATCTAGACCTAATGCGAGCCTGTCTAATAACAATAACCATCTGAAACAACACTTTTTTGGTTCTATGACTCTAGACCAAATATTAAACATTAATTTAGACCACACTTTAGGCTCTAGACTGACTCCCCACACAAGGTTAAAGTGAGCAAATATAACATGTTTATCAGTCACTAATTTATACAACTTCTTTGGGCTCATCTTTACAAATTCTGTGGCATCCTTCCATCTGACATGCTGCCAGTTTTCTAGTTTTAGGTTTATTTCTTGTTGAAAAATGTTATGCATTGACCTTGTAAGAACAAATATGTTCTTTTCTGAGATTCTAAAATATTAAATTTTGATTTCAATTCCTCCTATTTACTTTTTTACAATTTACAGACATCATAATATATATTTGCAAAAAAATATGGCACATGACATGGGGTCAATTGGACACCCCTAAAATCTCCATTTACTTTTAATATTATTTTAATCCCCTTTCTTGATTATATGAATTTAGTTTTTTTTAAATATAGGTATGCTAGTGATTAATCTATCAAGAGTAAATAGAAAAGTGATTGGCTCAAAATTTGAGCTATTAAAGATGGATTTTACGGAAATACTATTTTGAGTCAAACAAACACACTAAAATCAAGAAAGAGGGAAGTATGGAATGGAAGGCTAAATTCTTACCTAGAATTTGGTTATTAAACAAATAAATTTTTTAATGTTAAACAAATAATATTATTTCCTTTAACTCTATGCAAATATTATAACAAAAATTGTAATATATATATTAATATAATATTCATATTAATGTGATTATTTAATTTTGATTCATTATATATAATTTATAAATTTGATATTTTAAATATTAATGAAATACTATAATTAATTATATATTAATTTAATAGAATGTATATTAAATTATATTGGAATATTAGGTCTGCATTTTTTTATGGAGTGTGGGGGTAGCCGTCCGCACCCTATTATAGATTTGACTCAAGAATGCATAGAAGACACAAACATGCTCAAGAAAATGATGGTGATTTAACGCTTCATCAAGCTGAAACTTAGTCGCAACCACATAAAAATTTGGGTTGAAAGCTCCTGGAAGCTTCCTGCATGCTAAATTTTTTACCGAAAAGGTTTTTTAACACCATCTTTCTCTCTGAAGATGACAAAGACTTGGTCCTTGTTGGTATAAATATTTTTTCACCTAACTCTATATTCTTACACCCAAACAAGTGACAATTGGACCAACAGTTGAACCAACTGCAATGATGTTTTTGAATGATTCTCTACTTGTTTTACAAGGCACAGCTACCTTCGAATGATATGCAATAAATAGAAATATAGTATATGTTTTTCACGAGAAAGAAGGAAAGGTGGTGCTTTTAACCAGAAAGCATAAAAGGCAATGAATCTTAATACAAATTGAATTTGAAGAAGCACAAAGACTTCAATAGCTATTATCAATCACAATAGTAAAGAATCACATCAATTATCATACAATCACTACTGTAAACCATTCATCAAAAGATAAATATCCATAGAAATGAGCAAGAATAGAACCATCCAATCACTTCAACACAGAACCAATAATTAGTAGACCAGTAGCATATTCAACATAGGAAGAATAAACACCCAAATAACCATAACACAAAGTTTATGATCACTGAATTCCCAGGGTACCAATTTCAATTCATATATCAAAGTAACTAAAAGTAACAACACATCAAAATTGATCTCCAACCAAAACAAAGTTTGCCAAAGATTCTAAACATCGACAATCTTCCAAAATTTATAGCCTTGTCACCATAAATATCTTTAGAAATAAAAATGGCTTCTTGGGGATAGTCGATTTAAAGATATTTTAAAATAAACATAATTTAAAGAGAGCTCTCCAGAGCCAATAGTTTTTGCATGAAATAAAATCAAAGCATATGAAAAATTCATCAAGTGACAATTATCACATCCTCATCAAGAACAACCTCCCTTTGCACTGCTTCCTTCTCCTTACTTTGTCTATCACATGAAGTTGAATCACCTTGTCTCACTTGAGTCACCACCGCCCACAATTTCACCTTATATGTCATGTACCTACCAATGATTGGTGTTAATGTATTGCCACTTGGGTTGCCATTAATACTAGCCCGAAGATTTTGTTTACTAATCATCCGATCGGCATTCACCATCCTTTTATAGATCTCATCGATTTCACTTTTGAAGGTTCTGAGATAAGTTGTCATCCCTCCAAGTTTTCCAATTGACTCACCAGTGACTGTATTAGTAGCCACCAATTCCTCATTAATCATCTTCTTGATATTCTATTTTATCTTTTTGATATCAAGCAACTTATCTTCATCCTCCCTAAACGCTTGTGTGTCTAAAATGGCGAAATTGCTCTTAAGATCTTTCATATCAGTGAAATAGCGGGTCAAGGTACTCCTTATCTCTTCCTCTACTACCCCCAACACAGACATCCTCCATTCAAGCATATCTAACCATACTATATATTCCATCTCTCCTAGGTTATTTAGGACCTTCTCAACTACTAAAATGTTAGTATCAATATTGGCCATCTCTTGGACTTCTTTAGACACCATAAAAAGACTATTGTTATCTTTTCTAACAAGTTGTAATTCCATGGCCAATGTCTCCCTTTTGCTGGAAAGAGAGGTGTATAACTTAATAGATTCCTCAATATAAATCAAACCATCAAGAGTGATTTTCTCTACCCATTACTCAACAGCACTACCTAGGGCCTAGCTCCGTTTGATTTGTTGCCACAGATTGGGGTCTGGGCTATCTACATCTATACTAGGCATTTCCTCTGCAGGTTGAGCAGTAATTCTCAAAATGGATTGAATAAATGAAGTTAATGACCTCACCTAGGCTTGTAGCTTGAGGTACTCCTACCGCTCATTCTTTACCCTTTTTTACAATGCTCCATAGAGAATTTGGCATGATAGATTTTCGCTTCAATAGTGGAAGGTCCCATATCAATCCGACTCAAATTGAAGTTAGCTTCAGTGACCTCGTCTTCATTTTTGTCACCCATAGGATCTACAATTTCCAAAATGTGATGCCCTATGGAAGGGTCTGCTACCATTCTAGACATCCTTTTAGCCCTTTTTGTCTTGGGTGTGTCTTGCAATAATTTGGCCACTATGTCTATGTTCGTATCAATCCTGGGAGCGTACTTTTTCTTTTTCTCAACAACCTTCAGCCAAGTAGGAGAAGAGGAAATAGAGACATTAGCATTAATGCTAACATTCAAAACCACACCATCCAAATGCACAAGAGGGGTATTGTGCTCTAGAGGATGACTCAAACAAAGGGACATAGGATTACCAAACAATGATTGAAACACATTATCTTCACTGATTTGATTGAAAATCAAAAAATCATTATCTATTGCAAGGGGGGTAGAAGGGGACACATGGTCTGCTTGCAATTGGAAAGTAGCCCATCTCTTATCTGTTGTTGCACTTAGAGGTACAGGCTAATTGTCCTACTCACAAGCAATTTTCAATCTTCTCACATTTTTCAGGTTGCTCATCATCTCCACCAATTGTGAGCCAACTCTATGAAGAGTTATGTCCAAACTTAATGTGTTTTTGGGAGTATGAGTAGCCTGAGCCTTGCTCTATTCTCTAGCAGATGATTCTTTTGAGGATGAAGAGCCAACCTATTCTCTAAAATTTTTATCAAGTCATTTCTCAGTTCTTCTTAATACATGGAAATGACGAATCATAAGATCCGTGACCTCTTTTTTTGACCAGTGCATTTGAGGTAGGGGTTACAAAATAGCACCATGATAACCTTCATCCAAAATGTCTGAATTATCATCTATACCTTCCAGGACTTGTAATGGCAATTCAAAAGCACAAACTTGGTTGACTGTCAACCTCATCCAGGTCCTTCTCTGCACTTCCCTTTCATCCATGCAATCCTCCCAATAATCCTCAAGGTGAGGCTTATGTAAGTATAGATTACCTCCATGCATTTTTCTCTTCATGAAATTCGTACTGTCAAAGGTTGACCTTATAGGCAGTGAGTGGAAATTATACTCGGCCAACAACTTCTCTACACTCCAAGCACTATCATTACTTTTGCAGGAAAATAAAGATAAAGACACGGGAAAGCAATATCATTTCTTCTTCATAGCATGGTATTTGACATTTATAGTCACCATCTAATGACAAACTTCTAAAAGCACCAGAAAATCTAAAGGATGCCTTGGCAATTTTAACAGGGCATTTTCAAAACTCCCAATTCTCAAATATGAAAAGCGATTAAATTGAATATAGAAAATACCAAAATTCATTACCAAAGCAACTGCTTTAAGGGAAAATCTCTTCTCCAAAGAACCTTCAATTTTCTTCGCAGATAGCATGAGGAAAGCATCATTCACTCTACAGAAATCTTTCATTCCAATATTTTTCTATAACTGTAGGAAGTAACAATACATAGGTGTGTCTGGAGTAAGAGACCCTTGGGTTCGTAAATCGGGCTAGACAACCTCTTTGATGGTTAGAATGTACACCAAAAGAGAACACATATGAAAAGTCACCTTCTGCAGAAAGTTCACTAGTTACTCGTGCATGTGTTCACTTATCAATTTAGCCTAGTCTATGTGTTGAGATTCACCATAAATGAGTAAAATGAATTGGAACATCTAGTATTTGAAAGAGTCAGATTCAGCACTCCCGATGATATGATGTAATAGAGTAATCATATTGGAGATTTCCTCTTTAAAGTGACCTCTTTTATGTTGGGAATTAAGGTGTTTCAACCTTGGTAATTCATTGCATTTATTTATTGTAATGTATTTATTTATTGCATATTCTGTAATTAGGATGCAAATCCTGCTTTGTCATATTGTGGGAGTTGGCACGGTGATGTGTCATCCTATGTGGAAGGTGACCACATGTAATTTTGTCCTCACATGAGGAGATAGGTGTGCCACTTAGTGGTAGAGTTATTTTTCCATGTGTCAGCACTTTGACTAGTGTGTAAGTGAATCTTGACAGAAACAGTTATGACAGATTCCTATGACAGAATCTATGATGCATAAGAGTCGTAAATGGAATGTCCTATGACAGGTGAAGACATGTGTCATAAGGCATTTGGAAGAAGGCATCTTTGGGTTCCCCAAGGAGGGTTGTGACATGTTGTAAGAGAATATGCTATTTTTAATCAGTGTAAGAATCTCTTACAACTGTAAGTATTGTCAGTATGACAGATTCTATGATGGTCGTAAGATGCATAAGAGCATCTGTCATTGCCCAACTTGGGAATAGGTGACCATATTGGGATGAGGTGATATGACAAGTTTCATGACCATGTTGCAGTGTTGGACAGGTGTCCCTAGGTGTGGGTTTTGGGCCATGAGGCCTGTTGTGTGGTTACACAACACGCCCCATTTTGACCTGGCAAAATAGGGACCCAACTTTTTTGGCTTTGCTTGTGTGTTTGTTTTTCTTGCTGGCGGTCTGGTAAAATTCAATCAATACAGATAATCCTGCACAATGGCTTGGGAAGTCATCATCATGAGGTTAGTTTGTCAAAGTTCATATTTCATTTCATTAACCTCAAGTTTGGAAAGAGCATCAAATTTCATGAAGGTTTGCCTTTTACATCACCCTGATATTCCTTAGGATGTAAAAGTTATGAACGGTCAAAATCTTGGTCAAACCTGATATTCATAAGGGGGTAAGTCATCATCATATTTCCCAATATTAGTTATCTTACGAAATATCACCCTAATCCAATTTATCACCTGATAAATTATCTATTCGCGACCTGTGGACGTCATTTTTAGGTGGTTGTGATACTTACCCGTCACACAACAACATGTATTCCGCGAGGATGATATTTTGAAACATCACCTGATATTTTGCATATAACCTTATCTTTCAAATATCATCCTATCACCAAATATCACCCTGGAGCCATTATCCTGATGACATCATCCAACCTGATAACGAAGAGAATCGACATGATGATTACGCCATCATCATTTTTACCTCACAGAGGTATATTTCCTAAAATCACCCTTTCATAAAATATGACAATGACGTCATAGTGCTTCAACGATAGACTAAACCAATATCATGATGACATCATCATGATATTCCGAGAGGGGTCACTTAAGCAATGCATAGGGTCATCATCCTTTTCAAAACATCACCCGATATTTTGAACATCCCCTGATATTTTATAACATGACCCAATGGTCCAAAGATAACCTAATATACCGACATATGTGTTCCCGCTAAGATGCGGATGGTCATATTATGAGACAGTCATATTTTGAATATCACCTAATATTCAAAATATCACTCGATATTACAAAAGATCATCCTCCTCTTCTTGTCACGCGACATTGAATGCTTATTAATGCGGTAGGTGTTTCCCATTAATGGCTAATGCAATGGTCACACCTGGCAACCTCTAGAGGTTTCCGTGCGAAAACTTAATGATTAAGATGCATTTAATTAGATTGTACCCTAACAGACCAAATAAATGGGTTTAGAAGGAATTCATAATGTTATTGTGCACTTAACTCATGATAAGACCAGTTTTATACAGAGCCGAGCTTTCAAACCTTCCTGCGAACTACCTATGGATGTATACAGCTTGAATCAGAATGAAGGGTGTGATTATCAATAGTATCAGGATTATCCCATATAATCATCATTGTAATTCAAAGGGATAAGCGCACCAGGTAAGTAATTGAAACCCTCTTGCTGTTATTCTATGCATATCCAGGTAAAATGATGTTCACTGATTTGGAGCTAGAATTTCTATATATCATGATGAAATAACTGTTTAATAAACATATGCATGATGCCATAAAGATGTAGAGTATATATATATGCATGCATGAGATGAAGTATCAATCTTGAGACCAGTTCTCGGCATTGCAGGAAATCATGGCGGACAAAAGATTGATGAAGTCCAAGGCAGAATTTGTTAAGCCAATGTTTGCATAGCCTGAAGGTGTGCAGTTCAGATACGGAACTATAGGTGACACTCACCAGGGTAATACAAATTTGGTTGCATGGGCAAACAAGATCAACATTAATAATGAGGATGCTCTGCTTGAGGCCATTTTTGTGTCTGGGATGTGGAATGCAGCTGGTTTTCCATACTCCATGGAAGCTCCTGAACTGGTTATTGAGTGTACCAGAAATTATAATCCCCAAACAAGGAGGGTGGAGAAGCATGGGAGAGTGTATGTAGACTTATCTATCAAGGGCTTTTCCACCATGTTCAATTTGTCATTGGGTAAGAATGTTGTCAGCATTGACCTGAAGAAGCTGGAAAAAGAATATGAAGTTAATAAGAAGACTACTAGGAAGAGAATGTATGGATGGAGAGCTAAAAATAGTTCTTATACAGCCACAGCTAAGTTGCTTGTTCATTTATATAAATTTGACTTTGATGACAAGTATCAGTTCATGATCACCCTACTCAGTCGGGCAACAGGGTAGCCAACAGTTGGAAGTTTCAAAGATTGGATGTATGGAGTCATCCTAATGTGCTTATACACTGAGAACAGGCCATTATGGGCCAAAATGATAAGTGATGCTCTAGATGAGCAACTGAAAAACCTAGGAGGTACAGAATGTGCTTTCTATATGACCTCATACATTGTTTATGCATGTGCCTATAAAGGTACATTTAATGGATTGACTACAGTGGGGAAGATCGATGGCACCACCAATGATGCACACATCTGGGACCATTACCCCCAGTTACAAAGAGTTAACTACCTCCAGGATTATAAATTGGTGAATGATGCATTCTCTATGCATCTAGTAAGGACCATGGAGGAAGATAGAACTAAGAGACTAGCATGGAAGCTCAGGAGGTATTATACAGGCATGGAGCCTGGTTCATTCAATTTGCAACCTTTTTATACATTAGGGTTGAAGGATTTCAAGACTACCCTCTCATGCTCCCAAGATATCCAACTGATGTTGTAGTATTAATGGAGTTCATGAGGCAGATTGTAACGATACTGGATGCCTACAAAACTAATAACAAGCTTCCTCCAGTATTATTTTCAGTAACAATGGGCTGGTATATGTGCCCAGATAGTGAAAATATTAAGAAAGCCATAGTTGGCTTAACCATGATGAAGTTACAGCCATTTCCATTGATAAGACCATATGATCCTTATGGAAGGATGCATAAGATTATGGGACATCCCATTCACCAAAGGCATCTTGAAGATTTTTGGGCAGATTGCGAAGATGAAGCTAAAGCTCGAAGAAGAAGATATCAAAGGTTAACAATTAACCAGATCAGAACCTTTGGGTGCATTTCCATTCCAATGCAAATGAAGAAGGATGATGGAAAGATAATGGCTAATGAATACGAAGAGAAGAAGATATATAACGATACCATATCAGCCCTGGATCTTACAATGTAGGAGGACATCTCCTTGGATCCATTCACGGGCAGGATATTACAGCTAACCCAAGCTTGGGTTGATGAGCAGGTAAATATACTGAAGAAAAAAGGTATGGCCCTTACCATAGATAACAAAAAGAAAGGACAGGAGCTCTCAACTAATGAATATGATGATTTCCTAAATGAAAAGAAGAAATCCAAGGGAGACAGGTTGCCACCTCAACAAAAACAGAGCAAAAGACCTCCTAGAGGCAATAAAACTGCAGAAGAGCCCAAAGGGGTCATTATTGAGAGAATAATAGATACTGCTAAGGAAGTGGCAGCATCAGGAGAAGCATCAGCATTAGGCCAAGCTTCAGCATCATCTGTGCCTCCTCCGTTGGATAAGCAAAAGTCAAAGAAAATACAAAAGGCTAATGCAATGGTTACTGAGACCTATGAGGAAGGTCAAGCTTCACAAAAACAAATGGAAGAGGATATCCCTCTGGAAGAGGAGCCTGAAGAAGAAGAAGGTCCCATATCCTTCACAAGAAAAAGAAAGGCACCTTAGGTGATTGCTCCCACACTGAAGAAAACAAGAACATCCATGAGAGGTGAAATAAAGCAAAGCCCCATTATACTAAGAGGGGTAGGTAGTGAAGTTTTTTAGAAAGGAGTTGCAGCACAATGTACCACTTCCTACCATTGTGAAATTTAAAGCTGAACAAGCTGAAGAGCAGTTCAAAGGAACCTCTAGGGCAGTTCCAGGTGGTCTTGTCTCGTTAGAGGAAACAGTAGATTTATCTGATGATGATGTGGTTAAAGATGTAACTGCTCAGCAAATGGAAACACTTGCTGCAGGCACCCACATCACTCCTTTTGGGACCCCATCAGTACAGGGAACTGGAGAGAAACAAGTTGAACAAGAAAAAGAAAGAAGCCCCGAGAAAATTGCACAGCAAATAGGGCTAGATCAATTAGTTGAGCAGGTCACCAGCCTTAAGGTGGTGGACCTTTCATATATAAAAGATGTGAGTCCTCAACATCAGACTAATGCACCTGATTAGGAGAGTAAAACTAAAGAAATAAAATTGATTGAAGTAGGAATCCATACTCCAGATTTGGGTCAATCCCCACAAGATATAACTGAGGAACCTGAGATAGTGGAAGTCCGAGGAAAAGATGAGGAGGAAAAGGTCATACCAAATGAGGATGTCCTCCGGACTCAAGAGACTTCAGGAGGTAAAGAAAAGTTAGATCATGGTGATCTAAAAACTCAAGAAGAGGTGTATATTTTAGGTGCAGAGAAAGATATGACACAAGATTAGGCAGAGGCACCTAAAGTATATGAAATAATATTCACCGGTGTAACCATACCTCAAGATGAGAAAATCAATAAAGTAGATGTAGTTAGAACGGAGGAAGCAAAAGATCAGGGTCATGATATTCATGATGATCAACAGGATCACCCTCCAGAAAAAGAGGTTCCTCATCAGGAAGATGTACCAAAAGATCACTCTCATGAAGAGCATCATGAAGAAGAACAAAGAAAATCACCTTCTCCGTCAAACACAGATGCACTTACAAGAAATCAAGGTGATGATCATGATGATGATGCAGGAAACCAAGGTACAAAGGATCAAGTTCCTCAGTGGCTGGAAAGAGAAATTGGCACTAAAACAGGTATGGAAATTCAAGAATTTGATGTGTCTACATTATTTTCAGAAACATTAATAAAGCCCAAGAGGAAGGCTAGGTTGACTTCGGCCATTAGAAGGGATCCTACAACGGGTAGGAGGATAGCACAAGTAGCACTCCCTACTGTAGATAAAGAGAAAGGTAAAATCACTCTGGATGAATTCCAGATCAGCACAGTGGATTTGGGGTTTGCTAATGAAGACCAGGAGGGTCAAGAAGGAAAAGACATAATTGATTCATTAATCCAGAAAATCAAAAGAGAAAAGGATAAAAATAAACAACACAAAGAGCACATTGCTCAGTTACATACATATATAAAAGGGTTAATTAACCCTGAGGATACTTCAATAGATCATGCAGTCCCATTAACTGCTATTTCTCAAGAGGAAGTAAATAAATTGGATCTCATGAAGCATGAGTCATCCATAATGAGGAAGTGGATGTTATCCACATTTGATGATGCAGAAGAAGTGGTAAAAGCATCTTTAAAGAGATGGAATTCTTTAAGCGTCTCCAAGAGAAAAGTTGATAAATTGCAGATGATCGGGAAGAGATCTTTTCAGTTGGAGAAAATTTTGACCATCTTGGAGGAAATGAGGGCAATTGATCCTCAAGTTCTCATAAGCAACCAAGTGCTAAATAACAATAATGCATTATTGATAGATATATGGTATAAAGACATTCAATTTGAATGTGATGTACTTAAAAGGTGCAATAATAAGCTGAGAGGAATTAGCATGAAACTACATGACATGATGTCTTTTGAGGCAGAAATTTTGGAAATGCTGGAAGGGAAGGTGGAAGGGAAGATAGAAAATCAAGACGAGGAGTTTGCAATCAAAGCTCTACATAATAACTTCCAACAGGTAGCTGATGACCCCTTAAACCATCTGACAGAAGAAATCATGGACAAGATCATGAGGATCAAGGTCAAGACAGAGGATTATAACGAGACATCAAGCAGCAGAAAAGGTAAATTAGAGAATCTCCAGGGCAAATATCAAATGCATAGGCACGCCATCATCAAAGCAAAAACTCTAGATGGCGGGGAGATAGAGAAAATAGTACAGTCATATGAAAATATCTGGACATCCATGCAGGTCCATGTACAAGGAGAAGCTCATCAAGATGATGAAGATTTTGAAAGTGATGATACTAGTTCACATCATGATGATGATGAACAGCATGATGAAGATGCATCATAAAAGGGAATATATGCATCAGGTGGAAAAGAAAGTAGGCTGTCTAGATGGTTGCCAGCTGGCAACATGTGCCACATGGAAGGAATTGACTTGGTCAATGAATGTGAACCATAGATTGTAATAGATAAATCTTGATCATAGATCATTTTTGTAATGGATCCCTCACCTTGTTCTATAAAAGGTGCAGGGATGCCTCATTTTAAACATTCAAAACTTAATTGAAATCTGTTTGCTGAAATATTCAGGGCTCATTTCAAAGTTATTGTATACATATATGTTCTTGCATACTTAATGAATGAGAAGACCATTTTGATTACAATCCATCATAAATCTTGAGTAATTAGTGTGTGAATTCTAGATATATGCTTTGATTTGCTGCGTCCCTTGGAGTGCATATCATCTTGCATATGTTGTCTTCATACCTTTCCTTTGAAGTTAGCATCGACTGTATCTAGCTGTGGAATGTTCTGGTGAACATATGGTTTGATTTGTTCTCTTCATGACTGTATCTGATGTATATGTGGCTCAATGGTTGAAGGTTCAAATTTAATTTGAAGTATTTCTTTCAGTTTCTTTCAATTTTAGAGCATTTCATCATCATAATTGCAAAAAATTGATAATCTTAAGCAAATTATACAAATATGCAGATCCTGTGTAGAAATAACTCTTTGTGCAGCATCATTATAGGAAACATTATCTTACTGATGAGATCTACGTAAGGCCCCAAAATGGAAACAGCAACACACATCAACCTCTGAGTAACGTCAGAAGCTTAAGAACTAATCAACAGAGACTTGAGATCATGAATTCTCTGAATTCATTATATCTTTCAAGATGAGTAAAAGTTAATGTGTACTTTTATTCTATGTTTGTTTGTGACTAACATCATGATCAACAAGGCCAAGTTGGATGCCCATCTCAAGGAAAGCTCATTTTTGCCTTGTAAACTTCTATTTAAGTAGGTGCTTTGAGAGGAGATGTATTATGTGATTGACATGTACTATTATGTTGTCAGATTGTCTCAAGATACAAGTGTCAAAGACTCCTATAAATACTTGCATTGCAATTGTGTTGTAAACCTTGTTGTTTAGATAATACATTGTGCAGGTTTTGGAGTGTGGGGTTTTTCACCTGAAAGGGTTTATATCTTGTCTCTCTCTTCTTCTGTCTTACATTCTTGTGTTGTGTATTGCTGCAATATCTCTATTATTGGGTTAATAACACTGTAATTGTAAAGGTTAAAAAGAATTTGTACTCATCTCTCCTCATTAGATTAGTGTAGGAAGCGATTTATGCACACCTAGCTTCATTTCAGTTGGTATCAGAGCTTGATCACCTTTGGTCCTAGTTGTTGGGTAGGAGTTTTTTGAGCTAACCTTAGGTTGAGTGGGAGCTTTGTGTAGAGTATTATGTAATCTTGTTGTAGGAAAGAGATGGCAGGCACATCTAAAAGATTAGAGGTGGAGAAGTTTAATGACACAAATTTTGAGTTATGGAAACTTAAGATGGAAGACATGCTTGTTGATTGAGACCTATGGGAAACCATTTCTAGTGTAAAACCAACTGCAATGGCACAAGTTGATTGGGATCTCAAAGATCAGAAGGCTAAGGGTCTCATAAGACTCAGTCTAGATGATTATGTCTTGTTAAATGTCCATGAGGAGAAGACCACGAAAAACCTTTGGAAGAAGCTGGGAGATGTTTATCAAGCCCAATCCCAAGTAAACAAGATTTTTCTAAGAATGAAGTTGTATTCTCTGAGGATGGAGGATGGAGGATCTGTTGCAAATCACCTAAATGCTTTCAACATGTTAGTTGCATAGTTAACTTCCGTTGGTGTGAAGATGGAGGAGGAGGATCATTGTATGACCTTTCTTTGTTCTTTGTCAGACTCATGGGATCATCTTGTTATGGCTATTGGGAGTATCGCATACACTTTTAAAATGGATGAAGTGGTATCTTCACTATTATCTGAAGAGATGCGGAGAAAGTCTTCTGAAGCAGCTAAAGAGGCTCTTGTAGTTTGTAGAAGACCCAAGGAGAAAGGGAAAAAGAAGGACAAGAAAGCTAAGAAGGGTAGATCCAAATCCTGTGGGAGATCCAAATCTCCTAGAAAGTTCAAGGCTCTCTATTGGAACTATGAAAAAATTGGGTATTTCTGAAAGGAATGCAAAGAGGAAAAGAAAAAGAAGAAGAAGAAGAAGAAGAAGAATGTCCCAGACTCAGAATTTGACAAGTCACAAGATGATGGTGATGCCTTCATTGCAGCCCTGGACACCCATGCATCTAATGATGTGTGGTTGATTGATTCCGGTGCATCATTCCACATGACCTCCAATCGAAGCCGGTTCACGAAGTATGAAGAGTTCGATGGTGGAAGAGTGTACCTGGGTGACGATTCTCATCTAAAGATTGTTTATCATGGAAGAGTCTCAATCTGATTCCCTAATGGACAAGTGAACAGGATCATTGGGATCATGCGCATCTCAGGCTTGGCATAGAATCTACTTTCTGTAAGTAAGTTAAATGATGTAGGTGTGCAGGTTGTCTTTTTGAAGGATAGATGCAAGATGGCTAGAGGATCTATGGTGCTTGCGAAGGGTACTCGGAGAGGTACTTTGTTTCAAATGGAGGCATGCACTTCACAGTGTAGTAGTTCTTCTGACTCGAAGAAAAGAGTTGCAGTCACTTCATCCCCACCATTTAAACTAGTAGTGAAGAAATCTATTGTAACAAATTCTGATGGTAGTGCATTTTGGGTACCCAAGGGTGATCATGCTTTGGAAGTTAAACTTCCTGCTGAAAAGACAATTTTATGGCATAAGAGATTTGGCCACATTGGTGAGAAAGGTCTTCGAACCCTGAAAAATAAAAACCTCGTTGAGGGGTTAAATGGTTGTAATCTCGAGTTTGACTTTTGCAAACATTGTATATATGGAAAGCAAAACCGTGTTCATTTTTACTCTAGTTCTCACAAGTCTTCTAGTGTGTTGGACCTTATTCATTCTGATGTGTTTGGTCCTATTAGTGTTCCTTCAATTTCCAAATCTATATATTTTGTATCTTTTATAAATGATTACAGTAGAAGGACATGGATTTATTTTCTCATAAGCAAATTTGAAGTCTTTAGTTGGTTCAAAGAGTTTAAAGCTTTTGTTGAGAATTAGACTAGTAAAAAGATTAAGTGTTTAAGAACTGACAATGGTGGTGAGTTTTGTTCAATAGAGTTTGATAAGTTCTATAAAGAGCAAGGGATTGAAAGACATAAGACAACTCCATACACCCCGCAGAAAAATGGATTTGCAGAGAGGATGAACAGGACACTAATGGAGAAGGCTAGGAGTATGCTTAGTAGAGCAAGCCTTGAACAAATGTTTTGGGCTGAAGCTATAGCCACTACTTGCTACCTGGTAAGAATGTCTCCTACATTAGCTCTTGTTGGTAAGACACCTATGGAGGTGTGGTATGGTAATAATCCTTTAGTTAGACATCTTTGTGTTTTTGGTTGTGATGCATATGCACATGTGCCTAGGGAGAAACAGTCTAAATTGGAGAACAAGGTTGTTAAGTGTATTTTCATTGGTTATGGTGTTGGTGTGAAAAGATACAAGCTTTGGGATCCTATGGCTGAAAAAGTGTTGTATAACAGAAGTGTTATTTTTAGAGAGCTCACACCATCTCCCGTTGTTCTACAACCAGAAGAAATAGAAAAGAAAGAGGATGTGGTTTAGTTTCCTTCTACCCCTGAGAAGACTGAACTGATAGACTCTGTGAGACCTGATGATGAGGAGAGCTCTAGCAGCTCTGAAAGTTTAGAAGAAGAAGCAAAACCTCAACCTTAGCCATTGAGGAGGTCTACACAAAGAAGGAAGCAACCTGATAGGTTTGGTTATTCATTGCTTGATTCTAGTTGTGCTTTTTCCTTGCTTACTAACACTGATGAGCCTAGAACTATTGCATAGGCTATGGGCATAAAAGATGTAGGTTCCTGGAAGGAGTCCATGGAAGATGAGATGGCTTATTTGGAGAAGAATAAAACATGGGACTCGGTGCCTTTGCTTGAAGGACAGAAACCTGTTGGATGCAAATGGGTGTTCAAGAAGAAATTTGATGTAGATGGTAGTGTTGAAAAGTACAAGGCCAGACTGGTTGTGAAGGGGTATTCACAAGTGGAGGGAATTGATTATGGTGAAATTTTCTCTCCCATTGCAAAGCTAACATCTATTCAGTTCTTGTTATCTCTTGCAGCAACTTGTGACTTAGAGGTGGAGAAGATGGATGTGAAGATAGCATTCCTTCATGGTGATTTGGAGGAAGAGATTTACATGTCACAACCAGAGCATTACATAGAGAAAGGTAAATAAAATTTGGTTTGCAAGTTGAAAAAGTCTTTGTATGGTTTGAAGTAGTCTCCTAGGATGTGGTACTTGAAGTTTGAAGCCTTTGTGTTGTCAGTTGGATTTCTGAGATTGAAATTAGATCATTGTGTGTATTATAAATTTGACAATGATCGCATTCTCATTATTGCATTGTATGTTGATGATATGTTGTTAATTGGGAATGGTAAGAATATGATTTCTGATTTGAAGTCTCAGTTGTCAGCACAGTTTGAGATGAAAAATCTAGGGGTAGCCAAGTACATTCTAGGAATGGAAATCAAAAGAGACAAAGCTAACAGAAAACTTTGGTTAAGCTAGAGTAAGTATGTGAAGACCGTGTTGGATAGGTTCAGCCTAGCAGATTGTAGACCATTGTTTGTTCCTATTTCTTTGGGGACAAAGTTGTCTGTTAATGATTGTCCAAAATCTCCTAGTGAGGTGGAGGACATGAGCAGAGTACCTTATGCTAGTGTTGTTGGCAGTTTGATGTATGCTATGGTATGCACAAGACCAAACAGTGGGAGTCCTTAGTCGATTTATGGCTAATCTTGGATAGGTACATTGGGATGCAGTAAAGAGAGTGTTCAAATATTTGAGGGGTACTTCTGAGTATTCCATATGCTATCATAGTAATCCTACAAGACCTTAGCATTCAGTTTATATTTGTGGATTTGTGGATTCTGATTGGGCGAGTGACATTGATAGCAAGAGATCCACCAGTGCTTACATGTTTACTATGTTTGGTGGTGCAATTAGTTGGATGAGTAAGCGGCAACTTGTGGTCACTTTGTCCATGATAGAACCTGAGTATATGGCAGCAACTCATGCTTGTAAGGAATCCATTTGTCTTAAGAGATTGTTTTCAGATATTGGTGTTAATGCAGGACAGATTATGATTTGTTGTGACAGTCAGAGTGTGATTTGCCTAGCAACAAATCCAAATTTCCATGCCAGAACAAAGCATATTGATGTATAATTTCATTTCATGTGAGACATGGTAGAGGATGAGAAGCTGAATTTGGATAAGGTAGACACTTTTAAGAATGTTGCAGATGCATTGACGAAACCAGTGGGCATAGAGAAGTTCAGATGTTGTTCAGAGTCTATGGGCCTCTTGGCCTATAGTAGTTAAATCTTGTTATTTCTATTGGCTCTTACAAGGTGTTCGAGAAGTGGGAGAATGTTGGGAATTAAGGTGTCTCAACCTTGGTAATTCCTTGCATTTATTTATTGTAATGTATTTATTTATTTCGTATTGTGTAATTAGGATGCAAATCCTACTTTGTCATCTTGTGGGAGTTGGCACGGTGATGTGTCATCCTATGTGGAAGGTGACCACATGTAATTTTGTCCTCATATGAGGAGATAGGCATCCCACTTAGTGGTAGAGTTATTTTTCCATGTGTCAGCACTTTGACTAGTGTGTAAGTGAATCTTGACTGAAACGGTTATGACAGATTCCTATGACAGAATCTATGACGCGTAAGAGTCATAAATGGAATGTTCTATGGCAGGTGAAGACATGTGTCACAAGGCATCTTTGAAAAAGACATATTTGGACACCTTGAGGAGGGCTATGACATGTTGTCAGAGAATATGCTATTTTTAGTCAGTGTATGACAGATTCTCTTACAACTGTAAGTACTGTCAGTATGACAGATTCTATGACGGTCACAAGATACCTAAGAGCATCTGTCATTGCCCAACTTGGGAATAGGTGACCATATTGGGATGAGGTAATATGACAAGTGTCATGACCATGATACAATGTTGGACAAGTGTCCCTAGGCATGGGTTTTGGGCCATGAGGCCAATTTGGACACCCATCTCAAGGAAAGCTCTTTTTTGCCTTGTAAACTTCTATTTAAGCAGGTGCTTTGAGAGGAGATGTATTATGTGATTGACACTGTTATGCTACTGGATTCTCTCCAAATATGAGTATCAAAGACTCCTGTAAAGACTTGCATTGCAAGTGTGTTGTAAACCTTGTTGTTTAGATAATGCATTGTGCAAGTTTTGGAGTGTGGGGTTTTTCACCCGAAAGGGTTTTCCCCACGTTATATCTTGTCTCTCTCTTCTTCTATCTTACATTCTTGTGTTGTGTATTGTTGCAATATCTCTATTATTGCGTTAAGAACACTATAATTGTAAAGGTTAAAAAGAATTTGCACTCATCTCTCCTCATTAGATTAGTGTAGGAAGTGATTTCTACACACCTAGCTTCCTTTCATTTTCAAACTAGTAGGGAGTCTAGATTTCCTGTTTCTCTCAATTTTCAGCTAGCTTGTGGCAATACGACTTACTTATCCCAGTAAAATCCCTAGCCAAAAGTGAGACACATCAACAAATTCCTCATAATCCACTAGTTTCAAAGCATGAGAAATAGCTTCTGAATCAATTTTTGTTATTATGGAGCCTTCAAAGGCTCATATCTCTTGTGAATCAAGGAAGTAATTATTTGTACATGCAACAACTAAATATACATAAGGAACAGTAGGTGGGAAACCTCCATCTTGGGTTAACCCACTGCTTACAACTTTATTTGCAAGGGAGGACCTATTTTCTTACCGCATTCTCTCCTAGAAATCTTCTAAATCCACATGACCAAGGTCTGTATCCCTCACATTTGATAGATCATCCTCAACAATAGAAAGAATTGGGGACCCTTAAAATTTATATTTCATTTTGACTCGCTTGACAAACCAGAAAGTAAACGATTCTGAACCAGTCAAGGATGCAAAACAGGTCCACAAGACATTTGGGGAAAACTAGTTATCCAGACTCATGAAAGAAAAATTGTTCTTCCTAGACCAAATAAATCACAATTACAAGTTGTCACATAAAGAGAGATGAGGAGGAGAATCCAATTATTCTAACTTGTTTGTGAAGAGTTTTGTGAATTCTCCGTCAATGTTGTGACTAGAAGCTCCTTCAACGTACACTTTGCAATGCAAAAAAAATGAAGTATCTCCTTACGAGGTGGTGAATTTATCCAAGTCTCATATCAAAACTTATTAAATTCCCCATAAATCTCATTTAATTATGGTCATGAACTGTACTTCAAAATTCATAAATGAACCCTTTTATTTCCCTTTGAAAAGTGTGCAAACACTTTTCCCAACATTCCAAATTTATGGCGATCTGACAGGTGTCACTTCTTCGTACTCTTCAATAGCTTGAAAGATGGCTCTTTGGGAGTGATGGACACATTCAGTCAGGGCGTCAGGTATTTTCTAAACCACTAAACCAAATAACTGAGAGTTTGAAACTTCAAAGAACTTTTGACACTGACTACAAAGGATTTTCTTTTAAATGAAAGACACATGACCGAAGGACAACTCTTAGAGACATTTGCTTTGCAAAGAGTCAGGGAATTGGGAGGTTCAGGAACTTTTGAACTTGTCGACTGAGGTTGGGATCATTGACTAAACATGAAAATGACTAAGTAAGGGGCCACAACTTAAAAGGAAGGCACAAAGAATAAAGAATAAGGAATAGGAAATGACTTAACATATGCATGACTTAGAAAATTTTGAAAACAGGGTAAGTGTCCTAAAAGGTAACTCATGGAAATTGGGTGAGATTCTGCTCTACATTTGTCAGTGGTCTCCTCTATTTAACCCAACCATTTATGAGCCCTATGACGAGCACAAATGGCTCTACCTCTATAATCTGCCTATTGAGTTTTGGTTAGAGAACTACCTTAGAAAGATTAGGCGGTCACTTAGTTCTCTGATCGAAATGGATCTAGAACATCTGGAACAAGATTCCTATCTCTATGCACGCATCCAATTTGCGGCCATCCAAAGGTTCCCTTCAGAGATCACCCTATGCCATGGTAAAAAAACATGGACTCAATCACTGGAGATTGAGGAGAACAAAGCTTTATGCCTCTCTTGTGGCAGTCAAAGACACTCTGGCAATAATTGCCCCTGAAATGTCACAAGGACATAATCCAATGGCATTCCAAAATGTGGTATGTCCACTCCAAATTAAGGTAGTTCAGTCCAACTCACACGTACTTCAGATGTGAACACTTTTCCCCCACCACCTCCTAAAATGGCTCCTACAATTTCTTTAGCCCCAATTGGGCCCAATGACTCTATTCACCTGATCGATACTCATCCACAACCAAAAGTTTCATGCTCCCAGATTTCTCCTACTAGCACTTTGATGGCCCAAGATTTGCATCCACCATCTAATACAGCTAGACAAATAGGATTGAACATCCCAAAATCCTCAGCCTCGGCCTTCTCAGGAAAATTGGGCTCGCCAACCCCAACTAGAAAATTCACCATTCAAGACATCCTTGCCAAGGCGCACAGAGGCATGGCCTCCTCCAACACATAATTCTCTTTTTGCTGGATCGTGGCCTTCCTGGCCTAGTCGTGTTGGCACCCACATTGGTGCCAACTTAGATTTGACATGTACTTCTATTTTGTACTCATGTATCCCTCCTAGATCTTCAAAAAATAGTGCAAGCTTTCTTTAATAACTACCTCTGCATCTCGTGCCTTTTCAAGATTACCAATTATGAATTTGTCCCTCTCACACATGCAACTTCATCATCCAACCAAGTTAGCTTCTAAATGGGTACTTCTAACACCTCTAAACTTTTGAATTGGAGGCACATTTTCATCATTTGATCCAGTTTACACACTCAGAAGGGACTAGGTATTCAATGTAAAATTTAATTCATTCCCATACCAAGTTTATATTGTGCACCTCTCACTTCTCATCAATGTTTGATGTAAGCTTCATATTCCTTTACCATGGCTTTCACACCAATTCATGGCTACACCTCTGTGTATGACTCCAATGATGCTTTGGAACAAATCCAATGAATGTTTACAGTCCAGAATGAAGACACTTTGCGGGCTCTAGTTCAGATTATCGATCCTCGTGTCCCTATTGGTCTCCACCTCCATGACCACTTCTATCTTAGGAGGTTCTTGGCATAGTTCAACCTAGCCCAAGGCTATAAAGGTTTGATGCACATCGTTGTGAAGTGGCTGGTGGCTCCACACTTGCAATTAATTGTGTTGGACATAGTCTTCTCCTTCAATAAGAGACTTCTCTTTGGAAGCTGGGGTGAAGTGTTTGAGCTTAAACACCTTCACGCCGATGCTGAGATGCAGCAGGTGATTGGCCTATTTCAAGGAGTAATAAGGGACAATATGCAGACCTGCAACTTCATGCTTGGTCAACTAGAGCACCCATTAGTTGAGGACCGGTGAAGGTGACTGGAGCAGTTTTCCTATGCACTTGCCACCTTCTCCACCACATTCCCAAGTGATACCTAATGTTCTTTTTTTATTTTTATGTACTATTCTTTCCATTATTGTTTATACTTGTTCACCCTTATGACAAAAAGGCAAGCCTTTTGTACGGGAGCGGTTCCCTTAATCACATTTATATATCAAAAAAATAGAATGTATATTAAATTAGTAGAATATTTATATTTATGTTATATTATAGTAAAATGAAATATTAATTTATATTTGTGAATAAATATTAATATATTATATTGTGTAATATTCATATTAATATTTAAGTTTTATTCATTGTATATATTAACTAACATACCTATATTTAAAAAAATATCTAAAGTACGCTGAGAGATATCCTTCTTGAGGCACCTATTCCACCTATGTGTGGTAAATTGATTAAAAAAATAGGCACCTCAAGAAGGATATGTCTCGTCGTACTTTAGATATATATTTTAAATATAGGTATGCTAGTAGCATCTAGAATGGCTATATTGTATATCTTAAGAATTATTATAATTATATAATATAATATTATAATATAGGTTAGATATATTATTATAATATATTATATATTAATTATATATAATATAACCCTAACCCTAACATTAATCAAGATACTAATTCTAACCCTAACCCTATTTCTACCCTTAGATCTACTTAATCCTAATTTTATTCCTAATTCCAACCCTAATTCTAACCACAGTTCTATATATAGATATAAATGTACATGACTTTTGGTGTTTTATTGTAACTATAACCCTAACCCTAACGTTCAATCCAATACTAACCCTAATTGTAATCCTAACCCTAACCCTAATTCTAATACTAGTTTTAACCCTAATTCTAACCTAAACCCTAACCCTAACCCTAACCTAATTCTTACCCCAATACTAATTCAAGCCCAAATTATAACTATAACCCTAACCCTAGCATTAATCCTGGTAGTAATGCTAACCCTAACCCTAATTCTACCCTTATATCTGTCCCTATATAATATAATAGGTATGCTAGAATTATATAATGTAACCCTAACCCTAATGTAAATCCTGACACTAATTTGGACCCTAAGCCTAATTCTATCCCCAACCCTATAGTAACTATACTTATAACCCTAATTCTAACTTGAACCTAAACCCTAACCCTAACCCTAATTGTAGGCCTAACTTCTAATTTGAACCCAAATTGTAACTATAACCCTAACCCTAATGTTAATCCTGACAATAATTCTAACCCAAAATTCTACCTTAGATCTACTTAACCCTAATTCTATTCCTAATTTCAACCCTAATTCCAACCATAATTCTAAATATAGATATAAATGTAATTGACCTTTGTTTTTTTATTGTAACTATAACCCTAACCCTAACATTCACCCTAATTCTAACCCCAACCCTAACCCTGATTCTAATCATAGTTTTAACCCTAATTCTAACCTAAACCCTAACCCTAATTATAACACTAATTCTCATGGTAATCCTAACCCTAATTGTAACTCTAACCCTAAATCCAATTATAATTCTAATCTTGATTTTATCCCTAACCCTAATTCTTACCCCAATACTACTTATATTACTAATTCAAACCCTAATTCAAACCTAAATTACAACTATAACGCTATGTTGGAAAGAGACACTTCTACGCATGACAGGTGTTGTCATTGATGGCAACTAAGTCCATTTCACACATCTGTAGTGCAGTATTAGATCATACCGGAAGTCAGCTCCAAGATTTGTCAAGTCCAGACAGACAGGAATAGGGTATATGGTAGAGTTCAGTATTTTGGTCAGCGGACCTCTCCAGTTAATTGTTGCATGTTGCAAATCTGAGGGAGTGTAGAGGAATGTCAAAGCAATCTAAATCCAAGATTTTAGCCTCCAGTGACAAAGGGATTAAAAGTTATGAGCATCTGAGTACCAAGTCCTAATATGACAAAATAGTTTTGTGAAGAACAGGTCAACTTGTGTTAAATCCTTATGTGGATCTAGTAGAAGTATTTTGGTGAGTTGTGTATGGGATATAATGTTAGTGGCTGACATGTATGGTGACTTGCAAGTGTTATTTCTGGTATGCATCAATATTGAGGTATGGATTCAACTGAAAGAACAGAGTACTTGTATTGTTTGTGACAAGGGTCGTTGTACCTCATCATTTAATCATATTTTAGATGTCAAATACAGGGTTGTGTCCTTGGCTATCTGCAATTAGGAATCCTATAGTTGCCAATTTTATCTAACTAATTCTAATGACCTTTACTGATTTAAAGAAATTGATCTATCTGCTATGAAATGAATTCCAAGAATATTGAAAACAGAACTGAACAGTGAATTTCTTAAAGTAAATCTATATTATTCCTTTCAACTGCAACATGCTTCTATCTATGAAAATAGTATCTCCTTAAATAGAATCTGAAATAACAAAACAATAGTACTAGCCTTCTGCCTTGGTGGTGAGAGTGGGGCCTTTCTCCACACCCTTAGGGCTGAAGTCTAAAGTAGAGAATTAGCACAAGAGAATAATATCACAACTCAATTTAGTCCAATTCCATCAGCTTTGTATTCAGAAAATATTTATGTCAAAATAAGATTACAGAAATTAGAAAAATAATCGTTGTCCTCTTTACTACTTCTTCTATAAGTTTATATCTAAAGTCAGTGATGAGATATCACTTATCTTAACTACTAGTTCTTCTATGAGATAACATCAATCTCTTTATTCTACTAACTGTCTCATTATAGAATAAATATCCATGCAATAAAAATAGATTAAGTGGAATAGAAGTCCACATTGAATCTGAGTCTTAGTTTTAAATACACTTGGGCAGTAAGGCCCTGAAATATAGGTATTTAAATCAGTTTATTAGTAACTTGTGCAAAAATCAAAAAGAGATAAAAACTTCTAGCAGTTAACTATAGACTGCCCTTAATTACTCAGGTGATGATTTGAGTAACATCAAGAGCATCCCGATCACCACTGGAAGTGTCTGACCGATAGCTGTGTTGGAAATCTATACTATTCTAAAGAGGCACTGGAGATCTATGTTTCTATCTATAGCTCTGGAGATATGATTGTGACCTTCTTGTTTAGCTCCAGTGATACTCAAGACTTCAGTCCAGCTCCGGAGATGATTCACCTCCTTATCCCAAAATCTCTCCAATCAAATTGGAAGCATTGGAGACCAGTCGTGGCATTCTGATGCAGTCATCAGGATAATGGAATAAGAAGGGATAAAAAGAGAGGTAAAAGATATATTTCATGGGTGCTACCCAACACTCATCATCCCCCCATACTTAAGGATTAGCAGGTCCTCCTGCTTCTCACAATCTAGACTTTGTCTGATGGAATATCATGTTAGTCAAGTTGTAGTCCTGTGAATAGGTAGTCCAAGTTGTGCAGTCTATATTACCATTTTCCCTGTACTGATCAACCTGCTTCATCCACTCCTACAACTTGTCATCTTCCATTTGTTCAGCCCAGATAGGTAGTGGCTCAATGATGAGAGGGGGTTTGAAACGGTCACCTATCCACTCTTGTTGGTATTTATCCATCATTTTGGATATTAACCTAGCCTTCCTCATAAATAATCTCAAGTTAGTAGGAGTAACCACTTCTCTCATTTTTTGCTCGAAAGTTAGAATGTTCCACCTTTTCTTTGCTACTGCAAGCACTAGATTTGCTGAACTATTCATAAAAAGACCAAAATCAATGGAACACTCCTGCAGATTTTTCAAATACAATGGCAAAATCTTGGTCTTATTTTTAGGGTGGTAGACATATGCTCTAAATTGGACCTTAAAAGCATGGGGGTTTGGACATTCTTTTCTGATGAAGAGACTTGTTTCTGCATGCTTCTTGAGATAAGCCTCCATTCTCTCATTCCAAATCTGATGATTTCTCATCAGTGGCATAAATGCCCTAAGTTGACATTCTCCTACAAAATAGTTGATAATGAAGGTCATATCATCTACACAGAAACCATGCAAATATAACTCACATAGAAAATTTTTGTCTTCATCAGAGCTTCTCATATATGCTTCCATGAACCCCTCCCCTATTTCTGTGTTTTCAGCAAGATCAGACAGAACCAAAGACAATTTTCTCTGCAAAACTCTTTCTTGTGAGAACAAGGCATAACTTCCACTTGGGGGCCTGCAAGACAGGATTTCAGATGAAATGGAAGCTACCTGCATGACTTTTTCTTCCAGGGTCTACTCTTTTTGACAAGGAAGTAACTACCCTCTATAATTGCAGCATAGGCTTAGAAGCCTCATATTATCTACATCTCCTTTCCCAATGGAACAATGCTTTAGGAATATCTATTGGAATTGGGCCCACATATGGGTATGTTTGCACTCCCTATTCCATGGTTGCCCTTGGGCCAATTAACTCATGACTATATTATTCCTAATCATCTATTTTATTGTTGGCCCAAGTTAATTGTTTGTCTTGACTCTATACTTTTTCAACTAGTGCTGCAATTATTATGAGACTGTTGTCTGTAGCCTTGGTAAGATCAGAAATATTCTGTATTGCCTCTGCCTCCTTATCCTTAATGATTTGGGCTACCTTTGTTTCTTGGTCTCTTAATTCTCCATCTTTCTCCTGAATTGTTTGTTGTTTATTCGAGAGCTCTACTTGCAACCCTTCAATCACCTAATTTTGCTCCATTTCTTTCTCTTTCATGGCCTTCTTGAGGTTAGTAATAATCTGGTTCTTCCCCCATAATAATCTTTCAAGATTATCAATCTCTTCTAACATCTACTGCTCTTTTGAAATTTCAATATCCTCTTGATCAGAGGGGTGAGAGTAAGTCCCTATTTCTTCTTCTGTGTGTTGTACATCAGGGTCTTCCACAACCATTGGCTCTTCACTACCAACTGCATCCATTTGCTCTACTTCAACTTCCCCTACAGCCTCCCTATCCTAAGTTTCTTCTTGGTTTTTCTCTGCAACTACTAGCACTGATGAAGGCCCAGCTTTTTCCTCAGAAGTTCTGAAACCCAAAAGAACTTTAGCTAGGAGAGCAGTATCTTTTTCAGCTTGGGTAAGCTGCCTTTTCCTTTTGCTTCTCCATAGCATAGGTAGAACAAGTGCCTCCAGAGCAGGTATATCATCCTCAAAATCAAAAGAAATAGTAAAAGTTTCTTTTTGTTCTACCTCTGGAGCAGGAGAATGTTGTGAAGTTGGACTATGAGAACCCAGATGAACAGATGGTTTTGGGGAAACTTCTCTTTGTTTCTTCTTTCTCACTAGAGGGATTTCATCTGAGTCATGAGATGCTTCTTCAGCCCAATAGTGTATACTAGATTCATTTTTATTTGGAGTTCTTTTTGTCTTTTGACCTAACCTCTCGCCTATTGGTTTGTTTAGAAAAGACTCCTCAGCCAAAGTCATCTTCCTCCTCGCTGAGCAAGTCATATATGGAGTTTGTTCAAGAATAGGTTCTCTAACTTCTTTTCCTTTTCTCTTTCTATCAGAAATGGGGGTAATAGATGAAGTTGCCTCCAGTGAGGACTTTTTACCTTTTCCAATAGTTGGAGAGGAAGTTGAAGGTTCTACCTCCTCTTCTTTCTGGGTAGAGGAAACCTCACCCATTTCATGTGCCCTCTCTGGTTCTCTGTCTTGGGGTTTGTTATCTAGAAATGTCTACCATAATGCTTCCCCATTAGCTTGAGACAAAAAGTGATGTTTGACTATCAAAAAAATGAGGCCATGGTGTTTCATAGGACCTTTTCTTTGTTGGTATTTTTCTGCAGTTGCCCTAATGGCAGAGTACAGAAAGTTTGGAATGTTTATACTGAATTCTGGGTGAGCATTTCCATGCCTCAAAAAAATCAACATCTTCATTATTGGTCCTAGGACTAAGGAAAATTGGCCATCACATGTAAAGTATTTCATTAACCATAATGCTACAGATTTCCATGGGTTTGGAAGTGAAGACATAACAATTCCTTTAACCTCATTCTTGCTCAAATGCAACTGTATTGTAGGTTCACCTTCTACAGAGAAATTTCTAATTAAACCAACATATAGAGTTTTCATATGGAAAAACCTCTCACCTTGTTCTGGCAATCTAGAGATGTTACTGATGGTGGTAGAAGTGAGATTGACTTGAACTCCTCTGACAGTTGTTTGATTATCTCTCAGGTTTTGTAGGAAGTCATCAACAATATCCTCTTGAAAACCTTTAAATTTCTCTAGGAATTCCAACCACCCTGCATTCTTCAGAATGTCTGCCACAACATCATCTTGCAAAAGACTTGTTATACTTTCTGGCTTTGATTTCTTTGTAATCCCCATCTCTCAGTCATATTCCAACCTCTGTAGCTAAAAGTTTGTCTACTTCACTCTGTGGTTTGTCTTTCCTCTTTTAACTATGTAGGCTCTGAAGGGTCTGTCTTTCCTCTTTTAACTCCGTAGGCTCCGGAGGACTGTGCTAATAGACTTGGATTTCTAGAGAATTCCAGAATCTTGAATGAGGTTTGTTATGTCAATTGATTTTACTACTTGAATTATGGGGAAGGGGCTTGAAATTGGTTAGTGTGCATATGCAGTCATAATTACTGCAAAGTGATGGGACATTCCATAGACATGGCAATAGTGCAACAAATATAGCAGCATGCATGAATTTAGAAAGTAAATAATGCAAGAGGACATGTCATAATGATGGCACCCAAAAATAGAAATGACAAGACAGTTTGTAATTAATGTTTAATTAAGAGAGAAGTACCTGAACCAATCTTAATGATGAGGACTCGATGTACTTGGCTGAAATGTTGCGGCGTTGATGAGACTTGATGTGACGTGGCACCTGAGCAGCTTCTTTGTGGATTTGCAATGGCATCAGCGTCTTTATTGGCACATATCATGCAATCATTCCCACTGAGTGGTTCAAGAATCCATGTTTCCAAGTGATGTTAGCACAGTCCTTGGTAAGTACCCATGCATATGAGAGTAATGACTTCTCCTAAAATGCATGCTGACTTCATCTTCATTCTTTCCATAAAGTGGAGGATGAATCATGTTGACCTCATCAATGATATCTCTACTTTATTTCCTAGAGAGGTGGGTCCCCTCCCAATTTATTATATTCAAGAATGGCACTTTATTGGTGGAGCACCGGAGGTGCTCCTAGTTTGCGAGCGCCAAAGGTGCTCCTAAGTCATGAGCACCGGAAGTACTCCTCGTTGTGAGCGTCAGGGGTGTTCCCAAGTCATGAGCACCGAAGATACTCCTAGTTGTGAGCACCGGAGGTGTGATTTAGTGACTCCCGACCTTGATTACCTCCATAGCTTAATTATTCCTACTTGGAAAAAAGAAGGGAACTATCATTTGCTGGTTTTCAATCCCCTTGGTCAAGAAAGATAGCCATTTACTGGTTTTCCATCTTTTTTTTCTTTTTTTTTCAGTCCAAATATGTGACAGAGAATATGTCCCTTGTTACCAAACTCAAACCTTTGATGAACTCTTCCTTAGTTGATGGTCTTTTATAGAGTCGAATTCAGTGGCCATTTACTAGGAATGTGTATGTGCTTCCATCAATGGGTTCTAGCAAAACTATTCCATTCTCAAAAATTTCCTTTATCTGATAAGGACCCATCCAATGAGTTTGTAGCTTTCCCTTGAACTCCTTGAACTTAGAATCATAAAGAAGAACCCAATCACCTTGTTGAAATGTCCTCCTCTTGATGTGTTGGTCATGTCATTGCTTCCTTTGATATTGAACTAGTTTTGTTTGTTGAATGGCTTCTGTCTAGATTTTATCTAACTCATTGAGCTGAAGAATTCTGTTATGTTGGGTTATGGAGAATGGTAGACCAATATCTAATGCAATTTTAAGTGTCTATAGCTCAAATTTTATAGACAGAATAGGCTTCTTTCCATAAACTAATTCATATGGTGAGAATTTTGTTGTGGACTTCCAAGTGGTGTTGTAAGCCCAAACTGCTTTAGGTAATCTGTTAGCCCAGTCTTTTCTGTTCATGGCTACTGTCCTTGTCAGAATATTCTCTAGTTCTCTATTAGTCACCTCTACTTACCCATTGGCTCAAGGATGATAAGGTGAAGATTTCATGTGCTTAACTTGATATAAATTTGTGAATGCTCTAATTACCTATGAAGTAAATTGAGGTCCTCTATCTCAAACTATGGATCTTGGGGCTCCAAACCTCAAGAAAATCTTATTATAAAGGAAATCATCAACTTTCTCTTCTCTTGTAAATTGGAATTCTTGAACCTCAACCCATTTAGTCACATAGTCTGTGCATACCAGAATATACTCTTTGCCTGATGAAGGTGGAGAAATTGGTCTCACAAAGTCTAGACTCCACTGTTCAAATGGCTTCATCATTACTTGAGGATGCAATAACATCTCCTGGGTGAAAGTTGGTTGTCCCATCCTTTGGCACTAATCACACTACAACACATACTTCTTGGTATCCTTATGAATACAGGGTCAGTAGTAACCATCTCCCAAGATCTTGTGGATGGTTTAGTGGGAAGAATAATGCCCACTAGATGGTTCATCATGACATGCTCTCAAGACATCAAAAATTTCATCAGCTTTTAGACACCTATGTAAAATGAAATCAGGATCACATTTAAATAGCAAACCATTTAACCATTTGTAAGATAAGCTTTCCTTAATTAAGTGTTTCTTTTGTTTTGAGGTAAAATGGGATGGATACAAGCCTGTAGCTAAGAGATTAGCTATGTCAGCAAACCAAGGTGCAGTAGAGGAGATAGCAAAAAAATGTTCATTTGGAAACCTGTCCTCCACTGGCTGGTTCTCTCCCCCTGTATGCAATCTTGACAGAAAGTTAGCAACCAAATTAAATTTGCTCGAATTATCAATTACGGTAATGTCAAATTCCTATAACAACAATAACCACCTAATTATCCTTGTACCCACTACTGGCTTATTCATTAAGTATTCGATGGCTACATTATCAGTATGTACAAATATTTTGTATCTAGTGATATAATGCTTGAATTTGTTTATAGCATAGATGACTGCCAAGAATTTTTTTCAGTTGTGGTGTAATTTCTTTCTACAGAGGTAAGGTTTTTGCTGATGTAATAGATGGCATGCATACTTTCTCCTTCCTCCTTCTATCCTAAGACTGCCCCAATGGACTCATTTGAAGCATCAGTTTGTATGTGGAATGGTAAAGTCCAATTAGGTCCTCTCAAAATAGGTGTGACAGTTAGCTTCTCTTTTAGGGTTTCAAATGCTGATTAACAGTCTTCTATCCATAAGAATTAAGTGTCTTTGTTAAGCAGGGCAAACAGGGGAGCAGTTATCCTGCTGAAATTTTCTATGAATCTCCTATAGTAGCCTGCATGACCCAAAAAACTTCTAACATCTATCTGATTTTTGGGTGAAGGTAACTGTTTGATCACTTCTATTTTTTTTGGTCCACTTTGATCCCATTTGCTGAAATGTGGTGTCCTAATACAATTCCTTCCTCTACCATCATGAAACACTTTTCATGGCTCGGGGATAATTATTTCTTTTCACAGCATTTTAGACTTTCTCAAGGTTTATGAGATCTTATTCAAAGTTGTCCCCATACACAGTAAAGTCATCCATATAGATCTCCATGCACTCGTTAGCTAATTCAACAAAAATGGCTAAAACAAGCCTCTAAAATGTAGCTGGAGCATTACATAGTCCAAATGGAAGAACTTTGTAGGCAAAAGTTCCCCAAGAATAGGTGAAAGTGGTTTTATCCTAATCTTTAGGTGCTACTTGGATTTGGTTATACCCACTGAACCCATCTAGGAAAGAAAAATGCTTTCTCCCTGCAAGGTTGTCTAGCACTTGATCAATGAATGGTAAGGGAAAGTAGTCTTTTTTTGTAGCTTTGCTTAGCTCTCTATAGTCAATACACACTCTCCATTTCCCATTGTTTTTAGGCACTATGACTAAGGGTGATACCCATTGACTGTCTGAGATTGGATATATAAACCCTACTTGCAACAATTTTTCTATTTCAGTCTTAACAATGTCTTTTAAAGCAGGATTCAGTCTTCTCTGGGGTTGTTTGACAGGTTTGACCTCTTCAGTGTATATACGATGAGTACAGATCTTAGGAGGGATGCCTTTCATATCTTGGTATTCCCAAGAAAAAGATGTTGAATGGGAAATCAGGAGTTGGATAAGTTTTTCTTCCTGATTTTCTGCTAATTGGGTGTTGATATTCAGTGTTTTTCCAGGTAATATCATGACCTATTTTGTGATCTGATCCATGGATGTAGTCAATCCATATACTGGAGTCATTGTATTGAGGGGACAAGAATGTGGAAGCAACATGTGGAATGTGGCTAAGTCTCTGTAAAAGATTTCTCCACCAGGAATGATATTTGCTAGGGTATAATGAGCAGAAGTGAGAAGTTCTCTCCTAGAATCTTGGGCTAGCTCCATTATATCCTCATTGATTAGAATGTGGGTAATATATTTTGTTGTATCATAGTAGATTTCTTCTTCCAACTCACCCAAATGTTCCTTGATGGTAACCATAGCTACTGAGGCACTGTTTTCCATGTTATCTGGCTCATCTACCCATACTCTTCCTGTATAATGTATTGATGGTTTAGCTGGAGGATACAGAGATATTTTCTTCAAATTTATCCCATTAGAAATGACCATATCCCCATTTCAACAATCAATAGATGTTGTTGTTGTAGCCATCCATGGTCTTCCTAATATCAGTGGATAAGCATTTCTCTGGTTCCTTGGTTCTAATATCAGAAAGTCTACTGAGAATTCCCATGATTCTATCACAACTGGAACATTAGTAATCACCCCTTTCGGAATAGCTACTGATTGGTCAGCGAGTTAAAGGATTGTAGATGTGGATTGGATACCTATTAGGGCTAATTTGTCCATTGTATGAATTGTCATCACATTTATTGCTGCTCCCAAATCAACCAAAACATTTGAAATTTCTACCCTTGAGATGTAAATAGTTATGACAGGATTTCTAGGGTCTCCATATTTTGGGAGGAGCATTTCTTCCATCAGTAGATCTACTACTTTTCCTTCCACCTGTATGGTAGAAGGAAGGTTTTTCTTCATGCCCTATGTGTTTGACACAATGTTATTTGATGAATTGGTTCAGTTGCACATCTCTGATTGCTTGGAGGAGTGGAATTTCAATGTTCTGTTGTCTAATTTCTTGTAAAAGTGCTGATCCTAGGATAGATTGGACTTGTTTTTGTAAGACCTTTTTCTAGGGAACATGTTGTTTGAGTCGTTCTAGGTATGGTGCTAGTTTTTCCATCTCTGGAGCATCTCTGAAGCTCTAACTAGAAATGTTTCCAGGAATGTTCTCCAGAGTCGGTCATTTAGGAGGAACTCCAGAGTTATCCAAGAATTATTCTTTTAGCATTGTATTAGTAGTAATCTCCTTTGGAAGCTGAGTGGATGAATTTTCAAGTTCCTCATCATTGGTTACTTCAACTATAGTTGGAGGAGATGTTCTTGGGAATGCTTTCCCAGAACATAGCTAGAGATTATTAGGATATATGGTGTTAATACCAACCATGTTTTCTTGTTCTATCATGTAAATAGCTACTCCCTATTTATTTCGTGGATTTGGTATAGGTTGAGTTGGTAAGGGTGGTTGGCTAACTGGTTCATTTTGTGACTGACCTTGTGTGTTGGGGGGTCCAGTTAGCAATGCTTGTTGTTGAGGTTGGAAACGTCTAGGTTGTCCCTGGTATTGTTGATTATATCCCTGTTGAAGACCCCATTGAGGATGCATGTTTTGTGATCTGAACTATGGTGGCCACTGTTGATTCCCCCAAGGTTGATTTTGCCAATGTTGGTTTTGCCATTGTTGATTTGGCCAATTTTGTTGTCCCCAAGGAGGATTATTCTGAGGCCCATGTCAAGTTGGATTCCATTGATTATTTTCCCAATTAGAAGGATCCTCATAAGAAGGCTGGTTTGGATACTTATTATAAAGGAAATTTCCAACTTGTTTTTGTCCTACATAGTTCAACTCCTCTTCTATGATGGCATTCTTCTTACTCAGCCTTTTTAGGGCTAGAAGTTGACTACATTGACTGGTAGGATGTTCCCTATCACAGATCTAATAGATCTCTAATTTATCTAAAGGGCAATCTCTCAACAAATGCTTGAGAGTGGTTCAGTTGTTCTACCTTGGTTAGTTGTTCTAGTTTTTGCTTGAATCCTATCTAATGTGGTATTTAGTTGAACCAAAATATTTATTTTCAGATTTGCAATCTCCTCCATTAACTATCCTATTTTATTCTTCCCTTTGAAGGTTTTGGATGATCTGACTCCATCTTGGGTTCTAGAATAGTTCCTGCAGAGTTCTTCTATAGCAGGTATATCCATTTTGTTGATATTCCCTTTTCCCATCAAATCCAGTGTCTATTTTGATTCTTTGTCTAATCCTTTTATGAATAGGGTTTTGGCCAAAGAGTGATTTACTAGGTTCCCATACCTTCTCAAAGCAAAGTTAAACCTATCCACATAGTCCTCTAAGGTTTCTTGCTCTCCTTGTTTAATTTTGAACAATTCCTCATTTTTATTACTGACTCTATAGTAATCTTGGTATTATCCTAAAAACTCTATTTCCATCTGATCTCATAAATGGATGGAGTTCTGGGGTAAACCCATAAACCATCTCATTGCAAAATCTTTTAGGGTTGAAGGGAATAGTTTGAGTTTTCAGTTATCTGATCCATAATCATAAGTTTGGCATACCACCTTGAATTCAAACAAAAATTGAACTGGATCCTCAGAAGCAATACCTTTGAAATTTGGCAAGTGTGCTGGTGAAATATTTTTCATAGGGGCATTGCCTTCAACAGCCAGAACAATGGGTTATGAAAAGGTTCTTGGAGCTTTATTTTCCTTCTCTTCATGGTTATCATGATTATCTTCCATGTCTGATATTGATTCTTCTCCTTGAGATTTTGAATGAGTTTCTGAGGAACTAGGTTATATCAAAGGATCTACCTAGAATTTTTGTTGTAATTCTTGGATATAGTTAGCGAGTGGAAGATTTGGAGGATTTAAGGGATTATTGATTTGAGGTGCTTCCAAGGTAGGTTCTAGGTTTCTTTCTTCAACAAGATCTTCTGCCACCCCACTGCTTTCTCCTATACTTTGTTGATGGGGTGTCTGTTTTATGTATCTTCCTTTTGAATCTCTAGATCTAGCCATACAGATCTATCTTAAAACTATTTAGCTAATTTTTCCTAATTAACACAACATCCCTGGAAACGGTGTCAAAAATGACAAGGGTTGTTGTACCTCATCATTTAATCATATTTTAGATGTCAAATCCAGGGTTGTGTCCTTGGCTATCTGCAATTAGGAAACTTATAGTTGCCAATTTTATGTAACTAATTCTAATGATCTTTACTGATTCAAAGAAACTGCCGATATATCTACTATGAAATGAATTCCAAGAATATTGAAAACAAAACTAAACAGTGAATTTCTTAAAGTAAATATATATTATTCCTTTCAACTAAAACATGCATCTATCTATGAAAACAGTTAGTATCTCCTTAAACAAAATCTGAAATAACAAAACAACAGTACTAGCCTTCTACCTTGGTGGTGAGAGTGGGCCCTTGCTCCACATCCTTAGGGCTGAAGACTAAAGTAGAGAATTAGCACAAGAGAATAATATCACAAATCAATTTAGTCTAATTCCATTAGCTTTGTATTCAGAAAATATTTATGTCAAAATACTAATTCTAATGAACTTTACTGATTTAAAGAAATTGATCTATCTGCTATGAAATGAATTCCAAGAATATTGAAAATAGAACTGAACAGTGAATTGCATAAAGTAAATCTATATTATTCCTTTCAACTGAAACATGCATCTATCTATGAAAATAGTAAGTATCTCCTTGAACAAAATATGAAATAACAAAACAATAGTACCAGCCTTCTACCTTGGTGGTGAGAGTGGGGCCTTGCTCCACACCCTTAGGGCTGAAGACTAAAGTAGAGAATCAGCACAAGAGAATAATATCACAACTCAATTCAATCCAATTCCATCAGCTTTGTATTCAGAAAATATTTATGTCAAAATAAGATTATAGAAATCAAAAAAAAATCATTGTCCTCTTTGTTACTTCTTCTATAAGTTTATATCTAAAATCAGTGATGAGATATCACTTATCTTAACTACTAGTTCTTATATGAGATAGCATCAATCCCTTTGTTCTACTAACTATCTCACTACAAAATAATTATCCATGCAATAAAAATAGATTGAGTGGAACATAAGTCCACACTAAATCTAAGTCTTAGTTTTAAATACACTTGGGCAGCGAGGCCCTGAAATATAGGTATTTAAATCAATTTATCTGTAACTCGTGCAAAAATCAAAAGAGATAAAAACTTCCAGTAGTTAACTATAGACTACACCAGAGATGTATGTTTCTGTCTGTAGCTCTAGAGATATGATTGTGACCTTCTTGTTCAGCTCAGGAAATGCTCAAGACTTCAGTCCAGCTCCGGAGATGATTCACCTCCTTATCCCAAAATCTCTACAATCAAATTGGAAGCATTGGAGACCAGTCGTGGCATTGTGATGTCGGCTCCAAAGATCATTAGGACTGCCTCTGGAGATGCACAAAATTTTCTACCTGAACACCTGCACCTGTTGATTCAAAAAGAGAAGATTTCAGCATATTTCCATCAATTCAATGCACATTAGTCCTTCAATCAGAAATCATGATCTTAAGTAATTCATCTCTTATTAATCATCATTAGAACAATCTTGTTAGCCTATTTTGGTGCAGTCATTAGGACAATTGAATAAGAAGGGAGAAAAAGAGAGGTAAAAAGATGTATTTCATGGGTGCTACCTGGCACTCATCAGTTTGTCAAGTTCTTCTTAAGGCTGACAGAAAAGTGATTAAATTTCTTGAAGTGGATATATATAGTCGATGGATTCGAGTGTTTTGGGTGTGTAGTATGTGTAGAATGATGGAGTAAGCGTGAAATAAGGCAGATCAACTCTAGGTCTTTTCCCAATCTTTGAAATAGCTCACAACATCTTCATCTAATCTAATTCTTCTTCTTCATGACCTTCTAGGGTTTCACCAATTTGTTCAACAGATTGAAATTCTTCTTCATCATCACTTTCAATATTAGGTCTTGGTGTCAATCCTCTTTGCCTATCCTCTTCAACAACATCTAATCGAATTCGTATTGTTCTCATCAATTCCATCATCTCATCCATTCTATTTGCCATTATACCAATAGGAGGAACTCTTCGTGGCAGCATCTCCCTAGGATCAAGTGCAAACTGCCTCAGGTCAACGATTGGGCTACAAGAGACAATTGCCTCTCAATCGGTGATTGGTTGTGCACCAGTAACCTACCTCAGATTGGTGATCTTCTTACAACAAGATCTTACAAAATCCCCTTCACCAATTCACTCCAAAGAATCAAACTTGGCTCTGATAGCACTTGGTGCAGTCACGGTAGGAGGGTTCACAGAATGAACTATCTAGACTGTGTAGTAAGAGTAAACACAATGGAAACAACACAAGAATATAAAACAATTGTAGATTTAGTCATTCAGTATATCATAGAATTCAAAATAAAGATCCGTTGGCAACATGCGAGCTTACAATTCGGCTCATAGGCTTGATTACATTCATGCGCAAGATAAGGCTTTGAAGCTCCTTCAAACAAAATATAAACTAAAGGTTATGATTCAATTGCTAACTTCTTTCCTAAGGATCTATTACATCTTTATATATAATTTTCGGACCAATAGACTCCTCCACATCGGCCACAAGAGATTCAGAATCCTGATGAAGAGGTGTAACGTGTGTTCTTGGATAGGTCAGCCCTATCGGCTTGAAAATCCTTCTCCAACAGATACAATGAAGTGTGGACTTATGAGGAAGGTCAACCACAAACCAAGGAACATTGAAGAATGAATCTTTATGATCCACAAGTTAAGGAATGATCCACAAGCCTTCTCCTTTAGTTGGTTACTCATGACTATCAAAAATCTCTGTACTGAGAAAAAAATAGGGGATCTTCTGATAGCGATAACTTTCTGGTAACTAATCCAAATGCTCTCAATTCTTGATATGATGTAGATGAATGAATGTAGATGCTAAGTCCAGATCTGCAAGATGTGAAATGCAAAAACTAGACCACAAGCTGAAACTGCTTTTGACTAAACTGAACTAGAAAATGAAAGAACAGAAATGCAAACAAACTGAAATGCAAATGTTTTTGGTTGATGCAAGATGGCTTTAAACTAGGGATGCTCCTGTATCAGACATCCAGGATTATTGAAAAAGTGAGTCCCTCACTTTGCTGGGGCCAGGGGAGAACCAAGACGGTCCACCTCAGCCTAAGAAATCCATGATCAATCTTCTTTCGGTGTGCCTTTCCACTTCACAAGATATTCTTTGTATTGTCTTCCTCTAGTGTTGCATCCAACTCTGTTGTCTAAGATGTCTGTTATCTATTCTGGTGCTTGTTGTGGTAACTGCTTCTTTAGGTCTTCTTCCATGCTATCACTAAACTCTACTTCATGATACTGATGTAAGTATGCAATGTTGAAAATAGGTGATATGCCTAATGTCTCCGGTAACTCCACTTCATATGCATTTTCTGAATCAAATTTCTTGAGTATCTTACAAGGTCCAAACTTCTTCATCTTCAACTTGTTATATGTCCCAACTGGAAATCTTTCTTTTCTCAAGTACACCATGACTGCATCTCCAACTTCAAATGCTTTGTGTCTTCTCTTCTCATCTGCCTTCTCTTTGTACTTACTATTCATGTCCTCCAAATGCTTCTTTACCTAATTATGTACTGTCTTCATATAATCTGCAAATTCCTCTACTTCTGCACTCCTCTTTTCTTCCATGCTGATATCTCTTAATTCTGCAACTCCTCTAGGATTCACTCCAGTAACAATCTCAAAAGGTGTTCTTCTAGTACTCCTATTGACTGAATTATTATATGCAAACTCTGCTTGTGAAAGAATCAAATCCCAACTTCCTATCTTCTCTCCAACCAAACATCTCAACAAGTTTCCCAAACTCCTATTTGCTACCTTTGTCTGTCCATTGGTCTGTGGATGAAAAGTTGAACTGAACTTCAAATCTATCTTCATCTTCTTCCAAAGTGTTCTCCAAAAGTATCCAACAAACTTTGTATCCCTGTATGAAACTATGCTCTTAGGTAATCCATGCAATCTCACAATCTCCATGAAAAATAGATTAGCCACATGCATTACATCAGTTGTCTTCTTACAAGTATGAAATGAGCCATCTTTGAAAATCTATCCACCACTACAAATATTGAATCATGTCCTCTCAGTGTCCTAGGTAATCCCATCACAAAATCCATGCTTATGTCTTCCCAAGGTCTCTTCGGTACTGTCAAAGGTTTATACAATCCAGTGTTCTAACTTTTCCCTTTTACAACTTGACAAACTCTACAACTTTGCACAAATCTCCAAACATCCCTATGTATCTGAGTCCAAAAGTAATTTTTACTTACCAAAGCCACTGCCTTATCAATGCCAAAATGTCCTACCAATCCACCACTATTTTTCTCCTTAATCAAGTTGTCTCTCATTGAACTTCTAGGTACACACAACTGACTTCCTTTGAACAACATATATTCCTAAATGAAATAATCCAACCACTTACTTCTATCTTCTACAATAGGTTCCTTACATGCTTTCCATGGTTCTACAAATCAGTGTCTCCCTCATACATATTCTTCAATTCATCAAAACCCAACACTTCAATTTTCATTTCTGTCAACAAGTTTCTTCTCCTACTCAAGGCATCAGCAACTTTGTTTGATTTACCACTCCTATGCTTCAACACAAAAGTATAACTCTGCATGAACTCTACCCATCTCATATGTCTCTGATTCAACTTACCTTGACTATTCAAATATTGCAAATCTTGATGATCTATATACAACACAAATTCCTTAGGCAACAAATAATGTCTCCACTTCTTCAAGGCTTGAATTATGGCATAGAACTCTTGATCATAAACTGAATATCTTCTCCTTGCATCATTCAACTTCTCACTGAAATATGCTACTGGTCTACCTTCTTGACTTAACATTGCTCCAATTGCATTGCCACTTGCATCACAATCAACTTGAAATACCTTATTGAAATCTAGTAATGCCAAAACAAGTTGCTCTGTCACTTTCTACTTCAACAACTCAAAACTTTTATCTACTCCAGATGTCCACTTGAAATCTTTTCTGTCACCTCTCATTGTCTCTATCATAGGGTTACAAACTAAACTAAAATTTTTTATGAACTTCCGGTAGAAACTAGCCAATCCATGAAATCATCTAACCTCTCCAATGCTCTCTGGTGTAGGCCATTCAACAATTGCTTTCACTTTCTCAAGGTCCATCTTCAATCCTTCTGCAGAAATCACAAATCCCAAATATACCAACTCTTCTTTCATGAAACTACATTTCTCAATGTTTATCAACAATTTCTCTTCTCTTAACCTCTGCAAAACTTGTCTAATATGCAACAAATTTTCTTCCTTTGTCTTACTAAAAATTAGAATATCATCCAAGTATACAATCACAAACTTACCCAAGAATTTCTTCAAGACTTCATTCATCAACCTCATGAAAGTACTTGGTGCATTTGTCAATACAAAAGGCATCAATAACCACTCATACAATCCATCATTTGTCTTAAAAGTAGTCTTCCATTCATCACCTTCTCTGATTTTGATATGATGGTATCCATTCTTCAAGTCTATCTTTGTGAAATATCTTGCTCCACTCAAACAATCCATAATGTCATTCATCCTAGGTAAAGGAAATCTATACTTAACTATGATCTTGTTTATTTCTCTGGAATTAGTACACATTCTCCATTCTCGATATTTCTTCGACACTAAAACTGTAGGTACTACACAAGGACTCAAACTTTCTCTGATGAAACCTTTCCTCAACAATTCTTGTATCTATCTATTTAATTCTTCATTCTCTGTTGGTGTCATCTGGTGTGCTTCTTTGTTAGGCAAACTTTCTCCCAGTACAAGATCCATGTGATGACTGATACTCCTTATAGGTGGTAATCCTTCAGGCACATTATCTGATATGAAGTCTTCATACTCTATCAACAACTTTCTTATCTCCTGCAGTTCTTCTTCTTTAGTCTCTTTCTTCAACGCTTCAGGATTTTTAGGGATCAAGGCATAACACATATTCTCATGTCTCAAACCATCCAGAAATTTCCTTCCATCTACCAAACAGATTCTAGCATTGCCACATACTTCACTCTTAGGATCATCCTCTAAAGGAATCAAAGTAATTCTCTTTCCATTTGTTGTTATAGTATATGTATTCTCTCTCCCATCATGTATTGCTTTTCTATCATACTACCAAGGTCTACCCAACAAGATATGACAAACATCCATAGGCATAATATCACACAAGATTTCATCATGATAAGATCCAATATGAAAATTTACCAAACATTGTTCACCCACCAGTACCTTATGTTCATTCTGAATCCATGCTATCTGATAGGGCTTAGGGTGTTTCAATCTTTCCAACTTCGGCTTTGTCACCATCTCCTCTAAAACTAGATTATCTGAACTACCACTATCAATCACAACCTTCCAACACTTACCTCCAGATTTGCATCTAGTTCTGAACAGACTTTTCCTTTGTGTTGGTTCCTCATTTGCCTCTATTTAAAATAGTGCTCTCCTCATTACCAATGATTCTCCTTTCTATGGATTGCCAACTGAACAAGGTGATTCAATAGGTTCTTCTTCAACATAGGCTACTCTTCCACTATTTTCTACTTTCTTGCTTATACTACCCTGATTACATTCAAATGCTCTATGTCCTTCACCTCCACACTTGAAACAAGTACCTCTAAATGTCCTCTTATCAAATCCTCTTCCTTCTCTTATGTATCCTTCATTCCAGTATGCATTAGGGTTTCCTCTCTGATAAAAAATTTTGTCATCTCTCTGGTAAGCATTGTTATCTCTATCATCCTTATTCAACAGGCTGTCAAATTTGTTCTACTCTACAAATGATTTGTCATATCCAGAAAATGTTCTTCCTCTCTAAAATTTGCCTCCTATGCCTCTCTATCTCAGATCATGTTTCTTATTCATCTTCTCTTCAACTTTCAGGGCAAACTAATATGCTTCCTCCAAATTTGTCATCCTTACCAAGCTTAGTTCCTCTTGAATGTTTAATCTCAGTCCATTGATGTATCTAGCCACTTTCTCCTTTCTCGCTTCACTGTGCCCTATCCTTATGATCATCTTATGAAATTCTTCAGTGTACTCTTTCATAGATTTCTCCTTTTGTCTTAGGTTTTGCAATCTTTTCAACAGCTCCAACTCATAGTCAGCAAGTATAAATCGATTCTTCAATTTTCTCACCATCCGGTCCCACTTTGTAATCTTTTCTTTTCCTCTCCTATTCCTTTCCAACTGAACTTCCTTCCACCATATAGAAACATGTCCTTTCAACTTTGTCTTTGCACATTTCACTTTCTCTAGATCTTCAATTTCTTCATATTCAAAGTATTCTTCCATGTCATTTATCTAATCAATCAACTCTTCTGGATTCAAATTACGAGTATAGTTTGGCACATCAACTCTAGGTCTTTTCCCAATCTTCAAAATAGCTCACAACATCTTCATCTGATCTAATTCTTCTCCTTCATGACCTTCTAGGGTTTCACCAATTTATTCAACAGATTGAAATTCTTCTTCATCATCACTTTCAATATTAGGTCTTGGTGTCAATCCTCTTCACCTATCCTCTTCAACAATATCCAATCGAATTCACAATGTTCTCATCAATTCCATCATCTCATCCATTCTATTTTCCATTGTACCAATAGGAGGAACTCTTCGCGGCAGCATCTCCCTAGGATCAAGTGCAAACTACCTCAGGTCAGCGATCGGGCTACAAGTGACAACTGCCTCTCATTCAGAAATCGGTTATGCACTAGTAACCTGCCTTAGATTGGTGATCTGTTTACAACAAGATCTTATGGAATCCCCTTCACCAATTCACTCCAAAGAATCAAACTTAGCTCTGATACCACTTCGTGTAGTCACGGTAGGAGGGTTCATATAATGAACTATTCAGACCGTGCAACAAGAGTAAACACAACGAAAACAACACAATAATATAGAACAATTGTAGATTCAGACATTCAGTAGATTATAGAATTCAAAATAAAGATTTGTTGGCAACATGCGGGCTTACAATTTGGCTCACAGGCCTGATTACATTCATGCGCAAGATAAGGCTTTGAAGCTCCTTCACACAAAATATAAACTAAAGATTATGATTCAATCAGTAATTGCTTTCCTAAGGATCTATTACATCTTTATATATCATTTCCAGACCAATAGACTCCTCCATGTCGGCCACAAGAGATTTGGAATCCTGATGAAGAGGTGTAATGTGTGTTCTTGGATAGATCAGCCCTATCGGCTTGAAAATCCTTCTCTAACGAATATAATGAAATGAGGACCTATGAGGAAGTTCAGCCACAAACCAAGGAACATTGAAGAATGAATCTTTATGATCTGTAAGTTAAGCAATGATCTGCAAGCCTTCTCCTTTAGCTGGTTACTCATGACTGTCAGAAATCTCTGTACTAAGAAAAAAATAGGGGATCTTCTGATAGCGATAACTTTTCGGTAACTAATCCAAATGCTCTCAATTCTTGATATGATGTAGATGAATGAATGTAGATGCTAAGTCCAGATCTGCAAGATGTGAAATGCCAAAACCAAACCACAAGCTGAAACTGCTTCTAACTAAACTGAACTAGAAAATGAAAGAACTGAAATGCAAACAAACTAAAATGTAAATGTTTTTGGTTGATGCAAGATGGCTTTGAACTAGGGATGCTCCTGCATCAGCTGATGACAAGCATGGTCTTAGATATGAGAAAGATGAAACCTCCAGATCTAGACAAAGAAATTTTCAACCAAGGAATGTGAGAAACAAACCTAGAAGACCTCTAGTAAGATAGCCTAATGCTTAAAGGTATCCATCTTTCAATGGAAATTGTTTCAAGTGCAATAAATTTGGTCATAAAGCTATTCAATGTAGAAGTAGAGTGAATCAAAGTAGTCCATCCTTCTCCAGTCAATGCTTCAATTGTAAGAGGTATGGTCATAGATCTAATGAATGCGGAAGTATGATAATAAATAATCCTCACAATAAAGGAAATAGAAATTATTTTTATGGCTACTGCTTTGCATGCAATGGATTTAGACACATGGCCAATCAGTGCAGATCAAGAGCGAATCAACAAAGAAATGTTGCATTATTTAATTGCAATAGATCTGGTCATATTGCAAGATTCTATAGAAGCAAGAATAATGAAAGAAGAGGTTTGATTAATAGAAAACTGGATGAGCAGAAACAAGATAAAGGAAGGGTAAATTTGATGTGAATGAGATCCAGAATGAAATGAACAAGACATGGGTGAAGAAAGATGCAATGAATAATGGTGATGGGTCCGTACCGGAATCCAATGCTTATGATTCCTCTGTGAATTAAGTCAGGAGTTTTGGCTCAAGGGGAGCTGCATTGAAAATCAAATTCCCCTAGCTAGTAAGTGGGTGCCTAAATTTGGCATGATGAGAGAAGATAATTTGGGTTACTACAGATCATTTAAAAGAATTTCTAGGAGAAAAGAAGTGGATTTAACTATTTGCAGAGCGATTCATAAGTAACTGCATCAAGAAAAAGAGTAACAAGATGAAGTTAGGGCAATGCATTTATTACAATGACAAATTAGGTTTTGCAGAGGATAAAAGATCTCTCACTTAAGCATTTGAATCACTTTGCTTTAGAAGAGAACAAGAATAAGAGCATCTGAACCAAAAATCCTAAGATTGAAGCATGAATAATGAATTTGACCGAAAATTGATCAAACCTAACTCCGCGGAAGTAAAAGGTACTTTTCTATGAAGCTTTGAATCTATAATTTGTTGAGATGGCTACTCCTCTTGTTGTTGATATTATTGAAAGGCCTCGTCCAAAATTTAAGAAGCATCCTTACAAATCAGTTGAATTCAAATCATTAGGTGCATTTTTTGGTGTCCCATACGGAGTACTGCATGTAGAAGATATTAGGGCATACATCCATTGCAATGTGGATGAATTTGGAAATTAGAGATTGCTTGAATTGTTTGTGAACCATCTAAAGGATGATAACCATGATTTGAAACTGGAATTCAAAACCCTAGAGAGTAAACATTTTCTACAAGTCATTGAATTTCTGACATTTGATGAGAATGAGTGGGTTTGTTACATCTTGAGCCAAATACATGATGAGTTCATATGGATGTTGAATCCTTTCAAGATTACAAAGGATGCTATCTGAAATGTGACTAGGTTAAATTCAACCGGTGGATTACCCATGTTGAAATCTGTAAAAAACTAGACTATTATTGATGCAACTGGTGCCAAGTTCAACAAAAGGGCAATGACCATCAATGACATTATTGAACCAAATGTTAAGTTTTCCTCTATGGTGATTGGTTACAAGATTTATCACTCCAACAGGGAAAAATCTGTCTCTAGAACTGCCATATATGTAGCATATCAAATGTTGAAAGAAAATGCAAATTATGACCTATGTGACTTGTTACAAAATCAACTAATTGAGAACTTGAGCAAAATTAAGAAGGACAAGAAAAACACCTTCAAATATGGTTCTCTAATCATATGTTTATTCTTCTACTTCATGAATGAAGTGCCTGAAGTAAAAGGTGTACAATGGGCCAGTAACAGACCAGTTGCAATAAAGATAAGGGATCATCTACATAGCATTGGAGATTCTAAGGCATAGAAAACTGCAATCTGGGGGTACTTTAAAAATTTTCAGAGTATGATGCACTCAAGGGAAAGAATCCCCAAATCAATAGTTGAGAAGTAAGAGGATGAAATCTTCTTTATGGTAGACATTGATCAATGCCCAATGGAGGTTGTGGAACCCAGAATTGTATAGATTATGCCTATGGGCTATGAGATTGAAGAAAAGATCTTGGACATGTATGCTCAACATCTCTTGATCAAATCAAAAGACACCTCTGTTGAAATGTTTGGAATGTATAAGGAGCTAAGTTTAAAATTGCATGTTGAGCTCAGGTAACCAGAGACCAAGAGAAAAGTTCAGAGGCAAGTTGAAAGGTATGTTGAAAGCATTGGCCTAACCAAGGAAGCAGTTAAGCAAAATAGAGAAAGAATTGAAAAGGTTGAAAAGGAGAAATAGGATAAGAAACAAGAAGATTCTTCAGTTGAACCATCCTCCACTTCAAGGACTACTAGAAGCTCTACTGCTGCCTCTGTTACCCTTAAACCTGCAAAACTGGAAGATAAATCATCTGGTAAGGAAATGAAAAGAACAAAAGTAATGGCAAAAAGGCCATATGGAAGTTTGGAAGAAAAGGATGAAGAGAAGACAGATATAGATGATGAACTTAAGGAACTAAAGGCCACAAGTGCTAAAGTTGTTAAAGTATCTGAAGAAAAGCCCTTCGCAAGCAAAAAGACAATAAAGAGACAAAAATTAGAAGATGATACTGAGAAGAAAATTCCCTCTATGAAAAACATTGTCAACACAATTACTGTTGATGGGAACTTAAAACCATTAACTAAATTCTATGATCTCTATCGTAATGCTGACAAAAGACTCTTGGAAGAAGCTACTATCAAGTACTTGAATGTGTTCAATCAAGCATTGGTAGAAATTTTGTCTGAAGTTCCAAAAGGTCTGAAGGATATATTGGAAATTAGGAAAGAAGCTGCCAAGGCAAAAGATATGGAGTTAAGAGAACATGTAATGACCACTCTATGTCTGGTAATCTCTAGCCAAGAAGCAGACAAAATATTCAAAGAGGTGAAAAATGAATTCAGGAGTAAGAAGAGAATGAATAAACTGATGATTGGAGAGATAGATGAAATAGTTCAAGAAACTGAATAAATTTTGAGAAAAGCATTGGACAAGAACAAGTCTTTGTTGTGTCAGATGAGCCTGTTGATGACACACCAGTCCCAGATGAAGAAAAGCAGTAGAAGGATGAACAACAATATGGAATAGATGACTCCTATATTCTAGAACTGGAGCAAATAAACAAGGAAGATATAGAGATGGTGGATAAAACTAATGATGCAGTAGATACTCTAACTCCTCTTGATCAATCCAGAAAAGAAGACAATGATGAGAATATTATTGCTACACAAGATCCTATAGAACATATTTCAAATGGTGAGGACAAAGGAAAGAATCCCCCTGCAGATGACATAGAGAAAGGTGAAGCAGAGAAAGAAGAAGTCAAAGGTAAGGAAGATAAAGCAGAAGAAGATGGTACAAATGTTGATGCACCCAAACAAAATAGTCATGTCACTGAGAAAGTTCAAGGAAAGGAAGGTGGTCCAAAAATTGTGGCAAGAGACACTACAGATGCAGTGAAAAGTTTTATGAGTAAAGAGATGCTAGAGTTTGATGAACCTAAACTGATTCAAGAACCACTCAACCTAGATACTTTCTCTCCGATCCAATTGATGAAGATAACATCTTTCACACAAGCCAAGGCAAGAGAAAAGGTATTGAAATCTCACATAGAGGACAATGAGCTGCTAGGCCTTGCATCCAGTATATTGGAAAAGATAATGCCAACATTCCAGAAGAATCCATCTGATTCTCCCTTCAGAAATCTAAAGAGGCTTGTAAATTTTGTAAGCACACACTTTGAGTCCTTTGAAAAATCTACAGAAGTTAAAGTTCATAATGAATTTAATAGCAAAAGATTTGATGCACTTAAAGGCATGATTGGGTTAGATAGATTGGTGCTAGATAATAGTACAAATAGTATTCAAAATACTCTTTCAGAAGGAGGTAGTATACATAAGTTTTGTTTATCTACTCCTAAAGTCATAGAGGATATAGAAGATAAAATAAAGGACTCCAAACAGAAATTGTCAAGTATGTCCCAAGCTTTTGATTCGTTGACAGTATTAGTGGAAAGTAAGGAATGTCAAGAAATTAGCCTAATGGAAGAAATAAAGAAGTTGACAAGAGAAAAGGAGAACATTGCAGCAAGAATGGGTGAGCTTCAAGGACTGATTTCCCCTAAGATAGAAGCAATGTTTAATGTTATGATAGAAGCACAAACGGGTGATCCCATTGACCTCTGGAAGGCTGAAGCACAAGCATTTTTTCTCAATGGCCACATTTCAACTTTGAATAGTATGAAGAAGAGTTGGGATACAGAGTTGGTCCTGCTGAAGAATATTTTTGGAAATATACTTAAGTATATGTAAATACAACTTAAGGATTGGTTGTACATATGCAGCATTATATACAAAATTTTTGGGTGAATTTCAGTTTGTGGATTCCATCCTTTGCATTTGATATCAAAGGGGGAGTGAAGAGCAGTGAACAATGCAGAATCTAGCAAAGGGGGAGCTTTGGAAATAGTGGAGAGCACAAGTGTACAGAGTAAGGGGGAGTAGCTCCAACACTTAGTCATTTTTCACTAAGTGTTGACATCAATGCCAAAGGGGGAGATTATTGGCAAGAGACACTGCTACACATGACAGGTGTTGTCGTTGATGACAACTGAGTCCATTTCACACATCTGTAGTGTAGTATCTGATCATACCGAAAGTCAGCTCCAAGATTTGTCAAGTCCAGACAGACATGAATAGGGTATATGGCAGAGTTTAGTATTTTGGTCAGCGGATCTCTCCAATTAATTATTGCATGTTGTGAATATGAGGGAGTGTAGAGGAATGTCAGAATAATCCAAATCCAAGATTTTAGCCTCTGCTGACAAAGGGATTAAAATTTATAAGCATCTAAGTACCAAGTCCTAATATGACAGAACAGTTCTGTGAAGAACAAGCTGACTTGTGTTAGATCCTTATGCGGATCTAGTAGAAGTGTTTTGGTGAGTTGCATATGGGATATAATGTTAGTGGCCGACATGTATGGTGACCTGCAAGTGTTATTTCTGGTACGCATCAATATTGAGGTATGGATTCAGCTGACAAAATAGAGTACTTGTATTATTTGTCAAGTTCTTCTTAAGGCTGATAGAAAAGTGGTTAAATTTTTTGAAGCGGATATATATAGTTGATGTATTTGAGTGTTTTGGGTGTGTAGTATCTGTAGAATGATGTAGTAAGTGTTAAATAAGGTAGATTAGAGTATAGAAGAGAAAAAATCTAAGGTCCAGATTATGGAAATACAGTAAACAAGGCAAAGTGAAAATGAAGTGTGTAAGATTAGTATTCAGTGCTTAACCAAAACTGAATCTTTGCATTGATAGATGCTAATTATCAGTTCAAACACATTGTAATCTTCTTTCTATATGTAGTGAGCCTACTGTAGGCAGTGAACCATCATTTGAGCAGTAAGCTCGAATGCATGTGCATTCCCCTTTTGTAATACTTTTAACAGAGTATAATCTTTGTGGGTTAATCCCCACCATGGTTTTTCCCTTAACCGGGTTTCCACATTAAAAATCTTGGTGTCAAGTGTGTTATTTGTGTTTCTTCTCATGTGTTATTGATTCATGCTTATATTATTAATCTGTTAAGAAGTGGCAAAGAAGAATCAACTGCAGCAAGTATTAAAGTTTAAAACAACTGATTCACCCCCCCTCTCAGTTGTCAGCCCTAATTATAACACCCTAACCCTAACCCTAACCTTAATTATGATAGTAATGCTAACCCTAACTCTAATTCTAACCCTAATGCTAATTCTAACCATAATTCTAACCCTAATGATAACCCCAATCTATCCCTAACCTTAATTCTAACCTAACCCTAATTATAACCCTAACCCTCTTTCTATGCCTAAGCTTAATTCTATCCTTAACTCTGACCCTAATTCTAACTCTAACCCATATCATAAAATTCATTCCTCAACTCAATATTAGTGTTCCATTGTGCCACATCAATATTTAAAAGTCATTGCATCACATGGAATTGACCCCTGGATTTCAAAATTTAAAACTTATAATTTTCTTGACTCTTTCCCATTTCTTTCTCACCATGAGCTGATTTGGTACATATTTTGTATGATATATCACTTTTAGTGTCTTAGATATGTGATTTCTGATTGAATTATCATTTTTTAGATCTTTTGAGGGATTATATTCTTACTTACTATGATTCCATTATTATATCTTTTCTTTTAAAGTTTTGTGCTATATTGAGATCTATCCTTTACCCACCCTAGCCACCCTTGACAATCCCATTAGGTTTCTATTTTAATATCTAATATGCCACTAATTCTAACCCTAACCATAATTCTAACATGGGATTTAGTCTTAGGGTTAGGGTTAGAGTTAGGGTTGGGTTATTTCAAATGATTTCATTGGTACAATATTAATTCCCAAATTTATATTAATAGATAATACTATTTGGTATGGAGTAATTGTTTAAAGATGTCATTTGACATCATAAGCCAAACATATAATATGAAGTATCCCAACACATGTACATTGCCACCCTAGTAGTTGTACACATAAGAATAGTATTCGTCAACATAATATTCTTATCTATTTCTTTACAAATACTCTTACCTTTCAAAATTAGACAAATCATTCATATCATGGTTGTTTGATTTGAGTTCCACAAAGCACTCATGTTTTTTGGATCTCTTAGCCTTGTTTTATGTTTTTACTTTTTAACCCCAAAATTACACTCTTTTAGTTCAAACTTTGCTTATTTAAAAGCCAAAAAAATTCATATATTAAAATTTTTAGTAACTATTCTAATAAGCTTGTAGTCTAAATATTTCCACAATCTCGGTGCATTTCTTACCAATTTGTAATTTATTTTATATTGTGTTGTATGAATTTTTCACAATACAATTGAATTGCATACCAAAACTCATTTTCTTAATAGTTATATTTTAATGCAACCTTGGAAATGTTAGTTCTTGTTGAAACAATTTGGTATGTAGTTTGTTAAACACTTTTAATGGTGTTTATTCTTCATTTTTGTTCACCTTGATAATATTTCATGCAACCATGGGAGATAGAATGCCAACAATTGACATAATTATAATATTGGAGAATTGTATGAATCTAAGCTCGTATTACGTAGTATGATGTTTGATAAAATAATTCAACTAAATGTTTTATATGTATATAGAGTTGATAGAAATAGAACAATTAATATGGTAATTAGAAAATTTTACTTTTTTAAGGATCATGCATTTAATATCTTCCAAAGATGGAACTCACAATGTAACCCTAATTCTAACCCTAATTACTAATATAGGTTATATATTACTAATAAAAGTAACAATACTATATATACATTGCTTATATTTAGTTTTTTTCCAAAAGTGGTTGTAGTAGTTATTATAAGGCCTATGAATAATGTAATTAATATGTCAGCTATATAATTATTTTTTAAATTTGTTTTTGTTAACATGCTCACTCCATTACACTCCACCCCGTGCTGCCAATGTAGGTTACGCCTCTCAACGTAATTATAAAATTCTTATTAGTACCTTCAGCAATATTATTGTAATGAGTTTTTCTTATCTAGTGATTAATCTATGTAAAATAAACCATAGTATTATTTTGAATTGCCAGGAAAAACTAAATAAAAATTTAATTGGATATTTTATGGACTAAATTTGTTGAGTTTATAGAGATATAAGCATTAAATTTAGATGCAATTTTACTTTCCCTTATCTCCATAATATTAACCAAAAAAACATTTAAGAAAGAATATTCTTTTATTTTTTTCTTCTTAATATTCCTTAAATTATCTTGAACACTATTATATTTCATAAGGATAGCACAAATATAGCACAAGGAAACATTACGCTTTTATTTTCTTTCCAGCACACACTTTTATTCTCACATTATGTGCTTTTACTTGGACATGTTTTAGGTCATTATAAAGCTATTAAAGTCATTTGTAAATTTAATTTAATAAAATATTAATTTGGGATTTAAAGATTAGTTAAATCAAGTAAAACCTATTTAGATTGTATAGAATGTGCACCAACTAAATCATTAAAATCACCAAAGACTCGGTGTGAGTAGAGAAGTTGATATCAATAGAATTTTAATTAAAAATAACTAAATTCCTATTTTTCCTAATAAAAAGGTAACATCTCTAATTAAAAAGCATTCCAAAGATGGTCATATTCTATAAGAAAATGAGCCTCTAGTAAAAGGCTCTAGTCTAAGGGGTTTGATAAAGTCATGAATTCAAGACCAGACCAAGCACCTTTCACATGGGTAAAAACCACAAAAAAAAATGCTTGATCATTTCAAAGTTACTAGATAAGGGCCCAAATTTAGGTTTTGAAACACCTAAATGTATCAAATGATTTCCTCTAGGCAAGCACTGATACAACAAACACTAGGCAAAGTGAGCCCGCTGAGGCTCCATTATCATTTCCCAAATAGTTTAAAATTGTTTACTCCAAATTTAGGAGGGAGATTTGATATTCCATCATGCATTTAAATTTTGAACCATTAGTAGATGTGGGAGAGCCAATTATATCATTTTCTTGGAGAATATCCATGGAAATGGGTAAAATATACCACATAGTCTTTCTACCATAGTATAGTCAATCTCACAAAGATTTTATGAGATGTTGAAAAGCACAACCTTCAAAATATTATCATATGACTCTTTATATGAATTATTCAAGTTATATTTCACCTTCACTTTTGGAAAAGAAAGTCATGTGAAAGTAAACTTAGAATACAAGTCCTAAGTGAATCTTATGTCTTTTCTAAATAATTTGAGCATGTGGATCTAAGGAATCTCGACCAATGATTTATCTTAGAAAGTAATAGTAGGATACCACCATGGAGATTTCTAGTTAATATGAAGGACATTATTGAAACTAGTGTCATTCCACGTAATCCATCTTAATCACATGAGAGATTCCTATAATTTTGGTGAGAACAAGAGAGATAGCTAGGGAATGAAATCCTAAGTCTTTCTAGGTTAATATCCCTTAAGGAGAATCCAAGAAGATACAAATCTTTATTAATACTTGTTAGGGATTGCACACAAAAGATATCAATTAAATGCAAATCAATATTGAGTAGAGGAATGAAAAAAACACAGAAATAATAATAGTGAGAGACAAGTTTTAACTTGGTTCACCCAAACTCGGGCTACATCCACCAACAGAGAGTCCAATATTATTATCCAGTAAATCAAACCAATTACAACCAGCAATCCTTGCAACTCAATACCGCTGCAAAATGCTACAATACATCTTGATAGAAACCCTAACCCTTGGCTGCTTTTATCAAGCCTTATGTCGGTTACAAAAATAGGGTTTTTTTTATGTGCCAATAGAAAAATAACTCCTGATGCCTTTATAGAATAATAAAATTTGTTTGAGGTTTTAGGGGCGCTGCAGCTTGACCCCGTCTTGGGGGTGCTACCCCCAAACCCCCACAAGGGGCGCTACCCCTTGACCCTGTTAAATAATTTGAAGGGAAATTGCGTTGATAAAAGTGGGTTAAATTTAACCTCCGAGTCTGATTAGGCTCCATATAACAAAAATCTCCCACTTGGAGACTGATCAGACTCCACACCATATCATCTCCCACTTGGAGATTGATCATAACATCGTTGACCTTGTAGCTCCCATTGGAAATAAGTATCATGGACTCTGTTGTTCTGATTTTATTGTTTTTTAGCCTTGAAGACCAACTGAAGTTGAAGAGGAGCTCAGCTTCTCCCTTGTTACTACCTTTGTAAACATATTCGCTAGATTTTCATTTGTATGGATCTTTTCTAGCCATAACTATCCATCATCCAACACCGACCAAATGAAGTGATTGGTCTTTGAATGCAAGTAGCATTATTTGCAAGATGTATGGCACTCAGACTATCTATAAATAAATAAATATTAGCATGTTGTTTGCCCAATTCTTCCATGAATGATCACAGCCATATCATCTCCTTGCTTGCCTCTGTGGCAGCTACATACTCTGCTTCCGTGGTGGATAAAGCAACCACCTTTTACAACCTGGAGATCCAACTCATTGTTGTGCCACCTACAGTAAAGATATAACATGTAGTACTCTGCCTGGTATGAATATCCCCTGCCAAATTTGAGTCCACATAGCCTGCTAAATCAGTATTGGAGCCCCCAAAACGTAAGTATTTATTGGATGTACCTCTCAAATATCTGAGAATCCATTTTAACGCATTCCAATGCTCCAATCTGGGATGACTCATATACTTGCTTATGATGCCTATACCATGTGCAATATCTAGTCTTATGCATACCATGGCATACATTAAACTTCCTACAGCTGAAGCATATGGTACCTTGGACATTTTTTCTTCCTCCTCTTGTGTCTTAGGACACATCTCCGTAGTCAATTTCAAATGACTAGGAAAAGGTGTGCTGACAGCTTTTGCATTCTCCATATGGAACCTCTGTAACATCTTTTCAACATAATCAACTTGAGATAGAGTCAATTTTTTGTTCTTCCTATCTCTGCAAATTTTCATACCAAGGATTTTTTTTGCTGCCCCCAAATCCTTCATAGAAAATGATTGTGCTAACTGTTGTTTTAACTCTCTTATGTGATCCATGTTAGACCCTACTACAAGCATGTCATCAACATATAAACATAGAATAATGTAGTTGTCATTATCCAACCTCTTAAAATAAACACAATGGTCAGAATTACACCAGCTGTAGCCTTGCTCAACCATAAAAATATTAAATTTCAAATACCATTACCGAGGTGCTTATTTCAATCCATACAAACTCTTCTTCAATCTACACATCAGTTTCTCCTTACCGTTGACCTCAAATCCTTGGGGTTGTTCCATATATATCTCCTCCTCCAAATCACCATGGAGAAAGGTAGTTTTCACATCTAGATGTTCCAAATACAAATCTTCAACAGCCACAATACTTAAAATAGTACAAATAGAAGTCATCTTAACAACCGGAGAAAAAATCTCATCAAAATCAATACCTTTTTTTATGAAAATCCTTTTACAACTAACCTGACTTTAAATATTTTCTTACCTCCATCTTCCTCTTTTAGCCTATAAATCCATTTGTTTGGTAAAGCCTTTTTACCTGCAGGCAACTTACATAATTCCCAAGTCTGATTTTTTAGCAAGGTGTCCATTTCTTCTTTCATTGCAAGCTCCCGTTGAACCTTTGTATCCACCTACATAGTTTCATCATACCCTTCCGGTTCACCAGCATCTGTTAATAAAATAGAATACAAAGAGGGAGAAAACCTTTCAGGAGGTCTACTTAGCCTTGCTAACTGTCTAACATTCATTGGAGTTTGTGGTATTTCTTGTTGTTGTTGTGGAGCATGAGGAACCACTGGAATATCATTATCTAGAGTATCATCCAGCACAACATAATCCTTTTCTTTCTTCTCATGCTGCTACAACTGATCTTTGTACAACACCTCATTGAATACACCATCCCTGCTTCTCATAATTTTTAGATTTTCAACATCCCAAAGCCTATAGCCAAATTCATCAATGCCATATTCAACGAAGATACATTTTTTTTTATTTTACATCTAGCTTGGTTCTATTTTCAGAATCTACATGTGCAAATGCTTCACATCTGAAGGTTTTGAGAAAAGAATAACTCACCTTCTTACCTTTCCATGCTTCCTCTGGAATACCACAACCCAAAGAAACTAAAGGACCTCTATTAATTAAATATACAGTGGTATTGATAGCCTTTGCCCACATGTTTAAAGGTAGCCCAGCATGCAATCTCATGGTCCTTGCACGCTCCATTATTGTTCTATTCATGCATTCAACCACTCTATTTTCCTATGGAGTCCCTGGAACTATTTTCTTCCTACGAATTCCATTAAAGGAACAATAATCCTCAAATTCTTTGCTACAATACTCACCACCATTATTAGATCTAAGACATTTCAATCTTTTACCTGCCTCATTCTCAACCAAGCTTCTCCATTTCTTAAATGTTTCAAATACATCAGATTTTTGCCTAAGGAAATAAATCCAAACCTTCCTAGTTGCATTATCTATGAATGTAACATAATACTAAGAGCCACCGAGAGAAGATACTTGAGTTGGTCCCCATACATATGTATGCACGAGATCCAACTTTTCATCTTTCTTTTGTTTCCCAACCTTGAGAAAACTGACTCTCTTTTGTTTTCCATACACACAACTTTCACAGAAATCCATATTAATACACTTCAGACCTGGTAAAACTTTCTTAGAATGAAGTACTTTCATACCTTTTTCACTCATATGCCCAAGTCTATTATGCCACAGTGTTGTCTCAAAACTTGTAGCAACTATTTCAGTCTCTTCCTGCGAACCTGTAGCAATTGTTCCTGAACCTGTTTGTTTTTTCTCTGCAATAGCTAAAGTAGAAAGAATAGTATGACCAGTACAAAGATATAAGGTGCCTACTTTCACACCTTTTTCTACTTTTAAGTCACCTCTTGAAACCTTCCAATTTTTATTAGTAAATGTAACAATGCAACCTTCATCAGCTAGTTTCCCTACTGAAATTAAATTCCTACTTAGCCTTGGAATGTGCCTTACCTCTTGTAGTAGCCAATGATTCTCATTCTACAACTTAAACCTTGATTCTTCCCTTTCCAACAATCTGACAGGGTTCATTATCTCCCAAATAAACCAGCCCAAAATCTCCTTAGACATAATCAATAAAATAACTTCTATGGGGTGTAGCATGAAATGAGGCCCCTGAATCTAAAACCCATGAATCATCAGAACTATTTAGGGAAAGAATCAAAGCATCATCTTTAGATTAACTTACCACATTTGCCTCCTTATTGCCTTCTTGTTTGTCTCCTTTATTCTTCTGAGACCAACAATCTTTCTTCAGATGACCTAGTTTCCCATAGTACCAACAATCCTTCTATCCTCTAGATTGGGACCTCTCGTCCTTTGATTTTCCTCGTGACTTCCCATGACCTCCAGAACCTTTTCCTCTCTTCTTTGATCTGCCCCTCATTCAAAACACTACCTAATGTGGACCCTCCTGAGCTTTTTCATTGCATTTCCTCGTTAAGGATAACACCAACAACATCATCAAATTTCAAATTATTTGAACCAGAGACAGAGTTACTTACAGCCATTACCATGTTATTCCAGCTTTCTAGAAAAGAATATAATATCAAGAGATCCCTCACCTCTTCATCAAAACTTACTTTTATAGAAGTTAGCTAACTAATAATCATATTAAACTCATTTAAATGATCTATCATAGATCCACCTTCAATCATTTTTTAGATTAAATAAACGCTGCATGAGAAATACCTTATTTGAGGCTGAGGGTTTTTCATACAATTTAGCCAAAGCTTTCATCAGACCATATGTTGTTTTTGCTTTTATTATATTGAACACCACAGATGGTGCCAAGCACAGCTGAATGGTTCCCAGTGCCTTTCTTTCCAAAAGATTATAATCCTCATCAGTCATTGTTGTTGGTTTCTTGGCTATTCCTTCCAACGGCCTCCATAAATCCTTTTGATAGAGATAATCCTCCATCTGCATCTTCCATAACTGATAGTTCTACCCATTGAATTTATCTACCTTTAATCTACCCTAATCCACCATTGCTCCCACTCAACCGTGAGACTTTCCTGCAAATGATAATCAAACACAACCCACTCTGATACCACTTCTTAGGGATTGCATGTAGAAGATATCAATTAAATGCACATAAAGATTAAATAGAGGAATGAAAAATACACAAAAATAATAACAGCGAGAGACAAGTTTTAACATGGTTCACCCAAACTCGGGCTACATTCACCAACAAAGAGTCCAATATTATTATCCAGTAAATCAAACCGATTACAACCAACAATCCTTGCAACTCAATACCGCTACAAAATGCTAAAATACATCAACAAAAACCCTAACCCTTAGCCTCTTTTATCAAGCCTTATGTCGGTTACCAAAATAGGGTTTTTTATGTCGGCCAATAGAAAAATAACTCTTGACACCTTTATAAAATAATAAAATGTGTTTGAGGTTTCAAGGGCGCTGCCCCTGAGCCCCCGTGGGGCTGCTACCCCTGGACCCCACCCTGCTACCCCTGGACCCTACAAGGGGTGCTGCCCCTTCACCCCATTAAATAATTTTGGGGGGAAACTGCATTGATAAAAGTGGGGTAAATTTAACCTCTGAGTCTAATTAGGCTCCATATAACAACAATACTTTCTAAGATTCGTTACCTTTGAAATAAAACACACTACCTACTTCCAACACAAATCCCTATTCATTGCCTATGAAAATCCATAAGACCCAGACCAATAAAATCTCTAGGAAGACAACACAAATCCTAATTTACCATGTGGAACCTTTTGTTATGGTCAGAGTTGGCCTAAAGAAAATCATGCAGAAGTTCCTCTAGTTTGTTGTATGATGTCTTAGAAATCACTCGACATAAATAAAGTTAGTCTAAATTAAGCTCACTTAGGTACGACTATATTTAGCTATGCTTTCCTTAATTGGGTGCATGCTAAAACTAGGTGTTCTTGTGCTTTTATTAGCATGTCTATGATTATCTTAGTGTCTAGGTTAGATTATCCTAAGTTAAGTAGTTACATGCCAATCTTTGGGCCACTACTATTCTTAAGCTTGCTTTTCCTATTCAGGCACATCTATTCTTAGATAATTCATGCCTATATGTACTTGATTATTGAGCTAATTCATTTATCTCATTATTGCTTTGTTTGGTATTACAGGAGTGTGTGATTGTTAAGCTCTCGTGACTCGCACTGGTACTCATATCCTTCCATTCGATCCTCATTTCTAACATGGTATCAGAGTAGGAATGGGTGAGGTTGCAAGTTTGGTAAAGTTTGCATTGTTAAAATCATGAGTACAACAATCTTTTGCATGGTGGATCTTTATTTTCTAGTGGATCTCTATTTTTAAGGTAGTTGGAGGTGTTTTTTCTGCTATAGAGGTGTTTTTCTACTATAGACATGTCTTCTCTGCTGTAGAGGTGTCTTCTCTACTATGGAGGCATTAAAACCTACTTTGGAGGTGTTTCTCTACAACTAAAGGTATTCATTCTGCATCATAGAAAGCCACAAATTTATTGAAGAAGGTTACTAGCCAAAAAGAAGAGGTTGTGAGCTTCAAACACAGGTCGTTGGCTTGTAGACGGTTGTTGCCAAAAAGAAGAGGTTACATGCTTAAAATAGAGGCTACTCACTTGTAGCATCCATGAACCTAAAACAAAGGTCATTGGTTATTAAAGTTGTGAATCTCTTTGTCACGTGAGCTCTTGGAGCTACCTCCAAACCCCCAACCGTCTTCTCTTCCAGCTGCTCTCGAATATGCACGCCTAGCCTAGGATCTTCACCATTTCTGCATGTGAGTGGACCCACCAAAGGTAAAAGACACTCAGAACCTACCCAAGAAGTATTTTCATTAGTAAATCACCCTTGCAAACAACAAAACAAAGGTATTTTGACCTGGTTTGTTTCCTAATTTTGTAGTTTTTCACCCAGCTTTGTGTTTTTTTCTAAACATTTAGGGTTTTTTTAGAAAAGCTATATTTAAACTTGATTTTAAAAGATTTTCTTTCAAAATCCACTTTCTCCTCCTTGTAAAAGTTTAATTTTTTCTAAATATTCTTTGGCAAATTAAACTAAAAGTGCATTTAAAATCGTGTAACAGGCAATTGTTTCCCACGCATTACTTATAAAGTGCCACAACTGTGGGGGTATTCAAAATAATCATAGGGAATCTTATTGGGTTGTGTTATCTTCCATTTTTTTTAATTTCTTGCAATATGGTGTCTAATCAATCTATTTCTCTGTTAACCTCATTTACTTATCATGACTAGAACTCTAAAATTTAGCTCATGTTAAAGAACAAAGGGCTATACAGGGTTACAATGGGCACTTAAATGGAAGCATCTGATGATGATACTAAAGTTAAATGGTTTAACAAGTGTGATCAGGCCTTCGGTTGTCTATGTCTCAGCATCTCTCCAGAACTCCTTTTTCATGTAGAATCTTTGTCAACTCCAAACGAGGTATGGCTCACCCTCGAGAAGCTCTTTAAGAAGGTAGATGAGATGAGAGCTCATGAACTAGAAAATGAGTTAATCAGTTTGATTCTGAGTACATTTAACACATTAGAAGACTTTTTCACTAAGTTTAAATCTATCAGGTTGTAATTAAAAGAATGTGGAATTGATAAAAAAAGATGACCAACTAGTTCTCTCAATTCTCTCCAAACTAGGTCTTGAATACTCTGTATTCGTGTCTACCTTCTATTCGACCAAGAGAGCTCTTGAAGCCACTTGGAAAATGCCATCTCTAGATGACTTCATTGTTGATCTAACCATATAGAAAGATATTTTAATCCACATGGGCACTGTGAAGTCCTCAAAACCTCAAGCTCTAGTAGCTAGAAATGGTAAACACAAATAGGCTTCAAGCATCAAAGGAAAGAAACAAAACACTTGGAAGGATCAAGAGACAAAGAAAGAACAGAAACCTAAGACATTTAAAAGTCACACATAAACTTCATCCAAACAAGGGCAACCTAAAAAGGATAAAGTGTTCCTACTATAAGAAGACATGGCATGATGAGCACAAGTATATGAAGAAGAAGGTTGATCACCTCACTCATCTCTTAGAGAAGAACAACATAGGCAAACCTAAATCTTTCAAAGAGTCCTCATTAACCCAAGAAACTTCTAAGTCAAAAGGTAAAGAGAAATTCAAGGGCAAGGCTCTTGTTGCAGTTGGACCTTCAGCATCCTCATGGATCATTGAATTCGGTGCCTCACACCATATGGGTTCTTAACAAGTTGATTTCACTTCCTTAAAACCCCACAGAATGTCCACCATTACCCTAGGTGATGACACTCCAACAATAGTTGTTGGGAGAGGGTCTGTTGAATTGAGGGGGGCACATTCACTAATGTTCTTAGTGTACCTTCACTTTTAGCTAATCCCCTGTCTATGTACTAGATCACTCACATAGGTAAGGGCATGAGAGTACAGTTTACACTAGATTTAGTTGAGATTAGAGGGTTGCACAACAACAACTTAGTAGCATTGGGAAGGGCAGATCACCAAGCCAGGTTGTATACCTTCTCACATTTTTTCCCTGATGTTTCTCCCACTACATTTCTTACTCATGTAGATGGGGTTAGAAAACTTTGGCATGAGCAGTTTGGCCATCTCAACTACCACTACCTTGAGAAGCTTAGACAGCATGATATGGTTACAAGATTGCCTAGATTCATATTCTCGAAGGGTCTTTGTGAGGGATGTGCCCTTGGGAAGCATCTTGAAGAGAGATTTGACAAAGGGAAATTAAGAAAAGTGACACAGATCTTGAAGCATGTTCACAGCGATGTATCTAGGGCTTTTCCCCAATCCATCTTTTACTAAGGCTAAATATGTCCTCATCTTCATAGATGACTTCTCTAGGTACACATGGGTCTACTTCCTTCAGCATAAGTTTGAAGTCTTCAACCACTTTCAAGATTTCAAGGCTCTTGTTGAGAAACAATTAGAGAAGGTCATCAAAGTTCTTTAAACAGATCATGGAGGAGAGTATGTTAATAATAGGTTTGAGTAGTTTTTCGTAGAAAAGGAAATAAACTTGTAGTGTACAACTCCTTATACTCCTCATCAGAATGGAGTTGCAGAACATAAGAACAAAACCATGAAAGAGATGGCAAATTGCATGATACACTCCAAGAACCTTACACCATAATATTGAGTAGAAGCAATCAACTGTGCATATTACATTTAGAACAGAGTTCCTTACAAAGCCTTGAAGGGCATCTTGCACCTTTTGAAGCTTGGAAAGGAAGGAAACCTTCAATTGAGCACTTCAGAGTCTTTGGATCCCCATCTATGGCATGAATACCTTCTCAAAATCACAAGGCAATGGAACCTCATTCCTAACCTTGCATCTTTGTAGGGTATCCAAAAGGTGTCAAAGGTTATTGTCTCCTACATCTGACCACACATAAGCTGTTCATCAAGAGGAGTGTTAAGTTCTAGGAAAGTCCCACTGACTCTTCACTTGACATTACTCCTTCCTTTGTGGACTCATTCAACTTTGATGATACATCTTCTAACGACTCAGACCATCCATAGCTGATTCTTGAGATAGAGATTCCTTCTTCTAGTTCTGACAGTGAGGACCATGATGGGGTTTCATCCTCATCTTATTATGGGATTTCTTTGGAGGTTGATCTCTTGGCACCTGATTAACCCACATCACAGCCCCTTTGGGTAAGGAAGACACTTCAGAGTGCAGGGACATGGGCAAGGAATCCAGTAGATGGGAGACGTACATGGTCAGATTATCAAAGAGGGCCACATGCTTATTTTTCCTCATCCTCTGATCCTCGGACCTTCAAAGATGCTTAAGGCATACCTCAGTGGGATAATGCTATGAATGAGGAATATGATTCCTTAATGAGAAATCACACTTGGGATTTGACACCTCTTTCTAAGGGAAGAAATACGGTTCAATGCAAATGGATCTATTGGAAAAAGTATGTAGAAGATGGTTTAGTTGATAAGTACAAGGCACATTTTGTAGCTAAGGGGTTTTCACAAGTTGTTGGTATTAACTACATAGAGACCTTTGCACCCGCAGCCAAGATGACTTCCATATGACTCACACTTTCTATTACCACAACACATGGTTGGGAAGTGCACCAAATGGATGTGAAGAGTGCTTTTCTTCATAGAGACCTTGAGGAGGAGATCTACATGAAACAACCACTAAGGTATCTTCAGGATTCCTCCATAGTCTGTAGACTTAGGAAATCTTTCTATGGCCTCAAACAATCCCCTTAGGCTTGGTATGCCAGGATGGATTCCTTCCTCCTTTCTTAAGGTTTTACTAGGTGCCACTCAGATCCCAACATTTATCTTCTACGACATGATTCAATTAATTACTAATAAGTTGGCACTTTATGTTGATGATCTTTTGATCACTGGGATCTCTACATCAGCTATTGAAGCAGTGAAGACAACTCTTTGGGATAGGTTTGACATGACAGACTTAGGCTTACTACATTACTTCCTTGGCATTGAGATTTCATAGATAGACTCAAGGATCACTTAGAATAGCCTAAGTACACTCTCATTCTTCTAATTGTTTAGTTTCACATGACTGTTTGTAAGCCATCCGCCACTTCTTTTCTATCTAGAATTAAGATTGAGGTTGATTGTGCTACACCATTGGTCGATGCTACTTTGTATTGACAACTAGTTGGTAGTCTTATCTATTTGACCCATACCAGGCCAGATATTTCAATTGCAGTTGTCATGGTTTTGAGATTCATGCAGAAGCCTCATGAGATGCACTAGAAAGAAGCTAAGAGGATCCTTCACTACCTTCAAGGGACTCTCTGCATTGCAATCCATTACATATATGGCATTGAGGTTAACTTAGTTGGATACACAGATTCAAATTGGGTTGGTGATACTCAGAATGGCAAGTCCACTTCCAGTTACAGTTTCTCACTTGGTTTTGGTCCTATTAGTTGGTCTAGCAAAAAGTAGACACTATTGCTTTATCATCCACAGAGGTGGATTACAAGGGAGTTGTTAATGTAGCTACTGAGGCTCTTTGGTTTTAGGGCATTCTCACTCTGTTTGGCATTCCATTCCAATAGCCCATAGTCATCTATTGTGACAACCAGAGCACCATTTAGATATGTAGGAATCCAATCTAGCATCAACAGACCAAGCACGTCGAGATTCATATGCATTTCATTCGAGAGCTTATTCATGTAGAGATCACTAACTTAGTCTTATTCCAATCATCAAAGTAGGTTTCTGACATTTTCACCAAACCCTTCACTGAGAGCAATCTCATTTATTTGTGATATCTTCTGGGGGTACGGTCCACTTCATTAGTAGTATCATCCTCAGGTGGTCTTTCTAGCTTCTCCACTTTCTTTTTTCTCTCTTTTGGGGGGGGGGGGGGGGGGGGGGGGTGGGGTTCCCATGAAGTTTTCTCCCTTTATCCTCTTTATGAGAGATTGCATTGTATTGCATTGTACATAGGTACCTAGTCAGGCCTAGTTGTCGAGACCCATCTTCATTTCCTCACCTAAGATTTTCTCAAGGGGGGGTGTTAGTGTAATTTAAGCTCACTTAGGTACGACTATATTTACTTGTGCTTTCCTAAATTGGGCACATGCTAAAATTAGGTGTTATTGTGCGCCTATGAATAGATAGGTGTCTAGGTTGGCCTATCCTAAGTTATGTAGTTACATGCCTATCTTTGGGCCACTACTATTCTTAGGCTTGCTTTTCCTAAATTCAAGCACATCTACTTAGAGACTACATGTCTATATGTACTTGATTATTGAGCTAATTCATTTATCTCATTATTGCTTGTCATATTGCTTTGTTTGGTATTGCAAGAGTGTGATTCTTAAGCTCTCGTGACTCACACCAATACTCGTATCCTTCCATTCAATCCTCATTTCTAACAAAGAAGAGTACAATTGTGTGGTAGCTAGGTTTTTAGAATAAATTTGAAACATACATGTAAGCAAAATGGCTTCATAATGCAATGATTCAATTGTTAAATCCCATTCTAGTACACACTATACTAATAAAGCATAGATAGACAAGCTTGGTTCAAGAAAAGGAAATATTAAGGAACTTGAAGATCTCTCCATGATTAATCTACATCCACCATAGTCTTGAAGCTACATGGGGAGGACAAATGGGCTACCTATAAAATTGATTGTTGCTCCATTGAACATTTGAACCAAATATGAACATAAGGTGTACAAACACTTAAAAGCTTATTAGATTTAATTTCATCCTTCACTAAAGTGATGATTTAATCATTAACAAAATTTCTATTAACATTTTTTTCTAGGTTGTTCCTAGGGATAGAAATACATTTGATAAGATTTTGTGAGATAGCATTAGTTGTAATGCTATTGTACATAAGACTAGGTATGGTACGATACTATTTTATATTTTATATTTTAGGTGAAAGAGAGAATGTGAGTCCACTTTTCATAGAAGTATCGTGGGAAAGAAAACCTGATAGAAATGGGCACCTGCATTAAAAATAACATGCACCCCCTTAGGAACAGATGCCCAAGCCTAAATGAGAACCTGTCATGTAACGGGCTCCTATTGAGGATGTAAGGAAGCTAAGGTAGCAGAACAACTTCCTACACTAATTTTAAGGGAAGGGATATGCAGAATTTTTTAGATCTTCACAATAGTTATAGAAATAAACATAAATAGAAATCATAGTACAACACAGTAATTACGTGGGGAAACCCTTTCGAGAGAAAAACTCCACACTCCAAAGATGCCCAATATATTATTCAAGAATCAAGAAGATTACAATATACTTGCAGAGCAAGCTTTCACAGGAGTGTAACCACCCAGAGATCTAGAGGCAACTCAACATTTATAAGACTCTTACACACAACCTCCATCTCAAGCTTCTGATATATAGGAGATATAATACAATAAACCATCAACAGTAATTACAAAACCATGAGCAAAAACAACCCAAAAGTGGTGCCCAAATTATCTCCAATCAAAGATGTCATGTGATGTGCCAAATCACATACCAAAATGCATAAATTTCCCCTTTATAGCTCTTTTAAGTCTCCAACACATTTTCACATTTTCCAAAATGGGAGGCCATAACTTTTGATCTGGGTGTCCAATTGACGAACCATTTGATGCATCAAAAAGCTCATGAAGAGATCTATCATGCTATAACTAGATTTTATGGTTGAGAAAAAATTTAGGGAATTTAGGGACCTCTAAGTGCATCAAATCTAAGTTCAAAACTTTTCTGGGAGTTTCAAGAAATGGAAACTTTAATATCTTGCAATCCAAGTATGATCTTGAGTCAAAACTCACCCAAGATGTTTACTTGGCAGTTCAAAACCTTTTTGGAAATTTTGGGTCCATACGTGCTCAAATGTAGAGTTACTTAAAATAGTAAGCCCTACCATTTTTAGCCCCTTTTGGAAACTTTGAAAGTTCTAAACCATTCTTCAAGATAAAGGGTCTTCGAAAAGACCAAAGTTGAGAAGAATAGAAATGGAGAGGGATACTAGTCTGAAGATCTAGTCCTCAGTCAAGTCTTTGTAGTTAGTTTATACCTTGGTCAAGTAGCTAGAGATTAATAGTAAAACATAAAGAATAATAGAAATAGAGTATTACATATACATAACAATAAGACAACACAGAATTATCTGATACCTATAGATCTCCATATATATATCAATAGGAATAAAATGTCATACATGCATCCTCCGACAGGTCTAAATCTCTGCCTCACCATCTACATACATGATTTCTATGTCATCTTCACATCAACATCTATATCTCATATCCTTACTACACTCTATGCTCCTACGCTATATCATCATATCCTCTATCTATATATAAGTTATATCTATTACATCTAGGGATGTGTTTTGTAGCATCTTCTGTCAGCTTCCAGCCTCCACATAGTGTATGCACCAATTTTCGGTTGGCTCTGCACCCTGCTAACATCATCCCCCCTTCAAAATTATGACTTGTCCTCAAGACATGCAAAATCAGCTGCTCGGAAAGATAGTCTTGTAGATCTACTTGAGTCGTGCCAAGTTGGTGTCCCGTTGCTTTTTAGCCTTAGACGACATAGTTATTTTTCCTTCTATCTTTATGTATGTCTCCTTTGCTTCTACTATACTTGCCAATATTTGTATAGTTTGTGTCATATGTTTGCATTCTGCAAGACTGTCAGTCAAGTTAGCTAGTCTAAGGTTGACCACTTCCCTTAACTGCTTTATTTGGCTCCTTATTTGATCTCTTTGGTTCTAGAGCTGTTGGTGTTGGTTGTGAAGTGTCTCAACTTGTGCCCTTTTTACTCCATCCTTATAAACCAGAGGGTCATACCGGTTTGCCACATTTTTTATTTGGAGTTTTAGAGCATCCATCTAGTCTTTTATTGCTCTAGTGGACTGTGGCCATTTCAAACAAAACTAGTAAAGAATATTGGCCTCCATAATGCTCTATTGTATACTCTTTATGTGTTTTTCTAGCTAAGTTATTGCCTTGGCACAGTTATTTGTCATCTCCACCAGCCTCTTCTTGTTTAATTGTTCAATGATCTTCTTTTCTAGCTGGCTAGAATAATCCTTGAACCCTTGTGTCAACTATTTCAATTCTCTAGCAAGGGTAAGGTAGTATCTCTTGGTGTCTTTGGCATCTCCTTGGCCAATGTATTCAATGCATCCTAAAGTAATTCACTCCCTTGTACATGTTGTTTCAAAATTTCTTCTCTTGCAAAGGAGTGGAATATGTCTCCTAACTGCAACTTTTGTAATGGAGATATTTTGGCAAGGTTCACTTGGCCTTCTACCACTGGGAATTGTAACAACTGCAGAGTTACAATAGGTGTTATCTATTTTTGTTGCTCCAAAAACTCCTTGATTGACTCAATTGAAGATGAAGAGGCTTCTAGAGTATCAATTTGTTCTGATCCTCTTTGTTATTATGTATTCTCCTATGTTTCTTTTTCCTTCTCCACATTATGTGTTTGTGGGTTAATTTGTTGCTATTTTGCATTTGTCTCCTCCATCCTTGTGTTCTCTAGAGGAGGTACCCTTTGTGTAGAGGCTTCTAGAGGATTGTTCTCCTAATTTCCCTCTATTATATTTTCTCCTCCTGCCGATATCTCAATGTTATGTGGAGGTGATGGTGTCGGTTATTGTTCTTGTTCTTTGATAGACTGATATAGCTTTGCTAATATTTCTTCAGTCTCTTTTTGTATTTTCTCCTTTTCCTTCTTATTGCCACCCATGAGTGTATCTACTCTTTGTTTTCTCCTCAACTCCATGGCTTGTAGTTGTATCAATTCACTCTTCTTCTTTGGTGGCAATGTATCACTAAGCTTCTCAATGGAATTCTGCCTTATTTCCTCCTCCAATTAGAGTGGCTTATTTCTCCTTTGTCTTAATGCTTGTACCAAGCTATCCAAAAATCCTTACATTATTTCATCTAATATCTTTTCCTTATCCCTCATGTATTGTATCATTGCTTGAACTATCATTTGTTTATTTTCTTTAGATGAATCATCATATAAAGCAATAGTTTCTTGTAACATACCTACATTCTCCATAGCATTGAGCAATGCATCCAGATTGTAGAGCTCTTGTGCCAGTTCTTCTACTTGTTGCTCTCTTAGTTCCTCCTCTAGTGTTTGTTGTTCTCTTTTCCTTCTTTTCAACTTTGATTCTTGCTCATCCCCCTCTTCTTCAGACTCAATCTCCTCTAAAATTTCCTAGGTTTTCCTTCTTTTTGCTTGTTGTTTCTGTTGGGGAGCCTTTTTGTGTACTCTTCTTCATTCCTGACAAAATGTTTGATGTTGCTATTCCTCTGGATGATATGGTAGATGATGATGGTGCCTGTGATGTAGTCCTCTTTGATCTTCTGACTGGCAGAACCTCCTTGGTAGGTAGTTGATGAAGGGGGTAAATCATAAAACACACAACAACAAAAATTACACACACAAAATAGAACTTTCTTTATTGATTTGGATAACTTATTACATTATAGAAGCTCAAATACAATCAGAGAAATCAACCCTCCACATGTTGTGACACATTACAGCTTCCTCTTCTAAGACTTTGAAATCATCTGTCATCTGTAACACCAAATCTGCTAGGGTTTCTATTTTCCCGCCTATTCTTGACTCTACACTTGCCCCCTTGACTCTAATATTGCCCAGGGTTCCCAAAAATGGTTATGAATAGCCTTTTTGGCAGCCAACAACCTAATTTCAAAATTTGCATCTCCCTCCAAAAATAGGTCAACTTCTGGGAGCCATAACTTTTGATCCAAGTGTTTGATTGACAAACCATTTTATGCATCAGAAAGCTCGCAAAGTGCTCTATGTGCTTAGAACCCGCTCTGCCGGTTCTGACCATTTTCGGGCCTGTACGGGGCTGTTTAGTGCCTAAAACCTGAGTTTGAATAATTTTCAGGCATTTTTCAGGAAACAGAAACTTTTATATCTTTCAGCTTGCAAATGATCTTTGTGTGATTCCTTCACCAAAGGTCTTATTTTTCAGTTACAAAGCTTCTTGTAAATTTTCACTTCAATCTGTGCCCAAATGCAAACTTTCCTAAAATAGCAGGTTGCTATTATTAGTAATTTGAACAAACTGAAAGTTCTACATCATTATTCAAGCGATTATGGAACTAGAACCACAAATTTTGAAAAGAAATGGAAAGAACATCAACAATTTTGAAACACATCATTTTTTGGGGTGATGCAAGATTACCATTACACCACTGGATGCTCCTACATCAGACACCCAGGGTAATTTGAGAAGTGACCATGTCACATCTCAGGTGTTTGTGTGAGGAAAACCCAAATGGTCAACCTCTGTCTTAGACAACCAAGAAGAATCTTCAATAGGCCTTCCTTTCTATTTCACTAGATATTCTTCATATTGTTTGTTCTGAGTACTTCTGCCCACCTAGCTACCCAAGATCTCTTCTATCTCCTCTGTTGAAGTAGATGCCGGAATACTCCACTATTTTTCTGTTGGTCCATCCTCTGTTCCACCTTCATGATATCCGAATAAATCAGCAATGTTGAAAACAAGGGAAATGTTGATCCCACACGGCAGCTCCACCTCATATGTATTTCCTGAATCATGTTTCTTCAAAATTCTGCATGGTCCAAATTTTTCATTTTCAGCTTATTGTATGTTCCAACTGGGAACCTTTCTTTTCTCAAGTGAACCATAACTTGATCTCCTACGTGGAATTTCTTATATCTCCTCTTCTGATCCGCCTTAGCCTTGTACTGAATATTCATCTTATTAATGTGCTTTTTTACCTCTTCATGCAAATTCTTCATGTGTTCTGCAAAGTCTTCAGCCTTGGCACTTGTCTTTTCTCCTTTGCTCAGATTCCTTAACTCTGAAGCATTTCTTGGACTATTCCCATATACAATTTGGAATGGTGATTTACTAGTACTCCTATTGACAGAATTGTTGTAAGCAAATTATGTCTGTGGTAAAATCAAATCCCATCCCTTGGGCTTATCTCCCACTAAGCATCGTAGCAGGTTACCCAAACTCCTATTCACCACTTTGGTCTATCCATCAGTCTATGGATAGTGTGTAGAACTGAACTTCAAATCTGTCTTCAACTTCTTCCACAATGTCCTCGAGAAATAACCAACAAAATTGGTATCTCAATCTGAAACTATGCTCTTTGGTAGACCGTGTAATCTCACCACCTCCCTATAAAATAACTCTGCAATATGAACAACATCATTAGTCTTCTTTCAAGGAATAAAATGTGCCATCTTCGAGAATCTATCCACCACTACAAAAATGGAATCATGTCTTCTCTGTGTCCTTGGTAAACCAAGAACAAAATCTATACTGATATCATCCCATGGCTTCTCTGGTATAGGTAATGGCTGATATAGCCCTACATTCTGACTTGTTCCTTTTGCCATCTGACACACTCTGCAACTCTACACAATTTTTCCCATATCCTGCTGCAACTGTGGCCAATAATAATTTTCACCAACAATAGCAATGGTCTTATCTCAACCAAAGTGTCTAGCCAATCCTCCACTATGCTTCTCCTTAATCAAGTTCTCTCTCATGGAACTCCTTGGAATGCATAACTAGCTTCCTCTAAACAATATGTCATCTTGGATTATGAAATCCAACCATTTTGTCCTATCCAAAGTAACAGGTTCCAAACAAGCTTTCCAGGCCTCTACAAAATCTAGATCTTTAGGATACAAACTTTTGAACTCATCGAACCCAACAACCTCTATCTTCATTTCTATCAACAAATTTTGCCTTCTACTCAAGGCATCTGCAACTCTGTTGGACTTCCCACTCTTGTGCTTCAAAACAAAAGTATAGCTCTGCAAAATCTCAACCCATTTTAAATGCCTTTGGTTCAACTTTCCTTGACTATTAAGATATTGCAAAGCCTGATGATCAGTATATAAAACAAACTCCTTTGGAAACAAATAATGTCTCCATTTCTTCAAAGCCTGAACTATTGCATAAAACTCTTGATCATAAATAGAATACTTTTTCTTGGCATCATTAATCTTCTCACTAAAGTAGGCAATGGGCTTACCTTCTTGGCTCAAAATAGCTCCTATAGCACTACCACTAGCATCACAATCTACTTGAAATACCTTATTGAAATCTGGAAGTGCCAAAATAGGTTGCTCTGTGACTTTTTGTTTTAATGTATCAAATCTTTTATCTACTCCTTTAGTCCATCTAAACTCTTTTCTATCCCCTCTCATTATCTCAGTTAGGGGTGCACAAATGCTACTAAAATTCCTAATAAAATTTTTATAAAAACTTGTCAAAACATGAAAAGATCTTACCTTGGAAGCACTCCTTGTTATAGGCCATTTAATGATAGCCCTCACCTTCTCTGAGTCCATCTTAAGACCTTCCTCTGAGATAACAAATCCTAGGTATAACAACTCCTTTGCAAAACTACATTTCTTCATGTTGATCAACAACTTCTCCTCCCTCATCTTCTCAAAAACTCTTCCAATATGCATCATATGCTCATCCCAAGTCTTACTAAAAATCAAAATATCATCTAAATAAACAATAACAAAACTTCCCAAAAATTCTTTCAATACCTCATTCATGAGCTGCATGAATGTGCTTAGTGTATTGATTAGCCCAAATGGCATGACTAACCACTAATACAACCTTCCTTTGTTTTGAAGGCTGTCTTCCACTTGTCTCCTTCTCTGATACGGATCTAGTGATACCCACTCTTCATGTCAACCTTTATGAAGTACTTGGCTCCACTCAAATAGTCCATTATGTCATCCATTCTGGGTAATAGAAATCTGTACTTGATTGTGATCTTATTGATGGCTCGAGAGTCTATACACATTCTCCACTCTCCATCTTTCTTTGGTGCTAGTACTGCAGGTACCACACATGGACTTAGGCTCTCTCTTATCAATCCCTTCCTCAACAAGTCATGAACTTGTCTTTTCAACTCTTCACTCTCTGCTAGAGTCATTCTATGGGCTGCCTTATTCGGCAAACTGGCTCCTGGTGTCAAATCCATTTGATGACTTATCTTCCTCACTGGTGGTAAACCTTCTGGTACATTATTAGAGACAATATCTTAAAATTCTTCCAACATTTCTGAGACTTCTGCTAGTACATCTTCACATTTCTCTTGACTAATCTTAGGAATCAATGCAAAGCAATGACACTCATGCTTCATACCCTCCAAAAAATTTCTACCATCTACCAAGAAAATTCTGGCAGTACTACAGACCTTTTCTTCCATGTCCTTCGAGGGCTTCAACTTATGATGAACTCCATCGTTTGTTAGGGAGTATGTGTTTAGATGGCCATCATGGACAACACTCCTATCATACTGCCATGGCCTCCCTAATAACATATGACATGCATCCATTGGTATGATGTCACACAGCACCTCATCATGGTAGTCACCAATCTTAAACTTCACTAAACACTACTCATTGACCAAAGCTCTATGGTCCTTCTGCAACCATGCAATCTGATATGGATGTGGATGCTTTCTTCCTATCAACTTCAACTTGTCAACCATCTCCTCTGAAACAAGATTATCAGTGCTTCCACTGTCAATAATAATATCACAACACTTACCTTCACATTTGCACCTTGTGTGGAATAAACTCTTCCTCTGATTGGGTTCTTTCTCCTCATTCAACAAAGTTCTTCTGACAACTAGGGTTTCTCCCCTTTCAGCATCTTCAGAGCACTCAGATTGCACATCTTCATTGACATGTACAACTCATGCATTACCTTCAGGTCTTCTATTTGTCCTTCCTTGATGTTGTGGACACTTGTATGCTCGATGTCCTTCTTCTCCACATTGGAAATAGGTTCCTCTGAAACCTCCTCTTCCAGGTCCATGCCCAGGTCTGCCTCTTCCTCTTCCTCTTTTCTCACCATTATTCTGGTCACGAGGGAGGTAGGTATTATCTCCTCTCTGATTTCGACCGGTGTCAGCTTCTTAACTTTTCTTTGAATCTTCATTTCAGCCCCCATAGGGTCTTCCACCAGTCCTTCCACCTTGACCTCTTCCCCTTTGCTTACTATCAAATCTTTTATTCAGCTTCTCTTCCACCTTCAAGGAAAACTGGTATCCATATTCTATGGTGGTTATTCTAACCAGGCTCAGCTCCTCTTGAATACTCGGCCTTAACCCATTGATGTAATGGGTTACCATCTCCTTGTTGGCCTCTGCATGACCAGTTTTGATAGTAATCTTATAAAACTCTTATGTATACTCCTTAATGGACTTGTTGCCTTACTTCAATCCCTGCAGCTTCTTCAACAACTCCATCTCATAGTCCACAAGAATGAACTGCTTCTTCAGTTTCTCCACCATCCAATCCCATCTTGTGATCTTTCCTTTTCCTCTTCTATTCCTCTCTAACTGGACCTACTTCCACCAAATACTGGCATGGCCCTTCAATTTTATTTTTGCAAACTTGACCCGATCTAGATCTTCCACATCTTCATACTCAAAATATTCCTCCATGTCATTGATCTAATCAATAAGTTGTTCTAGATTCAAATCTCTAAAATATGTAGAAACTTTGATTTGAGGCCTCTTTCCAATCTTAGAAATGGCCCTCAACAACCTAACTTCTGCAAGATCTCCTGCAGCTTCTTGTTCTTCCTCAGATAGCTCCTCTTCCACTTCATCCTCAATTTATTGTCTTGTTCTTGGCTCAAACCCTCTTCGCAGCTCCTCTTGCAATGCATTGATTTGTCTTTGTAGGGCTCTAAAACCCTCTTCTGTCAAAGCATTCCTCCCAATACGATTTTTTCATGGAGACATCTTGATCTCTGCAGCAAACCCACAACCTCAGGTCTTAGTGCAAATTGCCTCACAGTCGGTGATCTGTCTACACACTCATGAACCCTTACTCTGATACCACTTGATGAAGGGGGTAAATCCTAAAACACATGACAATAGAAATTACACACAGAAAATAGAACTTTCTTTATTGATTTGGACAACTTATTACATTACAGAAGCTCAAATACAATCATAGGAATCAACCCTCCACAGGCTGCAACACATTACAGCTTCCTCTTCGAAGACTCTAGAATCATCTGCCATCTGTAACCCCAAATCTACTAGGGTTTTTGTTTTCTAGCCTATTCTTGACTCTACACTTTCTCCCTTAACTCTACTACTGCCCAGGGTGAAAGGAAGCAAGGTACATGAAACACACTTCCTACGCTAATCTAATGAGGGAAGTAGAGTGCAAATTCAAATTAACCTTTCCAGTTACAGCATTATTAACACAATAACAGAGATATTGCAACAATACACATACACACAGAAAGTAGACAGAAGAGAGAGAGACAAGATATACGTGGGGAAAACCCTTACAGGTGAAAAACCCCACACTCCAAAACACAGCTCAAATATATTACAGTAAACAACAACAGATTACAATACAATTTTAGAGCCAATGCTCTTTCAGGAGTCTTCGAATGTCGAATCTGGAGATATTCTAGCAGCATAACAGTACTTGTACAAAAGCTATCTATCTCCCATCCAAGCACCTGTTTTTATAGAGTTTACAAGGCAAATATGGAACCTTCTAGAGATGGGCATCCATCTTGGACTCATGCCTCAAAACCCACACCTAAGGACACTTGTCCAACATCCCATCCCATTGTGGGTACCTAGTCCCAAGATAGGTTACGACAGATGCTCTTACGCACCTTACAGATGTCATAGAATCTGTCATAACTGACATCACTTATAGCTGTAAGAGAATCTGTCATACACTAACTAAAAATATCATATTCCTCTTACAACATGTCATAACCTCCCTTAACCTCCCAAAGATGCCTTTCTCTTGTGCAAAGATACTCATCAACACTTGTCATTAAATAAAATTTGTTTGAGGTTTCGAGGGCACTGCCCCTCGACCTGCCCTGTACCATGACAGGGAGCACGCCAAGGGCACTGCCCCTAGGACCCCGTAAGGGGGTTCACCCCTTGACCCAGTCTTGGGGGCGCTGCCCCCAAACCCTTGTTAATTATTCAAGGGGGAAACCACAGCTACCAAAGTCACCAAAAAATTATCCTATTACATGTACACAAGGTGCCGACTATGCCAACTCAACATGGGAAAAATAAATACAACATTAGGAATTTGTAAAGGTTGAGACACCTCAATTCCCAACATTCTCCCACTTGTTGAACACCTTGCAAGGGCCAAAAGCAATGACAAGATTTAACTGCTAGGGGCCAAGAGGCCCATAGACTCTGAACACCATCTGAACTTCTCTATGCCCACTGGTTTCGTCAATGCATCTGTAACATTCTTCAAAGTGTCTACCTTCTCCAAATTCACCTTCCCATCCTCTACCATGTCTCACATGAAGTGAAACTATACATCAATATACTTTGTTCTGGCATGGAAAGTTGGATTCTTTGCTAGGAAAATCGCACTCTGACTGTCACAATAGATCGTAATATGTCCTGCATCAACACCAATATCTGAACACAATCTCTTAATCCAAATGGCTTCCTTGCAAGCATGAGTTTCTTCCATATACTTAGCTTCTATCGTGGACAAAGCAACCATAGGTTGTCTCTTACTCATCCAACTAATAGCACCACCAAACATAGTGAATACATAGGCACTGGTGGATCTCCTGCTGTCAATGTCACCTGCCCAATCTGAATCCACAAATCCTCGAATACTAACAGAATGTAGAGGTCCTATAAGACTACCATGATAGCATATGGACTACTCAGAAGTACCTTCAAATATCTGAACACTCGCTTAACTGCATCCCAATGTACCCGTCCAAGATTAGCCATAAATCGACTAAGGACTCCCACTACTTGGGCAATGTCTAGTCTTGTGCAGACCATAGCATACATCAAACTACCAACAGCACTAGCATAAGGTACTCTGCTCATGTCATCCACCTCACTAGGAGATTTTGGACAATCATTAATAAACAACTTTGTCCCCAAAGAAATAGGAACACACAATGGTCTACAATCTACCATGCTGAACCTATCCAACACGGTCTTCACGTACTTATTCTGGCTTAACTAAAGTTTTCTATTAGTTCTGTCTCTTCTGATTTCCGTTCCTAGAATGTACCTAGTTACCCCTAAATCTTTCATTTCAAATTGTGCTGCCAACTGAGACTTAAAATCAGAAATCATATTCTTACCCTTCCCAATGAGCAACATATCATCAACATATAATGCAACAATGAGAATACGATCACCATCAAACTTATAATATACATAGTGATCCGATTTTGATCTCACAAATCTAATTGACAACACAAAGGCATCAAACTTCAAGTACCACATCCTAGGAGACTACTTCAAACCATACAAAGACTTTTTCAACTTGCAAACCAAATTTTCTTTACCTTTAACAATGTAATGCTCTACTGTGACATGTAGATTTCTTCCTCCAAATCACAATGAAGGAATGATGTCTTCACATCCATCTACTCCACCTCTAAGTCATAAGCTACTACAAGAGATAACAAGAATCAAATGGATGTCAGCTTTGCAACAGGAGAGAATATTTCACCATAATCAATTCCCTCCACTTGTGAGTACCCCTTCGCAACAAATCTGGAGGCTTGTACTTTTCAACACTACCATCTGCACCAAATTTCTTCTTGAACACCCATTTGCATCCAACAGGTTTCTGTCCTTCAGGCAAAGGCACCAAGTCCCATGTTTTATTCTTTTCCAAAAAGCCATTTCATCTTCCATGGCCTCCTTCCAGGAACCTGCATCTTTCATACCCATTGCCTCTGACACAATTCTAGGTTCATTAGTGTTAGCAAGTAAAGCAAAAGCACAACTAGAATCAAGTAATGAATAACCAAACCTATCAGGTTGCTTTCTTGTTCATGTAGACCTTCTCAATGGATGAGGTTGAGGTTCTACTTCTTCTTCTAAGCTTTCAGAGCTGCTAGAGCTCTCCTCATCATCAGGTCTCACAGAGTCTGTCTGTTCAGTCTTCTCAAGGGTAGAAGGAAACTAAACCACATCCTCTTTCTTTTCTATCTGTTATGGTTGTAGAACAATGGAAGATGGTGTTAGCTCTCTGAAGATAACACTTCTACTATATAACACCTTTTCATCCATAGGATCCCAAATCTTGTATCATTTCACACCGACACCATAGCCAATGAAGATACACTTAACAGCCTTGTCCTCTAATTTAGACCGTTTCTCCCTAGGCATAGTGCATATGCCTCACAACCAAAAATACGAAGATGTCTAACTGAAGGCTTCTTACCAGACCACACCTCCATAGGTGTTTTACCAATAAAAGTTGATGTAGGAGATCTGTTTACCAAATAGAAAGCAATGGCTACAACTTCAGCCCAAAAATTTTATTCGAGGCTTGCTCCACTAAGCATACTCCTAGCCTTCTCCATCAGAGTCATGTTCATCCTCTCTTTAACTCCATTTTGTTGCGGGGTATAAGGAGTTGTCTTATGTATTTAGATCCCTTGCTCTTTACAGAACTTCTCAAACTTTGTCGAACAAAACTCACCACCATTATCAATTCTCAAACACTTAATCTTTTTACTAGTCTGATTCTCAGCAAAAGCTTTAAACTCTTTGAACTGACTAAAGACTTCAGTCTTGCTTCTGAGAAAATAAACCCATGTCCTTCTACTGTAATCATCTATGAAAGATACAAAATATACAGATTTTGAAATTGAAGGAACATTAACAGGACCAAACACATCAGAATGAATTAGATCCAATACACCAAAAGACTTGTGAGAACTAGAGTAAAACTGAACACGGTTTTGCTTTCCATAAATGCAATGTTCACAAAAATCAAACTTGAGATTACAATCATTTAACCCCTCAATGAGGTTTTTATTTTTCAAGGTACATAGACCCTTCTCACCAATGTGGCCATTACTCAAATGCCATAACATAGTCTTTTTAGTAGGAAGCTTAGCTTCCATAGCATGTGCACTACCATTAGAACTAGTTACAATAGATTTCTTCACCGCTCGTTTAGATGGTGGAGATGAAGTGACTGCAGCTCTTTTCTTCGAGTCAGAAGAACTATTGCACTGTGAAGTGCATGCCTCTAGCTAAAATAGAGTACCTCTCCAAGTACCCTTAGCAAGCACCATAGATCCTCTAGTCATCTTGCATCCATCCTTCGAAAAGACAACTTGTACACCTGTATCATTCAACATACTTACAGAAAGAAGGTTCCGTGCTAGGCTTGGGATGTGCATAACCCCAGTGATCCCCTTCACTCATCCATCAAGGAATCAGATTGAGACTCTTCCATGACCAACAATCTTTAGATGAGAATCATCACCCAAGTACACTCTTCCACCATCGAACTCTTCATATTTTGTAAACCAGTCTTGATGCAAGGTCATGTGGAATGATGCAGTAGAATCAATCAACCACACATCATCAGATGCATGAGTGGCCAGGGCTGCGATGAAGGCATCACCATCATCTTGTGACTTGTCAGAATCTGAATCAGGAGCTTTCTTCTTCTTTTTCTTCTCCTCTTTGCATTCCTTTCAGAAATGCCTGGTTTTGCCACAATTCCAATAGAGAGCCTTGGACTTTCCAGGAGATTTGGATCTCCCATAGGATTTGCATCTACCCTTCTCATCTTTCTTGTCCTTCTTTTTCCCTTTCTCCTTGGGTCTTCCATGAACCACAAGAGCCTCTTTGGCTACCTCAGAAGACTTTCTTTGCATCTCTTCAGATAACAGCGAAGATACCACTTCATCCATTTTGAATGTGGATGTGGTGCTCCCAATAGCCATAACAAGATGATCACATGAGTCTGACAAAGAACAAAGCAAGGTCATACAATTGTCCTCCTCCTCCATCTTCACACCAATGGATGTCAATTGTGCAACTAGCATGTTAAAAGCATTCAGGTGATCTGTAACTGATCCTCCATCCTCCATCCTCAGAGAAAACAACTTCTTTCTCAGAAAAAGTTTGTTCACCAGGGATTTAGCCTAATAAACATCACCCAACTTCTTCCAAAGGTCTTTTGTGCTTTTCTCCTCATGGACATTTAATAGGATAGAATTAGCTAGACTGAGTCTTATGAGACTCTTAGCCTTCCGATCTTTAAGATCCCAATCTGCTTGTAACATTGCGGTTGGTTTTACACCGGATACAGTTTCCCATAGGTCACGATCAAGAAGTAGGTCTTCCATCTTTAGTTTCCACAACTCAAAATTAGTGCCATTAAACTTCTCCACCTTGATTCTTTTGGATGTGCATGCCATCTCTTTCCTACAACAAGATTACAGAATACTCTGCATAGGACTCCCACTCAAACCAAGATCAGCTCAAAAAATCCCTACCCAACAACTAGGACCAAAGGTGATCAAACTCTGATACCAATTGAAAGGAAGGAAGGTACACAGAACACACTTCCTACACTAATCTAATGAGGAAAGTAGAGTGCAAATTTAAACTAACCTTTCCAGTTACAGCATTATTAACACAATAATAGAGATATTGCAGCAATACACATACACACAGAAAGTAGACAGAAGAGAGAGAGACAAGATATATGTGGGGAAAACCCTTACAGGTGAAAAACCCCACACTCCAAAACATAGCTCAAATGTATTATAGTAAACAAAAACATATTACAATTCAATTTCAGAGCCAATGCTCTTTCAGGAGTCTTCAAATGTCAAATCTGGAGATATTCCGGCAGCATAACAGTACGTGTACAAAAGCTATCTATCTCCCATCTAAGCACCTATTTTTATAGAGTTTACAAGGAAAATATGGAACCTTATAGAGATGGGCATCCATCTTGGACTTATACCTCAAAACCCATGCCTAAGGACACTTGTCCAACATCCCATCCCATTGTGAATGCCTAGTCCCAAGATAGGTTATGACAAATGTTCTTACGCACCTTACAGTTGTCATAGAATCTGTCATAACTGATAGCACTTATAGCTGTAAGAGAATCTATCATACACTGACTAAAAATATCATATTCCTCTTACAACATGTCATAACATCCCTTGACTTCCCAAAGATGCCTTTCTCTCATGCAAAGATACTCATCGACACTTGTCATTAAATAAAATTCATTTGAGGTTTTGGGGGCGTTGCCCCCGAGCCCCCACAGGGGTGCTACCCCTCAACCCTGCCCTGTACCATGATAGGGAGCACGCCAGGGGCGCTCCCCCTGGGACCCCGCAAGGGGCTCTGCCCCTTGACCCCGTCTTGGGGGCGCTGCCCCCAAACCCCCATTAATTATTCAAGGGGGAAACTGCGGCTGCCAAAGTCACCAAAAAATTATCCTGCTGCATGTACACAAGGTGCCAACTATGCCAACTCAACATGGGAAAAATAAATACAACATTAGAAATTTGCAAAGGTTGAGACACCTTAATTCCCAACACAGGGTTCCCAAAAATGGTTATTAATAGCCTTTTTGGTAGCCAACAACCTAATTTCAAAATTTGCATCTCCTTCCAACAATAGGTCAACTTCTGGGAGCCATAACTTTTGATCCGGGTGTCTAATTGATGAACCATTTTATGCGTCAAAAAAAATGTGTTCTCTACCCGCTAAAAACCAACTCTGCCAGTTTTGGCCATTTTTGGGTCCATACGGGGCTATTTAGTGCCTCAAACCTAAGTTTGAATAATTTTCCAATGTTTTTCGGGAAATAAAAACTTTAATATCTTTCAGCTCACAAATGATCTTTGCATGATTCCTTCACCAAAGGTCTTATTTTTTAGTTACGAAGCTTCTTGTAATTTTTCACTTCAATCCATGCCCAAATTCAAACTTTCCTAAAATAGCAGGTTGCTATTTTTAGAAATTTGGAAAAACTGAAAGTTCTACATCATTATTCAAGTGATTATGGAACTAGAACCACAAATTTTGAAAAGAAATGGAAAGAACATCAACAATTTTGAAACACATCTTTTTTTTGGATGATGCAAGATTGCCCTTACACCACTGGATGTTCCTGCATCAGTAGTGGAGCTAATGTGGTTGGTTTTGGAGCTGAGGTAGTTCCCTTTCCCATAGCTCCCCATTGCTTATGCAACTTCTCTCTATGTTTGTCCAAGTGTTCCTCTGCATTATTTTTATGTTGCTTCTCCATCACCTCTAAATAGGTGCCAAATATCTCCACACTTGTATCCTTAGGCTTGCTCAATAGGTTTTGTACAGAAGCATTTGCCTCTACTGCAATTATCTCATAGGGAAACTAGGGTACCCATGCCATTCTTGGTTCAACTACCTCCATGTATGTGAAATCCTTGTCTACCAAAAATGTGATCTAATTCATGTATTCCTTAACCACTCCATACGAAATTCTCTCTCTTGCCCTTATTTCCTCTTGTAGGGTTTTGAAGAAACCCCAATATGCATAACTAAATGCTTTTGTATCCTTGAATTGAGCTATGTGCCTTTTAACCTCTAACACTACTGGTATGTTTTGATGCCATTGTTTCCTCTTAAACATCGCTAATTCATTCAATAAATAAAATGTAAGGCAAAGAATTAGGGTACCATACAGAAGTTGTAATTTGAGTCCTTGATCTTCTGCAAATTCTCCAGCAATTTTTGTCGCATCACCTCATAGAGATCAAAATCCTTTCCCTCCTTCACCATTTGATAGGCATTATGAATGGTTGTGGTTGTGGCTTAACCCCCCACTTGGTGTAGTATACTTTGTAAGCTATACCCATGGTGGCATATTTCACTCCCAGATCTGTGATATCCTTCACATGCATATTTTTTCCATCTATTGTTGCTCTGGTTAATTCCCTCGCTTGATCCATTCTAATGCCCTTCATTGCCAATAGGGGGCCTATGATACTTAGCCCTATGACTACCCTAATGGAATCTTTTGTGATTCTATAGGGTTTTTCCAAGTATATAAATTCATCATGCACTCATCTCAAAATGATTCTCACCCATTCATGTGCCTCCATGAAATCAAGGTAATCCTTCCACACATCCAGTCTCTTCATCGGTATGTTTGCGTACTCAGGAAGTTACCCTATGTCACCAAACAATGTATCCCTTAGCTCCTCAAACTTCATGTGATCAATCTTTGCCAAAGTATTGTGAATATATTTCCTCATGCCCTCTGTGTAGACCACATTTATTCGCACATTCAAGAATGTGTCATCTTTATCCACTTCTAGGGATTTCCATGGATACTTCTTGAACTTTGGCCTTGACTTGTGTGTAACGTAAATTAGTTCAAGGGTTGCCATTGTGTATCCTTTGGTTATCTGTGCTCTTATACTCTTCACTGCTTCATTTACCGCTTGATTTTTCTCTCAGAGCTCAAATTTTGCCAAAGTATGAATGCAAAGTGAGGTTCCTCAAGCCAGATTAGGGTTAAATACCCTTCCCTTTTACCTTAATTTTTCCCACTTTTCCCTTCTATTATTTTCCTTTGTTATTGTTGACCTGTTTTCCTCTGTCCAGAGTTAAATAGTTCACCTTGTATTTCCTTGAATATCCTTTAGAAAATAACCCTAAAAAACTTAAATCCTTCAATTACCCATGCTCTTCCTTACAAAAAATCCCAAAAACTTGCCTAGAGAATCCTTGCAGAAAACCCAAAAAAACCTAGAAATCTTTTGTCTTCAAGTGCCTTCCATTGTAGATATTTCTTAGTTTTACACTTTGTATGTACCTTTGTATGTACATCTTCCTTTGCATATACAATCACATATACAATTGTATATACAAAGGAACATACAAGGCAAAAAGATACAAGGAAAACATACAAGGGGCGGACATACAAAGGATTTTCGGCGTGACATGCTTATTGGCAGCTCAACTCATAGTCTCTCCAATGGCCGATGAAAAGTATGCAAGGATGCATTAGCGGCAAGATACAAAGGAAACATACAAAGGGAATATACAACGGCAACATGTAAGGACATATACAATTGCATATACAAAGACTCATGCAAAGGTTTTTCAGCGAGACAACCTATATTGGTGACTCATGCAAAGATCTTTTCGATGGCCGATAAGGAGGCAAATGTTTAGTGATGGGTCCCAGGTTCAGCCCAACAGCCAATCAGATCATGCCACATGTCAAGGCCAAGCCAAAGGCTGATTTAAAGGGCAATTTAGGGGCAAATATACAAAGGGTGATACAAAGGTAAAGGCCTGTTTTTGTATGTTGGCAATTGCATGTATATACATTTGCATATACAAAGCGGATACAAAAGCACATGCATGGATTTTTGGCGTGACATGCTTATCGGCGGCATTTTCTAAGGTCTCCCCGACAGCTTGATATATACAACAGTTGTATATGCATATGCAAAGCGATATACAAGTGCAAGATGCAGTTGACCGTATCTTTGACCACCCATATCTCCTTCATTCTGGTGAATTTCAACATGTTTCAAAAGGCAAAAGTGCTTATTTTTGTCTTCTCTTTCATATGGCAGGCTTTTGAGTGAGATTTTATCACTTTCAAAATTTGATCTAAGTTGGCATGCTCGTTCGACTGGACATCTCAACGGCTAGATTTAAGTTTTGTAGATGATCTCAGAATCGATGAAAATACAGAAAATACAAGGGGTCGAGGATCTACAGTGCTGTAAAGGTTTGATTCACGGGTTTGCATCCTACTGTGTGCAATGCAAATATGATTCCTCACCTACCCTTTCCAGATATTTGTAGCATTCATTGCTGTAAATCAAACAACTCAGCTTTTCGCATTGATGACCAGAAATATCCCTCATCTGCTCTGTTCTCATTTTCCATGCCATAACTTCTTGTAGGTGGACATCTTTTTCTAGCAATGATATTTTCTGATAGAGCCCATAGGGCGATTTTATTGTGACCGACTTAGGTCAAAAGAAAAATGCTATATATGCATAAACATGAGATGTAAAGGAGGTTGGAAGATTTAGTAAACAATGCTTCTGATTCCAAACAGAGCATTCCTCTACTGTAACCTTGCCTTCTAGTTAAATACATGCTAATTATTTTACCTCTTCATGCTATTTTTTAACTCTATGTGATCTAAGAATGATGTGTTTGTGAATGTTTAATTCCTTCTAATCATCTCTTGTTCCTTGCCTCTGTTAAAATCAGCTTGATCTGTGTATGTTTATTGGTTGTATCTAGTCATTTTGTGCATTTTCTCAGTTCTGTGAGGGTTCTTTTATTCATTTGGTGCATCACCTTAGACAGTAGGTTTCATTTTAATGCAATCCTTCTTCCCCTTTTCTCCGCAAATTCAGTAGATTTTAGGTGATTACCAAAGAGGAAGTTGGCCTTCTCCAAAGGTCTGATCTCAGTTCACAAGGTCCCACACTTCGAGATCATTCTCTTTGTGTCATTAGAATGCTTGGACTCTCTCCAAGCAGGTTGCAATTCTAAGTGATAACAGTTACTTTAATTCTTTGTTTTTTATGTCTTAAGTTTTGCCCCTTGTTAGTGGCTAGTCTCTGATACACTATGTTACCATGGAGGAATCTCTCTGTAATCAATTTCTTTCTTCTTGAGATTAATGATTTGGTGGTTTGGCATTCAGAACAACCTCCCATATTATTTTCCTTGTATCTTTATCCCCTTTCTTCTTCCTCTTTGCTTGTGCCTATCCTTCTTGTGTCTCTACTAACTCAGTCATCTTGGTATGTTGATTTCTCTAATTCATTTGCTTCATTTGATGAAATTTCTAAGATATAGCCTCCTTGTCCTCCCTAGATGTGTCACAATTAATCTGTGGTGGGTTTTGATGAAATGCAGAGGATTACGGTATATTTTCATTGTTGGTCCTGATCA